>CM027571.2:2042137-2432207 GCA_015852605.2 Populus deltoides
TAACTGGGATCAATAATTAGCCAGTTCACTGAAATTGAGATAGCAGACCTGATATTAGGAAATGTTTTCTCCTTGTTCATCAAGGTTCAAATTTGATAAATATGCTGAAAAATAAAGGTAGCTTTTGTTTGTATGGATCCCCGTGTTTTGTGTTTTGTTTTTTGTTTTTTTTTGTTTTAATATGTTTATATTAAAAATAAATTTTTAAAAATATAAAAATTATTATTTTAATAAATTTTTTATTAAAAAATACTTTTAAAAAATAATTATTATCCAAATACCAAATAAATACTACCAAAATCCACATGAATTTCGCATTCTATTATAACTAGTTATTTTTTTATCAAATTTGAAGAGCGAATCTAATCCCGATTAAAAAACAAATATGATAAAAAAAAATAAAATAACTTTCCACTATACAAATTAATATCTTGAAATAACACATTTTGGAATGGTATTTTTTTTTTTAGTTTCTATATTTTTTTCAATTTAAAATATCTATAATTGAAGTTGATTTTTTTATTTGTTTCTTTTACTCACACCTCCACAACCAATAGTTTGAGAATAAAAAGGAAACTAGAAATGTCATCCAATAATAAATAAAAAATTGAATAATAAAAAAATTATTGATTATTCAAATAGTTACTTATAAAAGAGAAATATACTCATAAGGATACAAGGAAAGAGAATTAGGAGAGATAGAAATTAAAAAAAAAATCGAACTTTGATAAAAATATTCTTATAAGACAATTCTTTTTTTTTTTCCTTAAAATGGTTCAATGGGTCGAATATTAATAATTATTACTTAAATACTCTAAGATTTCTCCCATTAATCAAGCTAATTGTTAGTTAATCAAACATTGTGATGAGTTTGATTAAGATTTTTTAAAATAAAAATAATAATTATATAAAATGAATAAAAATTTGAACTTGATAAAGTCAAGTACAAAATAACCTGGGTTTGATAAACAAGTCAATTCCAAAAGATTTGAGCATGGAGGTAAATTAAACTTAAGATAGAGTGAGTCTAGAGAATTAATCTACCATAATTCAGTAATTTTTCAAAAATAATTTAAAATAAAATTATATAGTAAAAATAATATTATTAGTTCTTTAATATATCGAGATGCCTACAATTAAATTTCTTGATGCTTAGGAATCTCTCAATCTTCAAAACTCAATGGTGCAATATTTTGAGAAGCAATTACATGATTGAAATATTCCCTTTTCCATGAACAACAAAATAAGTGTTATGCAGATGGGCTTTACTCTAATGGATTATACTGTAACAGGCTCATATCAATCCCAGCCCAGGTAGCAGATTAACGTGACTGTGATAAAGCCCAATCTAAGCCCATTACCACCATGATCCTTAAACTTTAGATTTGTCATTGTCCGTACCAACTCCAACTCCTATGCCCAGCTTCCCCGCGACAAAAACTGACCCGGTACTTCAAATTACACCCGATATTTCACAATCCGCTATGGAGATATACCAGGTAAAAATACCGGCACGCTTTCCTCTACAAGCCGGTTGTTTTCCTTCAAACTCAAAAAAAACGTCAACGTTTTTGCCTCGTGTAGCTGCTTTTACAACCAGTTCACATTCCCTAACGGATAAATCGGAATCCGAATCTCAGAATCGGATGTTCATTCTCGGCATGGGATTTGTGTGTCAATTCTTTGCACAGTCCCTTCAAAAAGAAGGCTGGTAACTCCTAATTCTCCGAGTTTTGAAGCACGGTTGATTTTTTATTAAATCACTTAACAAAAACGTTGTCGTATTGGATATTTTCTCAGGGTAGTTACTGGAACTTGCACGAGCAAAACGAAGAAGAAACATCTTGAGGAGAAGGGATTTCATGTTCACCTTCTTGATGCAAATCAGCCAGAGTGTGTTTTTGCTTTATTTTTTTATTTTCTTTAATTTTTTGTTGACTTTTATTTAAAATGAAGTGATTGGGGAAAAAAACTTATTAATTTTTTTTTTTTACTGCTGGGATTATTTATTTCTTGAGTGAAGATTTCTTGTCATGAATTAGTTGTCTAAGTCATTATGTGGAATTTTTATTAATGTTGAGATTTCTTGCTTCAAAAGTTGTTGAAATTTTGCTCTTCATTATTTATTTATTTATTTATTTTCAGATTGAGCACTCTCAATGCTTTGAAATGTTACACGCACCTCCTGGTCTCAATCCCTCCTGTTGGGTGCGCGGGTGATCCGGTATGTGAACTGCCTAGTTGAATTCTATGTTTGATATTGCTTGAATGCTCCCTAAACATGAAATGTTTGATTCTATGCTATTGATTTCTTGTCATTGTTAAGATGCTTCAGCATGAAGAACTTTTAAGAAGTAAGCTGTTGGACGGAAATCTTCAATGGCTTTGTTACTTGTCATCTACCAGTACGTATTTTGGTATTATAATTCATAAATGCATGTATGGATGAAAGTCAAATGCTTGTTTGTGTTCTTTTACTTGCATATATATGTGAATATATATTCCAGCATTGAATATTTTGAGAACTTTATCATCTATTTTGTTATATAGATCGAGTGTGGTAAGTGAAACATTAGTTTTGTTTTGCTTCAAACTATGTATTTTCTCAATGTTATGGTGGATATGAGAACAATTTGTGTTTTTGGAGGTTGTACTGAATCAGAGCCGGTAAATAAACCAATTCTACTAGTTTAATCACCCAGTGCTTAGGCAAATTCAAACAAACTTCCTGATTCTCAGCGTCAAATCCAACTTTATAGCAAGTTGATACATATAATAATCTTCCTTTAACATTAGATGCAAAGGCAGCTGCATTTCAACAAATGGTTGTTTCATTCATCATGTTTCCAAGGAAATAGAGATTTAGGGAGAATTACTGCTGAAAGGCTGCATTATACAGGCTTGAATCTCTTCATGAATTGTTAGGGAGAAGACAAAGACTTGGGTTTTTAATTCCCATCATCTGAATTTTTTGGCACGTTCCAACCTCTTCCATCCTTGCAAAATAGTTGGGTTTGACTTGGTGATACTTCATTTTGCTCGCAGGTGTATATGGTCATTGTGATGGTGCTTGGGTGGATGAGGAGTAAGCAGATGACCCTTATGCACTGCTGTGTAAGAAATATAGCTTGCATGCCACTAATTACTTGCATTATCATGTGGCAGTTATCCAACCAGCCCTACAAGTGAGCTAGCTAAATTGAGGTTAGATGCTGAGGAAGGATGGCTAAATCTGGGCCAAAGCCTGGGGTTTTCCACTCAAGTATTTCGTCTTGGAGGTATCTATGGTCCTGGAAGAAGGTTGTAATCAGCATCTCTATATGCCATATTTGTTTGTGCTGACCCACAGCTGCCATTGAAGAGTATCCGTATCACTTCTCTATTCCAAGTTCTCACTTTTCTCTTCAAGAATAAGATGCCTACGCTAATTAACCCCAACGTTGAGTGCTAGCAACATCCCTTTATTATTAGGAGTGAGAGGTGTTGATATATCACTTTGTTTTTTTTTTTTCCCCGGGAGAAACCATGCACTTCTTTTTGGTTAGTTGGTAGTTAACTGTTAATATTTACTTGCTAAATATGGTGTGGTGCGGCTAAGTTGGAAACAAATTTTGGCAGCGCTGTCGATACAATAATTAAGCAAGAGCCACAGTCAGAAGGTCAGAAGATGAGAAAATCGAGGCAATACACTTCCAGAGTTCATGTTGAGGACATTTGTCAAGCACTCAAGGCTAGTATTTACACGCCATCCTCCAGGTGGGCATTTATAAAAATAATTCTTTTATCCAGTTTCTTGCACATAATTCATTAGATTTGTGAGAGAGTAGGCCAGCCACATTGAAAGTAAAACCCCTAACTTAAAGCTAACCTTCAAAAAAATATGATATATCCTTTTAGGTATGCCATGTGCTCAATGAACCCTATGTCATTTTACCACTGTTTATCAATCTCTCTGTTTAACTCCAGGAATTTAATATTTTTGTTGGTTGTCTGAAGTGCATCTAGATTCCACTGAATCTCCCTTTTTCAGGGGAATTTACAATATTGTGGATGATGACCCAGCTCCTCGTGAAGAGGTGTTTACATATGCAGAGGACTTGATCAATAAGAAGTGGCCAGGCCACACTAAATGGAGCTCTAATTCTGCCAGTGCTGCATCACCTACCAAGAAGGATAATTCAAGAGGAGATAAGCGGGTTTCCAATATGCGTATGAAGAGAGAACTAGGAGTGAGGCTTCTCCATCCAAGTTATAGATCAGGATTGCTAAGTATTATTGATCAAATGGAAAACCCATTTCACTGTAGTCCATGAAGTTTGTGAGTCACAATGTTGTTGATATCCGAAACTGAAAGGAGCACAGGTTATAGTCAGAAAGGTTGTGTGAGGAAGTATATTTGTTCTTTGTATCAGCTCATGTTTTGTGTCAATAAAGAGTGAACAACACTCGTGGAGCGTCCAATCATTAGTTGATCTTCTTGGTGCGCCGGACCATTTGACAGCCAAATTATAAGGGAACTGATTGTGATCTTTTAATGTTTCCGGTGCATAATCATTTGAAATGTTGAGTTCAGATCAAAATACATATTAAGGTTTTTTAGAGTTATTATTTTGGGATCAGAAAATGAATAGATCCATCTCGCAGGTCGTTCTTCTTTGCGAATAATTTGGTCATGACGGTATCAAGAGGGGGAACCAGACCGGCGATATTCTTCAATAAAGCAAAATTATCCCGAATGTGGTGATTTGTAACTTGCATTAAAACAAAATAATTGAATCAATTTGGATGATATCTCAGACCAAGCATCGAACGTCAGGATGGCCGAGTGGTCTAAGGCGCCAGACTCAAGTTCTGGTCCTCGTGAGAGGGCGTGGGTTCAAATCCCACTTCTGACATTTTCTCACTTCTTTTTTTTCTATATTGTTTTTGTTGAAAAAATGATAAAAGTTCCGTTGCCGGGAATCGAACCCGGGTCTCCTGGGTGAAAGCCAGATATCCTAACCGCTGGACGACAACGGATGCTTATATCTAGCCAGCTCAGTAATATATAATACTTAATAAGTACTGCATTCACACTGCTTCTCTTCACATCAACTTCGTCGCGGGCATTCATTGCAATTTAATTAACCTCCGTGAAACAAGATTGGTGCTATATGTTTTAGTAATGATTTGCGTGAAGAACTTTTAAACGAAGGGATACACGATAAATAAATGACCAGACAATCGCATTAAATTATCACCACTGATTGTATTGGTGTTGAATTATGAAAAAATGATTAATTGCATCAAGCATCACTCTCTTTCAACCTTTTAAGAATGGTTTAATAAATTCACAGGTGATTCAGATGTCTAGGGCTATACATTCATAATTTCCCTGATAATATCAATCTTGATGATTAGTGTCAAATGAGTAAAATTAATTTATACTCCAGTTAATATTAACTATATCATTCCGAAAAGTAAACTGGGTAGACATCAGATACTCCTTTTAAGCCCTTTCCATGGATCTTTTCAAAATTGATACCCAGAATCAATCGCCTATCATTTACATTTCGCTGCTGGGAGGCGCATTGCTTGTATGGGTGGTCTCTTAGCCACTTCTGTGCAGCACCTTCACATATAATAGAATTCTCAACTACTGCATTATTAAACCAAAGGCAGACAACAGTGGGAAAGACACCCATCGTGCACGAGAGAGACATTTTCTTAGCATTGATTAATAGAATACAAAAGTGCAGAACATTGTCAAAATTCAGTCCAGCCCATGGATAGCAAAATTAAGGGCTTCGGAGATCAGGCGGATGATTCCTAGACTACCCTGTAAAAGGATTTATCTGAAACCTATTTTCCTCTATTCTTTTTTTAGAAAACTAAAACTGAAGTGAGGCCGAGAGAGGAGGGACAAAGATTTTCGATAGGCAAACAAAGAGTTAACGGAAAGAATGCGCTCAAGGCCTGAGTTGAATCACAGCCCTCTCCTTCAATCCTACATGATAATCACATCTCCAGCATTTACGGAGAACTGGGAAAAAAAGAAGAGATATAAATTATATATATATATATATAAAGAAAAAAAGAAAAAGGGAGAGGCAGAAAACTTTACTTGTTAGCAAAGATGGACTATTTTATAAAAAAAACTTATGGCGTACTAGCATGGCAGCTGAAAAAATGAGTTAAAAATTCTCACCTCAAACTAGTTAAGTCAATCTTTGCCATGTCTTGCCCAAAACCCTTTTTTCTCTGAAAGGGTTCGACTCCATTTAGACCCAAATGTGAAGCGCCGTCTCAAGAATGGCTTCACGGAGGAGCTTGCTGCACCAGAACCGGGATCCATCTTTGCAGCTTCTCTGTCTTTCATGGCATTCTTTTGTTGATAAAAATCATCAGAATCGCTATCAATGACTCGGTTTCTTGATATCTTAAGGCTTTTTGCTTTTAATTCTGCTTCAGTTCTCAAAGCTTTTTTGGACATCTTCAAAATTTGCTTCTCTCCTCCCTCACATATTGGGCATGCGGGATCATGCTTGTCAACCTCCAGACTTGTAGCCTCCAAGCACTCTGCATGGTATACATGCCCACATGGCAGCACAGCAACCACTGGGAGGTCATTGGTGCTGATGATTCTCTGGCTGCTCCACACAGATTTCTCAGTCAAGAACTTTGAGCAAGCTCCACAAGTTTGCAGATCTAAGGACGGGGAACACGAGAACCTGCTGCTACATCCACTTATTTTTCCAAAGCCAGAGCCAAAGTGCTCACTGTCAAAAGACCACCTCCCTCTTTGTGAAGAGGCTACAAGTTCAGAAAAGGTTCTCATGGACCACCCATCAGAAGATCCACCATGGGATCCCATTGTTAAGTCATGGCTGCAAGTGGAGAGTACAAATGATGACCTTCCTTCAGACAAAGAACAGTTATTTGGTGATTTTAATCCCAGGATTCTACTATCAGAAACCTGTCTTAATAACCGGTGCCCAGGTGAGCGGCGAGCCCGTCTAGATGGGGTTGAGTTAGGAGGATGCGGATGACCACAGGTTGGTAAAGGTTCAGTAGTAGGTGTTGAAAATGATGAATGTACAGAATATGAAATCTTTGGTAATGGCAAGTCTGCAATATCAGGTGATTCCGCCAAGCTCTTCACCTGAAATGAAATTATAACATTAAGCAATCAGCAGGGATACATAAACAAAAGCATCCTCATACTAATTTTGCATCTCTATTGGTTCAAACTCACCCCCATAGGGTAATTGCTTTCCGTGGATAGATCTGCACCAAGAAAATGGAAGTGTTAAAAGACACCACCTCAAAGGCAAGCAGGAAAAGAACACAGTCCCAAAAACTGTTATACTTGCAGCAATGCGCAAGAAAAAAGAAGTAAACAGGTAGAGGGAACTCCATTACAGCATCGCTATAACTGAAGTCCACTAACAGCAAACAGCAGGTGGATCTGCCAATCCAGGGATGAATTGAAAGTTTCTGTGCCCTACTAGTAAGATATCAATGTACCCAAAAATAGCAGAGTTTACATGGACTAGAAACTTGATTCCAAAAATCAGCTAAAGAAAATGTCGAGTGCAGGTGCTACAAAGCAATTAGAAGTAAAGAAAATATATAATGAGATTGAAAACCATAAATGTCAGAAGTACATTATGAAGATCAGCAGCTAAAACTTGAATAAGATGCAGATAGACGTGGTCGGGGATGTCTAAATTTTCCACTTTTTTGACTAGCACTGTCAGACTCCTTTTTTTCTGTGAATAGGAGGGAAATGCTTAAGAATTCAAGATCCTATTGCTTAGCAAATGAAATAGATCACTTTTTTTCTGTTCAAATCAAAGTGCACACGTGGATTTCTGGAACAATTTGGCACACAGATTAGAATGGAACTTCAGCTTTGAAAAATAATTTATTTTCACCTAAAATAAGATCAAACAAAACAAGCACAAAATAGCAAACCTTTACCTGAAGGTTGAGCCGTCAGGATCACACCCATTCCTTCATGAACCGGCGATTTCAGAGATATAGGTGTTCCAAAACTCTCAAGCGGGCTTAAACCATCTGAAAGATTCCCTCTATCAGAACCTAAAGTCCCCTTCATCTCCACACTAACATCTCTACTGACTCCACACGACATTTGACATGACAAATCCTCAATTTCACCGGCCACACGCCTTCGGTTGTCCCAACGAAAACTCAACGTTGGGGAACATCCGGAATTCCTATGCAATGCTTGACATCCAGTTGTGCTGGGGAGATCTTTATCTCTTGCAGCTACACAACAAGCTGCTCCCATGTTCACAGTATCACAGAGACTATCTAACTCCCCGGAAAAAGCAAACCTTGAATAGAAGCTTAAAGCAGAAAACAAACCGCTAGAATTCCTGTTAGAAAAACATGCGCACTTATCATCAAAATCTACTAATCCCAAATCAATTCAAAAGCAGAAATAAATAATCAAATACCAACCTCAAACCATGCCTCTACATGGAGAGTCACGCTACCACAAATCAAAGCCATAGATATTCATTCACAATTCCATAACCCAAAGCATATTAAAACATAAATTTCCAAACAATCAGACATTCAAAATCATACACTAAAAACACATTTCAGCCTTAAAAACACATAGAAGGATTCATTTCTCGTCCATTTCATATAATAAATGTCTCTGAATTAATTAAATACTTGCAGGTCCATTAAGCAATTCCACACATTACAATATTCAACAAACAGATCAATTTCTGCCTAAATCCGCAAGCTAGACTATTTTTCATCATTATTTCGAAAAAAATCCGGAAACTACTGCTAGTTAACTCCCTATTTCCTCGAAATAAATAAACATAACTATCCTTTTCAAAATCATAATACACCCAGACACACTGCGCAGGCAAGCGGAGAGCCCGAACATGGAATTTCATGGATTAAAACTATAAAAATAAACGAAAAATACAACACAGAAAATCCAAAAAAATCAACTCGCTAAATCCGAATCTGAAAAAAACTAGGGTTTATGAACTGTTTTGTTTAAGGAACAAAAACCAGCTAATCACAATAAATGATAGAAGGAAGGAATCCTAACCGGAAGATGTCGATGCGGAAAAAGCTTCGCCGTATTCTCCTTCACAGTGCCGGTCAGGTGAGAGGGAGAGTGATGAGAGAAGGGGAGAAGAACAAGGAGAAAAAAGAAAGAGGAATTATAAGATGCTATGTGTTACCTATGTATGAAATTAATTAACGGCGTGAGACAATGGTCTTCTGCTTCGTTTGGTTTCCGGCGGGGAAGGAAGAGGCGTTGAATGACAGTGTTAAAGAACGGAAATGATGTGCGAGCAAGTGAGGGTGACCGAATTATAGCGAAGTCAGTATGGGGAATTGAGCCACGTATGATGTTTGTTCACTTTTGGGTGGTGTACTTATGAAGGGTGAAACAGTAAATATAGATAATGGGAGACTTTTGTGCTTTTGCTTTCTTCTGTACCACGCGGTGTGCGCACTACGTGTTCTGGTTGCAGTTTGGTATTTTATGAAAAATTAATTTGAAAAAATATATTTTTAAATTTTTTTAATTATTTTAATATGTTAATTTTTTAAATACTTTTTTAATATTTTTTTAAACAAAATATTTTTTTAAAAATCACTATTACATTTCCAAATATATCATAATCTACTTGCTTCTCTATTTCCCTTGCCTTTACGGAAAGAAAAGTGTTCAAAAAATTAATTTTAATATAATTAATTAATTAATTGGTTAAGTATTAAGATTTAACAATGAAGTCAAATTATTTTGAAAAAAAGACTAATTATTTTTTAAAAATCTGAGTTAACTTAAACTCGGTCAATTTCCTTGTTAACCCACGTGCATCTGTCAAGGTTTTGCAGCTGTGCTTGCTTTAAGAAACAATGGCAAGACAATCAATGAGATCTCATCTCCTTCAAACATCAAATAATTAATTAATTCAGCTAATGATGAAGTGAACGTCATCTGAACTTTGAAATCATGCCCCATCATTTCCTTTTCTTTTTTATCAAGCCGTTATTTCCTTTTAAATCTGGAATTATGATGTGATTTTCGGAACTAATATTTTTTCATGAGAAAAAAAAAAGAAGAAGAAGAGAGGAAAAGGCTACAATCTTCTAAGGAAATATCAGTCGTTACCGTTTTCATAGAGTACACGGTCAAAAAAATCTATGGGTTTGAACCGCTACCATTTTCATAGAGTACATAGTCAAAAAAAAAAAACAAATTAAGGGTCAAACCCGTCTCTTCATTCCTAAAAATTACTTGACTTTCTTGTTCATGACGTAAGATATAATCTTGTTTATTATACTGGGCTGGACTTGATTTACATACAAGGACAGCCCACTAAAATAATGGAGCTGCAAAGATACCCAAAACTCAGAATTGCTAGTTACAATTTAATGGGCTTTTCCCTGTCTTAAATTGCTAAACTCAGCTTCATGGCCCAATACGATACTAAGGCCTTGGCCCATAAAATCACATATCCTTTCAAGTGGCTCAAATTTCAATTCTAGGTAAATTTTTTTTCTAGAATTTAACTCCAGACCTCCCTTTACCCGTTCCGATCGCTTGCTCTTTGTAAACGTAGAAAGAGATCCTATTCCCTGAGGCTCCTCGCTATCGCTTGAAACTTCCTTACTTCTCTCATAAGAAAGGGTGACCATCTTTAAAGCCACAGCTTCAGGATTGGAGAAGGCACAGGCCGTCAAAAAAAGAACTTCTTTCTTTCGTATTAAGCAACTTTCCCCCTCTTTATCTACATGTGGAATTGGACTGTGAGCTAGAGGTCTTCCTACTTTTTTTAAGAACTTGTTTCTCTGTGGAAAGAAATTTTTTTTGTGAGAAGTAAATTATTTTTTAATATTTGATAGTGTAATGAAAAATAAGTTGGAAAATAATTTTCAGTGTTTGGTTATGTCACGGAAAATGAGCTGAAAAATAACTTATTAATATTTTATTTTTCTCAAGTTTATTAAAGTAATGAGGAATAAATCTTACAAATTAAAAAATTAAATGAGGATGAAATTATATATATATATAATTTCATAAATTATCTCAAATAAAATAAATAATAATCAAAATAATAGAGATCAAATCTATAAAAAAAAAGATGAAGAAATTAAAATAATAATAATTAACATTTCATAAATTATTTCAAATAAAATAAGTGATAATCAAAAGAACGAGGATCAAATTTGATAGATAAAAAATTTCAATAAAAAAATAATAAGGAAAAAACAAATAACAATTATAAAAATGAGGATCAAAATTAATATAAAAATTAAATTTTAAAAGATGAAATTGAAAAATAAATATTTAAAACAAAATATATATAACAATCAAAAGTTTGATGATCAAATTTGATATAATTAATAAATAATATGATATTTTTAAATTTTTCATAACTTTCAAAAAATATTTTCGTTGATTAATTTTTAAAAAAATAAATAAATATAAAAAAATTTAAAAAATAGGCTAAAGGTTACGCCACTCACCTCGAGTGGGGCAACCTCTTTGAATGTACTATTTGCCAATTTTTTCTCCAATGCGCTCGTTTCTAAAAAAATATTTTTGCTGCGAAAGAGAGTCAAGGTCAAGAAGAAGCTAAGAAAGAATCCACTGATTGATTTCTTTTTCTCTCTATCAGCTTCTTCGCTCCTCTTTACCTTAGCACCACAGCTCAGGTACGTATCTTCTTTAATCTCCCTTTCTATTTTTCTTAATGTGTCCGGTCTCATTCAACTAACCCACAAGCGATTTCAGGTGTTTTGATTCCTGCTCATTTCCCACTACTAACACGCTCTTGAATTTAAATTCTTGTTCTTGATTTCCATTTTTTTTATTTTTGCTTTATTTTTGTTATTTTCCCGATCTGCCCTTGATTCTATTTTTCGATTGCTGTTTAGTTTTCTTTATTTCATTTTTTTCTAGGTCCAATGTTTTTATTGTGTGTTTTAATAATTTATATATAAAAAAATCATTTTAAAATAAAGTAAGAGATAGGTTTTCAATTTATAGAAATGTTTTTTTTCCTTGCAAATTATCAGATAACTGATTGGGTATTTGTTATTGGAATGTGGGGAATAGAATCAGAAACCATGCCGAAGAACAAGGGGAAGGGAGGAAAGAATAGGAAGAGAGGAAAGAACGAAGCTGTTGTCGGGAAGCGGGAGCTTATTTTTAAGGAAGAAGGACAGGAGTATGCCCAAGTGCTTCGCATGCTCGGAAATGGTCGTTGCGACGCTATGTGTTTTGATGGGACCAAGCGTCTTTGCCATATTCGAGGGAAGATGCACAGGAAGGTCTGGATTGATGCTGGTGATATAATTCTCGTTGGTCTCCGCGACTACCAGGATCACAAGGCTGACGTTATATTGAAGTACTGGACCTATGAAGCTAGGCTTCTGAAGGCCTATGGTGAGCTCCCTGCGAATACACGTATCAATGTAGGTATTGCTGGAGGTTTTGATGAGGAAGACGATGGTGATGATGATTATATTGAGTTTATGAATGCCGGAACAAGCAGTGCGCATATAAACTTTATTTGAGACGTTAAACTTGCTATAATTCTCATGTAATGCCTTTTTGTGTCACTTTTAATATTTCTCACGTGTCCTCTTTATATATCCTGTGCTGTTTGTGCGGGTGCTGGTCTGTATATAGAGTGCTTCGTGTCGTGTTTGGCATGTTTTAATGGCTTTTGTATGGATAGGCGAGCTACCCTGTTTGTATCACATATGGTAATGTTTGCATAATTAATGGGTGCAAAAAGTGATTGTGTAATTCGGCTCCCAGTCAGCTGCCTTGGTTTTTTGTTCGGATTATGTGTCTGAATGACAGTACTAACTTGTTACTAGTGTTTCAGTCATCTTCTCCTTCAGTACAGCCCCTGTCTAACTTTCTTTTGTTTCATTGCAACCGAACTAGTGCATGTCTAAATGTGAGACCGAGAGTATACTGTAACCCAAAGTTTTTTTAAATTTAAAAAATATTTAGGTAGCACATAACTATTGATTTTTAACTTAACTTGAGTTTAAAATTAAATCATGTTAAGATTGTTTTAGCATGACCTAATCGACTTGATGAATTTAAAAGTAACCTAGATATCTAGTACAAAATTTAATTTGGTTTTTTTTTAAATTAATATGAAGTCTATTGAGTTTAATAACTTTTATAAAAAATATATTTTTATTTAATTATATGACAGTAAAAACATACACATGTAAAATTGAACATCAACTAGGTATTGAGATATTTATTTTAAACCACGATAAAAGAACAAACACTAATGAATTAGGCTACCATGTCTAACTTTAATCAAATAGTCAAGGCGTGCCAGCCTTTTTTTTTCTCAAGAGTAGATGATATGTTATCCTTTAAAAAAAAAACAATATATCTCATGAACGAGGGATGTGTCATCCGCTTTTTTTTTATTTATAAAAAAACGGATGATAGGTTATCTACAATGTTAGGTGTCTTGTCACCTATTGAGCACTGGTTCAAAATCAATCATCATTATATATCAGAAAATTAAAAAAATCTATTTTACAAGTTATTTTCATCTAAAACAACTCAAAAACTTTAAAAACAAAATAAAAATCTTAATAAATCACCTATATACCCTAAAATACCCCCAATCACTTAAAAACACACAAATTAATCAACCGAATGGGAAAAATCTAAACCAAACATCTAACTTTTTTGAGGACAAGATAAATATTAAAAAAACACCACCATGAACTCCCATTCTCAAATGAAACTTATTAACATAAATTTTGTCATTGAAAAGTAGTTAACTCAGTAACTTTCCTTTTCTCTGTAATTTTTTCATATGCTTCTTTCTCCTCTCCTGAATTCAGAAATGAAAACAAAAAAGAACTTCTGGACTCAAATGAAAAGGTAAAAATTCTCAGAGTGGTCAACACATTTTCTTAGTGTTTTGCATTACGATACTGGCACTTTTAATTTAATCTTTCCACTACTATTTGTTAATAAGAATCAAATTAAAAATTTAGATGTTCTGTTAACAATCTAGTTTGTTACACTGGGCTGGGCTTGGTCTACATATAAGGACAGCCCACAAAAATAACGGAGCTAGAAAGATACCCAAAACTGCGGAATTGCTAGTTACAATTCAACGGGCTTTCGCCCTGTCTTAAATTGCTAAACTCAGCTTAATGGCCCGATACGAGATTAAGGCCCTGGCCCATAACAATTCAGATGCGGTAAAAAGGTTAAATACATATTTACCATCGTTGAATTACAATCATCAGCGAATAAATAACGCCTCAGCTGCTTCACCGAGGATAAGATAGGAAACGATGAAAGCACCAAGGGATAGCAGCAAACCCTACTGACATCACAGCCCCATTTCAAGTGGCTCAAATTTCAATTCAAGGTAAAGGATTTTTCTAGAATTTAACTCTAGACATTGGCTCCGATTGCATGCTTTGAGTAATTTTTAATTTTTTTGGGGTTACATTTCGTTTTAGTTGCTGCTGGAGATGAGAAATAGTCTCTTGTTTCTTAAGCATTTCTCGTTTTTGGTAGGTTAAAAATTTGTAATTTCTCTGTTATTTTAGCTGTATTTTTTTTTCCACTTCAATGTTGTTGCTTTGGTGATGGAGTGGACATGTCTATTGATTGGAACGAGGAATCTTGATTAGCGTCAAGTGGATTTAATTAATCACTCGGAATGCGTTTTGTGGTTATAGTTTGAAGTGTTCTCTTTCTGTTTGATAAAATGACATTGTGCTATGCATCCAAGGCTTCAACCTAGGAGGCTGTGGTATAGCTGAAAGATTTTGTTGGATGATGGAGCATCTGGATTCGCTCTCCAGCAGAGTGCTTTCCGATCTTTATGCATGTCACTGCTCCTCTGGAAACTCCCCCTGCCCTAACTGTACTCCGGCCTGGTGCTCGCCGATTTTTATTTGCAACTTGATTCAGATTTTTGGTTTTGGTTGCTGAAGCATACAATAAAGGAAAATGTATGGAATTTCTTTCGTGATTGCTCTTTTGCATTCTAGAGTCAATTATCTGGTTTGTTAATATGAGCACTGGATCCAAACTCTCGGAATTGGTCTCTGGTGCTAGCATCTTTCTTGTTTTCGGGTTATTTTTTTATATGTTTGTTTCGTGGGTGAGTGGGTGGGTTAAGATGACTGTTCTGATTTTTTCAGGTAAGGGAAGATTGATCTTGTCAAAGGTTAAATACTTCTTTTACATGTGTTTTGATGATTTGATGATGTGGACAACTTTTTAGAAAAGGGAAGATTGACTTTATTGGACACTGAGAGATATAAGTTTTGCTTTATACTGCTTATCATTCATCATTTTTATGGTTATAAATGTTCTCGATCATTGTTTCAAACTAATGGGTCATGCTTTCTCACTTACAATTGCAACTCATAGGACCTTAAAAGGTTACAGTATTATATTTTGTAGCCGGAGGATTCTGAAAATCAGAGGATTTATATGTATTTGGTCACCTAGCTTTCATTGTTATGTTTGATAGTGGAGTGTATGGATGACTTTTTTTTTATGTATCTAAGTTCTTGCCCCTGCTGTCTTGAGCCAGGTACCTGGCAATGATTCTAAATGGGTGTGCCATGCCTTCCGGGTCTGCTTTTAGTGGCACTAGAACATGTAAAACAATGCCTGGTATCATGGTTTCTGACCATGTTCCTTATACAACTGCAAGGGCTGCGTTGTTGAGCAGTAGGGCTTCATTGGAACGACATTTGGAGTCTAAATCCTGGTCATCTAGAGGTAGTTTTATGTCTCCTCTGTCAAATTCTTTTGTCATGTGTTTTTTGGAGGAAAGTGAAAGGGGCACAAGAGTTGGGTTTTGTCAAGGCAACAATGTGTGGTAACTTTTGATTAAGTAGGCATATGAGAAATCTCACCTTAACTAAATAAGTTTTCAACTTACCTCTGCTCAATTTGATTCCATCTCAAAACTTTTGTTGTATTTGTACTGATTTTGTATTTTTTTTATGGTATAGGTTTCCTTTCCTTGCACCTTTCGGCTGCATCAACACCACTCTTAAGTGGAGATTATTGTGGATTTTCACACTATATTCCCACATTTCCTCGGCAGCGTAGATCCTATTCATGTCCTCGAGCATCAAAAGATGTCCCATACAGTTTTCGCTTTCCTCCAATGACCAAGAAGCCAAGATGGTGGTGGAGGACTTTAGCATGCCTGCCCTATTTGATGCCTCTTCATGAAACATGGATGTATGCTGAGACGGCATATCATCTACATCCCTTCCTTGAAGACTTTGAATTCTTGACCTACCCATTCCTTGGGGCCATTGGGAGGTTACCAAGCTGGTTCTTGATGGCATATTTCTTTGTTGCATATCTTGGAGTGGTAAGAAGAAAGGAGTGGCCTCACTTTTTCAGATTTCATGTGGTAATGGGCATGCTATTGGAGATTGCTCTCCAGGTGATAGGTACTGTGAGCCGATGGATGCCGCTTGCTGTTTATTGGGGTAAATTGGGCATGCACTTCTGGACAGCCGTGGCATTTGCTTATCTTTTTACAGTCCTAGAGTGCATACGGTGTGCTCTTGCTGGCATGTACGCTGATGTCCCTTTTGCTTGTGATGCGGCATACATTCAAATCCCATACGATTAATCCAGAAAAGCAAGAGAACAAAAATTTGTGTTCGCTGCCCCCCATCGTGTCTCTCTTTATTTACCCCTTGTTTTGAACCAGAAGCGTTTTGAGCAGATATAGATCAGTTTATATGAGACAACCTAGTGTAAATGTTGTGGTCTGATTACTTGGTTTTGTGCTAGAGCAGGATTCTCAGACAGATGGTTGTTACCCGTTGATGCTGTTAGTTGTGTTGTATGAATTTATTATTTGAATCTTTAATGGTAATAGCATCTTCCTCACTCATCCTGATCCTACTAGAATTGCTGCTTGTGGAATTGCTCAGTGGTCATAGCGATGTGTTTCCCCGGATCCTTCTCAAACACTGTCTTGCTGGCACTGTACTTCCATTTCACGTGTCCGCATCCGGATCCGGAGATTAATTTCAGGACAGGGAACTTCTATCCTGCTGGCATTCTGCTTGCATTTCATGCCCCCCTACCCCCCCAACCAAAAAAAAACCGAGAGATTGGCATGACTAAGGCCATCGTCGATGGCCAGTTTAGCGCTTATCCTACATCCAAGCTCAATCGCTTTCCCATCTTTATACACCGTCCGTGATTTTTTTTTTTAGTTGGGTCAATTCACCCTACTATATTATATTGGTAAGATGTTTAGAAGTGTAGTTATAATTATTTTTTATTTAAAAATATATTAAAATAGTATATTTTTTTATTTTTTAAAAAATTATATTTAACATCATCACATTAAAATGATATGAAAACATTAAAAAATATTAATTTAAAAAAAATTAAAAATTTGGAAACTTTTCAAAACCGGAATAACATGTTGTCTAAAGTTAAAAATTGCCGCTCAATGCCGGGATGTCTCTTTTATTTTTTTTAATTAGTTTAACGTGGATGTCCTGGTCAGCTTGCGCATACCTCGACTAATCTCATGGGGCCTGAAGTTAACGACTATGTAAGCCTCCAGTGGCCATCACATAAGTAACTACAGAGCTCAAACCTGATATTATAAAAAAAGCAAATTTCTTGATTTCAAACTCTTATAACTCAGTCCACCTAAATGATTATGCTAAACATCTTTTTGGTTGATGACTCATTACCTAACCCTAACAATCATAGGTTGGCACGGAGGATGTTAGTGACTTCGTGACCACCTACGTCAAATTGATAGAATAATTAATTAATTAATTAATTATTATTATTATTATTATATTTAACATTTAATTTATTTAACTTAACAATGCCCTAAAACTTTTGGGGAAATTACTAAGCAATGAATAGTACTTTTCCACATGTTTTATTTATCTTAATATAATTAAAAGATATAATCTTTAGTTTCTTTAATCAAATTATATATTTTACTGGTCGTTTAAATTGTTTGTTAACCCAAAAAATTAACTATACTATATGGAATTAACTAGGCTATATCAAATTAACGTTACATTGTTTAATTTTTTTCTCTATTAAAAATTACTGACAATAGCTGAATATTTTTTTATATTTTAAAAAAATCTTACCTGGCCTCCATCCTAGCACCCGTCGATGATATGATACAAAGGCAAATCTTTAGGCCAAATCATGCGTTTGTCCCAGAAAACGCAAACCTAGGTTTTGGGCCCTCTCACTTTGCTTAAAACCCAACCATAGACTGATATAATTCAATACACCATTGGATTAGCCCATATATACCATAACTTAGGTTGCGTTTGTTGAAGTGGTCGGGCTGGGCTTTTTATTTTTTTATGATTTTAAATTGTTTACAAATAATAAATTTTTAAAAATAAAAAATATATTATTTTAATTAATTTACAAGAAAAAAACACTTTAAAAAAACTGCTATATAATAAAAAATATTATCTTC
Source organism: Populus deltoides (assembly GCA_015852605.2). Classification (NCBI taxonomy): domain Eukaryota; kingdom Viridiplantae; phylum Streptophyta; class Magnoliopsida; order Malpighiales; family Salicaceae; genus Populus; species Populus deltoides. The sequence goes on from CM027571.2 coordinate 2,060,650, forward strand.
AAAGTACATGTGTCAACAGCAGTAAGTATTAATTGTGTCTTGAAATGGATATTTCTCTCACTGTTTGTCTCCCATGGAAAAAAAATACTTTTTATTATTTTCGTCTGAATCTACAAGAATTTTTTACATCCGTCCAGCATGACACGCGAAGGCAAAACTAAATTTCCTCTGACCCGAACAAGAAGAGAGTATTTTCCGGGTCAAGATGGAACCAGATTCAAAAGCATTTTGCATGATTGGATCATACACATCATGCTCATTCTCAGGCGTCACATCTTGTAAGAAGAGTGAACTGAGCCAACAAACCAAACAGGAAGTGCAAGTGGGCAAATCTCAATGTCCAATAATACAAGAGATTATGCCCAACTCAAGCAAATGTTCTTCCTTCTTCGACAAGGGAACCCAACTTGGGTGTCTTTGATTCGAGATGACGACTCATAACCTACTATTATTTGGATCGATTAGCATGGTTTGCCTTTGCACTCAAATCATTTTGGCTATTTCATTTTATTTATATGTGCATGTCACTGTAGTCTCCCATCATCCTGCAGGCCATTTTATAGACCACTAGCTTAGTTAAATATTGAAGTGTTTGGCCGGGCCAGTCGTTCGTCTTTGGCATGTCCACAGTCGGAAAGAGCGAGGAAATTATGTCACGCCTTCCTCCAATTTTACTGGTTCAAGGGCGTAGTCTATATGTGCTAGTTTTAGATGTGTTAAGAATTTTACTTTGTTAACTTTGCTTGTTACTTGTTAAGATTAATCGGTATTCCTATAAAAAAAATAAATTAAGATTAATCGAAATTGATTTGTTTAAAGTGAAGCCAATAACATTTTAATAGCAAATTATTTTACTTTTCAATCAAAATAGGATACTCGACATAAGACCCGAGTTACGAGTAAATTAAAAGCTTGTTTGAGATTGTAGTAGCGGTGACGATTTAAAGTGATTTTTGCTTAGAAATGCATTAAAATAAATTTTTTTATTTTTGTAAATTATTTTTGACATCAGTATATCAAAACGATCTAAAAATATAAAAATAATTCATTTTAAATAAAAAAAATTAAAAATTTTTCAAAACGCGATTTACATTGTGTTCCAAATATTCCCTAAATCAGTATGGGTTAAAATTTCAAGTATAGTTAATCACTCTAGTTCATTTTGGGTGCATTTGTTGTACATTATTACTCTGGATATAAACATTAAAGAAAAATGGAAGATAATTTATTTGTGAGTATATTTCGACTTTCGCGTATTGATGGCCTAAAACATCGTGAAAGAAGCTAATTGGTTTCGCTACTGACTAAACGGCATTCTAACTGCAAAAAAAACTCTGTATCAGTCTCTCGTAGCTTTTGGTCACAACATAAAGCCATTTAAAAGTACAGCCTCGACACTAAACTAAGGCATGGAAAACGACATCAATCACTCATAATCAGGGCAGGCTTTTAGATTAGTGGCTTTCCACATGCTTAATCACCTTTCTCCTAATTAGAATTTTTGTCATTTTCTAAGCCTTTCTTTACCCATCATGCAATCATAGAGCCAAGCATGGAAAAGGCATCCTCTGCTTCCTCTTTTTTTTTTTAAAAAATCCCTCCCCACCTCCCCCTCCTCCAGTACAAAATCATCTGCGTACCTACGTTCAACTACTTCATTGACCCATTTTTAAGAATTGCTTGGGTATTGCCTTTACCTCCATTGTTGCATGATTTGTTCTTTTTGCACAGGAAAATAAAAACAAAAATCTGAATTAAAGCATATTTTTGTCATTTAAACCAAGTATTCGTACTGGGTTCTGAGGTTGCACATGAAGTGCACTCTCGGTTTTCTGATGAAAAGCATTTTTACTAGGAAACAGCATATTTCTAAACGGAATCTAAATAAAATGCTTCTCTTTCATGTGCAATTTACTTTCTGCATCGCCTAAGACAATATATATAGAATATAAAATCCAGGTGCAGGCAGAAAACTTAAGTAGAAAGATCAAAAGCTGATTTCTTACTTATGGAACCCAGCTTTGGGTCAAGTACGGTGGGGCTTGAGTGTTTATAGATCCTTGCATCAATGCATTTACCTCCTCATTACAACATAAAATCTAGATAAGTACTGTAATTATATCTCAACAATCGCAGGGAAGACTTATGGCATGAACTGATTAAAGGGATATGCCAGCGTACTAAGCTAGACTTGAATAATGGTCATCGGTCAGCGTTAAGCAACGACATTACAAGGGTTAATGTTTTATTTTATATTTCCTCCAGATCAATTTCTTTGTATTCTAATCTGTATTTTTATTGTATGCTAAGAATTTCTGTGGTTGCGACAAGCCGTGCTTAAAAAAAATCTCAAAATAATACCGGATTGGTTGAATGTGCTTACAGTGGCTTTGACACCCCACCAGCCTTTTCACACTATCCATGGCTGTTGGTGGCTAAATTTGGTATGCATTGTCCTGTTTTCCTCTTTATTCATGATTTGGCATTGATGCGCGTAGCCCACTATTCATACCCTTCTACTTTTGCATGCAGCAGAAAATCTTGAAGATTATTGAAAATCTTGAAGATTATTGAAGAGAGGACGGTGCTATTATTGAAGATTTTCTTAAGTTTTCATGAAGCCCTCTCCAATTTTATACAATTTAATTAATTAAAAAAATAAATCAATTTTATTTTGATGGAATATATGTGTGCTACAGCAAATTATCTCTACATCAACAATATTATATTGGTAGCTGGAAACTTGGAGTTCAAACATGCAATCATATGTCAAAACCTTAATCGAAATACATCGAACCAAAGTGAAGCAATTGACGATAATTCTCTTAATTAACAAGAAAGGTGAGGAGATCCATGAGGCAGCTTATTCTTTTTTATTTCTTTCTCCTTACAGTATTGTCTGTCTTTGATAATTTATTCTAACTTCAACGTTTTAGGGGCTATGAAATTGTTATGGGGGTGTTTGGTTGTGGAGACCGGATTTTGCTGATATCTTGTTAAAATTATTGGAATGTGATCTCATGCAGCCTCCCTTATTCTAATCGACCATGTATAAAATTCCTATCGATTTTTCTGTGGACATGTACGTGTCGACTCTTTACAGGGTTTTGCATGAATTCTTTTATAAAAGATTAGTTTTTTTTTTCCTTTTATAAAAGAGAGACTCAAGCGAGCTACAGGCTCCTTGAAAACGAGAGACACTGATAACATTTAAGTTTAAGATATTTATCATTGGATTAAGTGGTTGTTGAAGTATGATTTACAGTATAAAAAGTTTGAACAAGTGATTAATCGGTCAATAACTCACCTAAAATATATACTTGGCCTGCTTAGCCAGCTAGCCTAAATGGATTTCACGCTTGCTTCTGGCTTTTCAAGGAATAGGAGGGGGAGCAGTCGTAGATTTCTTTCTGGTCCTGGTCCATAAAAACGTGCTTGACATGCTAGTGTTGCGTGCGAATATGGTAAACCATCGCTTGGTGACATTAATGGTTGTCTCTTGGCAAATGTTTTTATCACAATGGACAGCCAAGCCAAGAAAAACACAGCGCAAGTCATTGTTCTTGAGAAATATAAAATAAATGATGAAGCCCACACCAGTTATGAGAAATTATATCATTAATTTACCATTTAGCAGAAGACAGAGCACATAGATACACAAATCCAAGGCCTTGCACACCATACTTATAGTGACCTATTACAAGCCAGGATACTAATCACATTTTCCCAAAATTAGATACATTTTTCTTTTCAATGCGCACCAATTTCTCGTTAATATCATAGTATTATTTCATTCTAGGCCCTAGTTAACCTAGTATTCAACATCATATAATTGAGAAAGAGAAAAAAAAGGAAGATGGCCCTCCCTTTTTCTCTCCAATCATTGAGACCCTGAAGAAGACAAACCATAAATTGACCATTTTCCAACCCATGGAGATGGTGATAATCAATACTGAAACAAATCTGGAGATGCCATGATGGGTTGGTTAAGATAGATCAAATTTAATGGATTCATGAAGCCATGATCTGCACTAGTTTGGAGATCCTCATGATGATCAATTTCAAAAATGCCATTGCTTGTGTTGATATAATTGAGGATCTCATTGAGAGAATCAAGTCTATGGTTCAGTTCCATCATTTGTGCCCTTAAAATAGAATTCTCGGCCTCAACGTTCAAGAAGTGCTGTGTTGTGACATTGATGGTTGTAAGGATTTGGTTATTGTCCGTCCTTAGCTGTGCCACTTGAGCCATTAGATCACCCAAGTACTTCTGTTTTCTCATCCTGGATCTCCTTGCAGATTCTCTATTTGACAGCATTCTCTTCCTTTTCCTTTGATCCACCAACATCACCTGCTCTACAGAACCCGAGTTTTGCAGCTGAGTGGAACCTGAGGAATTCCCACTAGAGGATGCCATATAGATACACAAAGACTATATATTTTGCACCAAAAACACTACCACCAACAATAAACCTCGATAAAAATGAGATCTTTATAGTACGGAGAATTCCAACCTTATAGATTTCAAAGACACAGGACCCAGGTAGTGATAATAATATCCAGAGAGTTAAGATAATTGTATATAAATATTCTAACTAATTACTATATAATATAATTCTGGCAGAATTGAGAGATCACTTATGAAAAAACATAGAACCAGTAAAGGAACACAACTGAGAAAGATTGGACAAGGTGGGTTCTGCGTCTGAGAGAGGAATTGATCATAAACCCTGACCGGAGGATTTCACTGACTACTGGAGACATGAACCTCAAACATTAAGATCCAAACCTGCAGCATCAAGATTTTGACAAAACAAGATTTATTTTTGGCAGAGTAACGGTAAGAAATAAAAATTCCTGGGGTTTCAAGATTTTGACTTTCTGGGGTTTCTGTTTTGGACTCGAAAACTCAGAAACCAGGACTCAAGAAAGAGACAAACCTACAAGAGAGGAGCAGAAAACAGAGAAAGAATAGCTAAATTACTTGCTGATGCAAAACCAGCAGAACCTCAGAGCACAAAGAGAGCAGAAAAGCAAGAAATCCTGATAACTAAAGGGGAAAGAGAGGAGAAGAGAAGAGGTTTTTGATGGAATGGAGAAGTCAATTTATAGAAAGAAAGGAGGCGAAGGAGATATAAGAAAAAATTAAAAAAAATTAAAAAAAATGAGAAAAAGTAAAGAGCATATTATTAGCATAGGAATCTCCAACGAGAGTGAGTTGTTGGCGGAGGCGGTTGATCAGAAATGTAGGGTGGAGCATGGTTGTCATGCATGACATAGGAATTGATTTGGAAGGGGGTTTGGGTAATTATAATATTGGTCGTTTATTACAACGGTCTCATTTTATTTTATTTTTTATTTTTTATTAACTTGTTTCAATTTGTACCAAATAGTTCACAAGTTCATTGAAATTATTAAAAATCAGGTCTAATTTATTGTTTTAAAATTTAAATCGGCTTGACAGGTAAATTATAAATCTAGAATAGTTTGAATTGAAAATAATAAATGTATATGTTTGTTTGGGAATGTGATTGAGGTAACTTTTCAAAGTGTTTTTCATTCAAAAATATATTAAAATAATATTTTTTTTATTTTAAAAAAATTATTTTTGATATTAACTCATCAAAATAATCTGAAAATATTTAAAAATATTAATTTAAAAAAAATAAAAAAAATTTAAAATTCTTTAAAAACACTTTTAAAATAAAAAACAAACAGGAATGACTTTATCAAAATGAGTATGACCATATCAAAACTTAATTATTAACATATTTATTTTTTAAATTTTTTACTAAAATAATATTATTTTAAATCCTCTTATCTAAAGAAAAAAAACCAAACTATAATTAATCCAAGTTTTAGTAAATTATTATTTAATTTAATTTAACTAAAAACTGGAGCAAATCAAGATCTGTATCCTGAATTTCTCGAACAAAAACATTTCTCGACAGTACGGACTGTACCATTTATTATTTTTTTTGTTTTCTTTTGGATTCTTTTTACTAAAATTTCACCACACTTTCACTGCTATTACCGAGATTAACCGCCCAAGTACAGTTTCTCTTTGACAAGGGGTGCGTGCCTACCTGGATGCAGCAGGGGAATCTTGGGGATGGAGGTGGGGTTTGTAATTTGTTCGAGGGTGATTCGGACCTTGCGCGTAAATGAGATGGAGTTTGCAGGCTTGAGATTTTCTTTTCTTTTCTTTTTTTCTCAAGGAAAATCTTTGAAGTTAGAGTTTGCGTGTGGCCGAGATTAAATCTAAAATTTAATTATAATTTTGTTGTTATATTTTCAAAAAAATACCAACAGATCTTGTATCTATAAAAATGTTTAATCTAAATCTTATAGATTTTTTTGACCTTGTATCAAATATTAAATTTCTTTTTATGGATTAAAATTGAATTTAAAAAATTTTATACTCAAACTAGAATTGAAAGATAATAAATTATTTATTTAAAAATATATAACATATTTTTTTCTATCGATGCACATCAAATTAAATTTTTAATTATTTTTATTTTTTTAAATATAATAAATTTTTAAACAACTCGAAGGAAGCGCTGACATGGGTTGATTTAGCATTAAAGGTAGATTTCTTTTTTTTTTTTTCTTTTACATCTTATTGAAAAATACTAACAATGCGGTGTATATCCTCACATGGCTCCACATTCCCAATATGTCGCCTAAAAGACCTCTCCCACGACTCCTTGTAACTCTTTGCAATAATAAATAAATAAATAAAGGAGTAATTGTGTTGAAATGGCTCCACATTCACATGGGATTTGCATGAGTAAAAGGTAATTAAAATTGTTATTAGCAACTTTATGAGTATAATCATTATTTAACAATATTTAACTACATAAAAAAAAAATCAACCTTGTTTTTAGATAAGTTTTGCGATCGAGTTTGATTAAAATACTACATGAAAAGTAACATATTAATTTAGAGTTTAAAAGATTATAGAGATTTATAATTCATGCATAAATATTGTATGCATTACTTGTTATGCTCTTCAATATCCCTTTACATGTTTATCATAACAAAAATATACATCTTGCACATCTATACAGAAAATACATGGCATAATATAAATGCATTTTAAAACTTATTTCATTTTGTTTTTTTATATATAAAGATGGATGAATTTGATTATATATAGACACACAAGCGAGCGCATACATACTAGTCCATTGCCCCGTGCCCGTGCTTCACCATGGGAAAAAAAAAAAATTAAATGTAAACAAAGAATATCAGGACCGCGAAGAATTTTTTACGGTGTTATTAAACCTGGCTAAAGTGGTTGTTCTTTAAACTCACGACTTAGTTTTTTTATTTAACTCGAGTTTTTAATTAAACCATGTGGAAATTAACTCGAATTAAATCGATCGATTTCATGGGTTCAAATGCAAAATCTTGATGATTGATAAAAACATGGCCTAATGGTTTATGGATTGTTTGAGAGTGTGATTACGGTTGCTTTTCATGCTGAAATGCATCAAAATGATATATATTTTTTTATTTTTTTAAAATTATTTTTAAGATCAGCGCATTAAAACGATCTAAAATATAAAAAAATTAATTTTTTTTAAAAAATTAAATTTTTAAAAATACTAGTGCCACCGTGTTTTCAAATGCACTCTTAATATGTTTGACGCGAAATGTAAATTCGCAATTTGATTATAAATCAAAAGGTTAAATATCTGAAAAGCCAGCTGTCGTGATATGAATGATTGTTTACTTTTAATGATATCGAAGCTATTTCAATGTGCATCAACATGAGAAAAAAATAAAATAAAACCCTAAAAATAATTTTTAAATAACAACTAAATCAAATAAAAATAGCTTTCTATCCTTAAAAAAACAACAATCTAGGAGTTTTTTTAAGAGTGAAATCATCATTCCGCTATTAAAATCAACATGGAACAAAGACAAATCTAAAATGAAAACACTACACTTTTTAGCTTTTCTTTTAACATATTATAAAAAGCACTAGAGCTAAGACATGATGAAAGGGGCGGGCGTCTTTTCCCGGGTCTATAGGGCCGCAGTAGTCAGGTTTATTTGTAAATTGTTGTTTTTTTCAAGTTGATCTAATTAAATTCAAGACCTGTTTTAATGATTTTATAATGGTTAATATAAATTTAATCAGACTACAATACTCATTGTTTTACTTAATTTTATTATCACGAAGTTGCAGTACTGGAATATACTCAGCAGTTTGATTTTTTTCCTTTCTTAAGAATCCTCGGTAGTCTGAGTTTGAATACAACCACAGTAGCGATTGAAGAATTGGAGAAGGATCTATAAATCTGCTGGTTTAAATCCTAATAAATCTCCGATGTTCTTTGAAAAAAAATATTAGAAAATAATATAAATTATATTTTGAAATTTTATCTAATAATTTAAGTTATTGAACTGAGATGATTCTTTAACATGATATCAGAATCTTGATGATCAAGCGGTTACGAGTTCGAATCTCACCATCTTCTATTTATTTGATAAACATTAAGCACAAGATACTGTGAATTTATAAAAATTTTAAATTTAAATATTTTTTATTTAAAAAAATATATTATAAAATAATATAAATAATATCATAATATAGGATGTTATCTAAAAAAAAAAATCAGGACGAGATATTGTCAAAGCAACGCTTGATTTACAACACTTGGAAAACATAGTTTCATTCTTTGAACAAGCAAATTTTAATTTTTGCAAGTTGACAGGGATGTATACCCACCGAGAAACTTATAACTAGTTTTGATTTTTTTATATATGTTCGTTTTTAAAAGCATTTTTGATGTTAATATATTAAAATAGTTTAAAATAAAAAAATAATTTCTTAAAAAAATTACTTTTGAATCAGAGGATCAAACGGGCTCAGTATCTTATAATTAGTTTTGATTTTTTATATATATGTTCGTTTTTAAAAGCACTTTTGATGTTAATATATTAAAATAGTTTAAAATAAAAAAATAATTTCTTAAAAAAATAACTTTTGAATCAGAGAATCAAACGGGCCTGATACTGAGCTCTTCAGCAAGCTTTTTAACCCCGCCAATGGTGACACAACTCAGGGAAATCAAAGTCCTGGATCTTCCATTGGTGACACCAACTAGCTCGTAATACATTTATATACCCACCAGCTCTTTTGTAAAATAAAAGGGTTGATTGTGTACTTCATCCTTCTAATCTTGACATTTTTTAATGTTACTCTTGGACTTTTATTTTCTTAAACTTTTTTCTATATTAACGTGGGTGTCCGGGTCAGCTTGCATATACCTTAACTATTTCACGGGTTCTAAAGTTAACGACCATATAAATTTCTAGTAATCCTGAAATTTATAAAACGGAATAACCTCTAAAAAACAAATTCAAAACTTTACAGATTATTCTTGAAATTTTATAAAACTCATTCTTATAATCCTAGTCTGTAAAGGATGTGATCCCCATCATTTTTCATGGGGCTATTCTAAGCACGTATTTTTATTTAGATTCTCTGAGCAATAAAAGTATTAGTGATGGAAGGACCACAATCGTAGTGGACTAAGAGTTAAAAGATGGATTTAATGAAAATAAAAATATAAGAACCACATTAAATAATGGGTAAATGTGCAAAGTCCTCATATTATTGGTCAAAAAAAAAAACTTGAATAAATCATTTAGCACGGTCAGTCCAGAGCAGAATTTAGATAATATTGGATTGGAGTTAGGTTTTCAATGTATCAAATCCCTTTTTACTATTGGTTAAAGGGCATACACAGTCTTTAAACAAAACTAGGATTAAAATTAGGTAGTGTTGATGATGAATATTTTGTTAAATCCTCTTAATGCTTTAGGTACGTATTGCTAGTGGGACGTGCAACACTTTACCTAATGATATTCTAGAAGATGGATTAACTTGGTTTTACCTTATTTTTTTTAAAATAATAATGAAATTATATATATATTTTTAAATCGAATAATCAGTTATATTTTTAATTCTAAATAAAGTCATGTTGAGATCACGGTATAAGATGTTTTTTAAAATATTTTTTATTTGAAAATATATTAAATAATATTTTTTAAAATTTTTTTTAAATCCATAAATCAAAATAATAAAAAATATTGATTTGAAACTTAAAAAAATAAAAAATTCACCAGGCAAAATAAAAGTGATTTTAAGAGTGGAGTGACAAAATAAGTAGTAATCCAAAAGGGACGAACCATCCTTCTAATTTACAGAAGACTACTGTTGCCTAACCTTTTTGTAGGCAAATAGGATTTTAAAAGATTAAAAGAGCAGGCATGGTGGGAGACACGAGATTTGATTAGGGCGTCACGAGACCAATAGTTTACTACCGGATCCAGTACTGTCGAAGGGGCCACTTTCACTGTCTTAATTGATGCCCTCTGGTTCCTCCTAGTCCTTGCCACAACGTACCCTCCAAACTTCCCAAGCAATCATCAATTCGATCTGCAAACTATGTGTAAATTTCACACGTAAAACGTAAAACAATCCCCAATAAGAAGTAATATAAATAAATAAATTAATCTAAGAGCATCAATCATCACGATACCCGTAAATTGTTAGATAAACTTATTTTAAAAACTCAGCTATATATATAGATTAGGTCAAAATACCCATAAATTGATAGTTAAATTTACACTACCAAAAATTTATCGGCAAATGTTTTTTTATATTACCACCGATATAGTGACGGACAGTGGTGTTATCGATGAATGAAAAGTTGACGAATGTATTTTATCAGTAAAGATATCAAAAAATAAATTACAAATAAACTTTTAATCATATATCGATAGAATATGTTTTTTGATAAAACTGTAAAATTTTACATTTGAAAAGTTACAAAATGCCATAAAATGGGGACAAAAGGGTGATAGACGAATGGATTTTGTACATCATCATATAGAATCTACTCACCTTTTAAGTAAATGTCATGCTATTATTCATTGATTTTTTGAATGATGTACTGGATTAAATTTATTTAATAATTTTATAGACCACATTGTTCTAGCATATCAATTTGATAAGATTTTTGATGAGTTGAATGGGATTTATTAGCATTATCCATGTTGTAGATTTGACAACACTACTGTCAAAATTTCGGCTAGTTCATGGGTCTAATATGCAACACTACTGTGACCCTACCACGTGGATATTCATATCCATTTGAAAGTTACGCAAATCTTTGATTACATGATGGAGAATTACCCTCTTCGTAATATTATTCAAATCTTATTCTAAGAAAAGAAAAATCGAATATATAGCTATTTTTTAAAACCAATTTCATAGAAATATATTCCTTGTCATATAGGTTTCTGTAGATCTTCTACGTACACTGGATTTCAGGTATATATATATATATATATAAACTTTCTTGCAATGAATTGAAACGAACGCTTAAAAATGATTCGTTACTTGCTTCACGAAGCATCCAAAGAGATCTATGGTGAGACGTTGCCGATTACGTGATCACTACTAAAAAAACACGTCCCAGGTCACAACAATCCATATACTGTATCCCCAATCAAAAGACAAAGCCAACTCATAATTAAGGCATGTTTTCATTCGACGTCTTGTGAGAGCTAGAAGATAGTACACAGGTGATTTTGATCAAGACCAACCACAAGTGTTATTATATGGCATCAAACTAGATTAATATCCCAATTTGTACAAATGAAATACAATTTTTCCTGCAATAGATTTGATTTTGGGCACCTTATTTTCAAAGTGAAGAATGTTTTTGATCCAACTCAAAAAAAAAAAAAAATCAAAACAGAAGATGTCGTAAAAATGAGATGCAATTCGGTCCACACAAGAAAAATCGCCGGGGCGCGTAGTCCATAAAACTGAACCGTGAAGAATAGGAATAGATATCTCTGCGTTGCTAAGTTCCTCGATTGGAAATTGAAATTTCTTCCACCCTTAACCCCTCATGTATTTCCATCGAGAAAATTAGGGTGTAATTCTTCCTCTTTTAGTTCTTTAGGTTTTCAAATATTTATCATGATAGAAATGAGAAATATATATAAAAAATAAAAACATTTACTTAAAGAGACAAAAATAAATATATAAAATAAATTTATTTTTAACATATTCTTTTCTTGACTATCTCCTCCTTTCTATCTCAAAAAAATAAACAAACACTATCTTATATTTAGACTTTAATTTAATCAAATAAATGATATTATTTAGTAGGGCTACGTCAATTTCCATATCTTTCCATCATACTTGGGCACCGATATTATTCTTTTATTGACTAGTACGATGATCTTGATTGTTCCCTTTGACTGGCCCCACTCACTGGAATAATCTCCTTTCGTGTAGAACCATTCGCACTAGGTCTCGGGGCACCTGCGAAAGCAAACAAGGAGCGCCTGTTATGGCTCTGCATTCTGTTCTGCCACTGGAATACCTCATTGTCACTTGAAGGTTGGAAATATGTGGGATATGGTATTGCAAATTCATTGCTCCGTGAGGTTGTTTCAGTTGACAACGCTGTCAGGTTCATAGATTCAGGCAAGGTCATAAGCTTTGCTACCCCAATCAGAGTCACAATCAGTACTTTGTCTTCGAAAATCCCAAGCAATCCTACCCGAAACAAAGAAAAGGTCTCTTGATCCCCTCATGCTTATCCATTCAGGCTGCTGCTCAAGCCACTTGACAAGATCATAACCTAAAGAGTTATGTTGTAACCCCAAATTAAGGTAGCGTCCGACACCCAAGCCAGCATAGAACGGCACATAAATGGCATTGGCGAATGATCGATGAGTTATTAGTCAAACACTTGTACTTCTTCATCCTCTCATGAAATATGACTTCTAAAAGGAACTGGTTGGTTGTAAATTAATTATTGCAAGACTTCGTATCATCACTGGTGCTTAATCTGTATATCTGCCTAGCAGACAAAGCAATTATTGCAAGATTTTCATTGGGGCTCTTCGTCCTGTCTAAAGTACCCAGGTTATAATTCTGATCCAGTGGCTAAATTATGATTATTATTTAATTAGGAATGGGGATATAGGTCTTGTCTAAACTCTAAAGTGTGCCCTCTATTTTGAATGGGGCCTTTTGTCAATTTGAGCTTAAATGTGATCCTGTCGTTGGTATATAGTAGGCCTAACTCCATACCAAACCTTAACCTCTTTCAAGATTTGTCAACCTAAAGTCTCTAGCGCATAAAAAAAGCATGCTACAATTCTATTGAACATTTTTTTTTCTTCAACTGGATGCTAATGAGATTTGGATCACACGAGGAGAGAATACGAATCCTCCAATTTCCCAAATCTTCCACTGCGACTCTCAAGCTCTTGAGTACGATATTTTTAATTGGGACTCAGGTCTTAACATCTTAACGTAGGGCTTTGGCGAAGAAGGAACTGAGATGTAATGTGATTACGAAGTTCCAAATCAAGGGGGGGCATGTGTAAGAGAGAACAAAAGTGGAAGAGAGAATTTAAGGACATGTAAGATAAAAATGCTGTACACGATTATGGCTTACCGTTCAAGGAGGGAGCAATAAAGGGAGACATGGAAACTTAGTGGGTTTGTGATGAACTGACCTCAATAAAGTTAAAGCATTCACAAGTCCTTCATAAGCAGATTAAAGGGAGAACAGGGTGTTCTATTGGGTAATATTTACATCTTTCATGCTTTTGGTAAGGAGTGAGGGCCTAACCTTTTAACTTGTATAGATAGATTTTTCTTTCTTCGCTTCCAACATAAGAAAAGAGACGGGCAACAAACATGCGCAGCTGCCATCACTAAAGTAAAAGGAAAGGAAGAAAAGACATCAATGATGACAATCTCATCTGATCTTACTATGATTTGTTTTTAATGATGTATTAATATGAAAGCTAGAGCCACATTACCAAAATTGCAAAAGAGTTCAGTACAAAATAAATAAATAAATAAACAAATATAAATATCATCTAGTTGGACCACATTAGAGTACAATCTAAGTCTATACAAATCTATGCTTGAGATTTTTAATCTTGCCAAGCAATATAGAATAAATTGAAAATTAATTGATTAGTTAGAGAGTTTATCCTGAAATATAAAATTATTTCCGGACTATGAAATCTCCCTTCGAACAACTATGATTCTTCTTTGTAACCTGTATCATGTCTATTCTTACAACTTGCATATTGGATCGTTTTAACTCCTGCCGGATCACTTTTATCTTGATAATGACCTCCCCTTGTAAGCACCAGAACTTGATCGTGGCTTTGGAAAACAGGCTTAATTACCAATGGAATCATGGAAAGTGAAATAGCATCCTACCTATCAAAACGTCCTGCTAGAATAGACCCCATGTTATAGAAGGGTCAGGTAAAACAAAAATTGGATTAGAGAACGACGTCGTACACAACATTTAGATCTTACTGTATAGCACTATGAACGTCCAAACACTGTATATATATAATTGAGAGAGACATTGGGATCGAATTGGGTTACTGAAAATATCAAGATCCACCTCAATAATTGTTGAAGTGGCATAAAGTCTGGGGCATGCTTTACTAGGTATTGCTCATGGCGATTTGGAATGTGCCCCTTTAAGATAGAACAACACAGAAGAACTGCAAGATTTGTGCCTGAAAGTAAAGTCGCACTGTTGGCAACTTGGTCCGAAAAGTAAAGATAGAACAACAGAGAAGAACTGCAAGATTTGTGGATATTCTTGATGGGTTAGTTCGGAGGCAAGGCACTTAGGTTACTTTGGCAAGTCTCTATGCTGGGGTAGGAAACCTTTTAAAAGTGTTCTTTCTGTTGGTCGTGATATCAGGGTTGGTAAACTTGAAAGATCCCAGTCAGTTGCTTAGCTACCTTGCGCATATGAATTAAGCTAATTTTGATATTAGAATCTAGAAGGAGAATGGTGATTTTTCTTAATGCAGAAATTAATATCACCGAGAGTTTAATTAAGCTGATTGACCAAGTTATTGATATTACAGAATTTATTAAGTAATGAAAGCTATGGTGAAGCAGAGAGTCCTTTCAAAGGTGTGTGGTTAGAATCCAAACTTGATTCAAACTCAAGTGCTCAACATGTGTCGGAAAGGTTAAAGAATTCAAAATTGTACTTCTTACTCCTGAAAAGCACAAAGACTAGACGAAGGAAAACTTTAATACGTCAACTTTGGTTGGCCCTTGGCATCCCATTTAATTAATTAGTCTTTCCATCAAGTATGGAGATTGACAGAGCTTTTGCCTCCACCGAGGAAATTCCTTTTCTGCTGGTTATTTTGCTCATGTGTAACTCGAGTAAGAGGAAACCTAAAACTGATCCCCAAGCAATCTATTTTTCAATTGATCTCCAAACTAGAAATTTCCTCGTTTGAATCCCCTGTTTTTCGTAATTCCTCAATTGAGTCCATCATTTATCTTAATTTTCAACATGCATAGATGAGTCCATAACTTTTTTAAAGTATATTTTCCATCTATAATGCATATTTAGAGAACTTTTTGTTTGGGAGAGCTATATTGAGAGTCAAATCTCGATTTTCAGGAAACAACTCCAATTTCCCATCACAAGAAAAGGGTTTGCCAATTAACAGCAGCCCCACTCATGACCCATGACAATAGCTCTGAGGGAGACCACCTGCATCTTAACAATTATACGTGGCTAGAATCTTGTGGTACGTACCAAACATTCATATTCCCATTTCCTTGAATACCTAGCTCATTCATTCACCAAGTTACATCCCAACTTCTGGAAGCATTTTTCAACATGAAAAATCAACAGGCAGTTGAATATTTAACAGCCCCACAAAAATCCTTTGGTGATTATACTTTTGTTCTTTCTCTATCATTATCATCAGTGCTACTTATTCTTATCTCATCTTTCTTCTATCTCCTCCTTTTTTTTTTTTGTCTGTATGGCCCTCACATAATAATATATAGCAGCCTCTATCTTTTCTTCATTGTTGCTGCTGGTTCTAGAGTTGAATTCAATGTACATCATCTGCATTCAATTGGTGATGGTTCAAAATTAACAACAAATTTCGTGGTCTAAATTAAAGGAGAAAGAAAAGACAGCCCGTGAAATGCGCCAAATACCATGCATAATTCTACGTACGTAAGATTTATCACACTTTACTTTTCCTAGTTTTCCTCAAAGTTATTTTGATTCCAAGAATGCTGCGGTTGGGGAGCAGGAGATCGATGGAGCTCATGAAATTGTAACCATGATGGTCGGTTTGGTAGGGCCAGCCGGTCAGATCACCAGACACCAGTGGCAATTTATTTCAGCTTTTGCAAAAGGGGGCTTGAAAAACAAGTGTTATCAGCTTTTACTTTTCCCAATTCTTTTGAACTTACGATTTCTTTTGACCTTTTACTTCCTTTATTTGAGTTGAAGCACCTTCTGTAATATGGGAGATTAGATTAATCCCCTCCAGTGAACCAATTTTACTCCAAATCCAACGCTAAAACGGAACTGATATTGTTAAAAAAAATTCATCAAAATTATAAAAATTAAAAAGCTAGGCCAGGCATTTGTGTTTGTGCATAGTGCAAGTCTTGATCAGACTCTTCTGTCCCTTCCTATCGTCAATTTTAATATCTTGCACACCCACACACTCTTGATGCTTTAAGTTTAGCCTTAGCGTGCATGGCAAAAGCCCCCATCAGTTTCCACTTTTATCCTCGTACGGCTTTCAAATTTTCAAAAAATCACATCATAAATCTTCAAAAGCAGAGCGTTTCCTCCCCAAGAACTTGCTTGTACGTGGAAGAACAGTGTTAAAGTGACCATCACAAAATCAGAGTAAGATATGGGAGCTGCTGCCATGTTTTGTCTTTGTTTGGTGTACGCACGTAGTGCCCACCCTAGCTATGACTAGCTAGGGTTCCTCGGCACCTATATTGATTCCTCGCGAAATTTGCCTTCACTTTGAAGACTAGCTTGGAGCATCAAAAATAATTTTGCTATAGAAATTTATTTATTTTCTTGTTTGTGTGCTTAATATTCATGTTTGTACATTATAGATTTTAGTGAGAAAAGCTCCTAGTTGGTGGGGATGGCAATTATGAAACGTATTTAAACATGCTAGCTATCTATTCCTCCGCCATGCCCACCTCATATTAATTGCGTTCATCAGGTTGGGAGGAAAAAAATTTGCTCATCAGGTTTGCGATGGGTTCGAAGAGTCTTTATCAATAAAAAAAAATTACATTTTTTTATGTTCACTATTACTATTTTAAGTACATATATATAAATATTAAAATTTGCCATAACTTTTATACATATTTAAATATAAATAATCAGAATATAAATTCAACAATAAATTTATTTTAAAATATCAATCATTAAAGAAATATTTAAAATAAAAGATAAAAAACAACACACACACACAATTGAATTCGGGTTTTTTACAAGACAAGTGCTCTTGTACCCTATCCCCATCTTCATTTACTTATCGAAGAAAAAAATACCCTTTGTACCCATTTTGGTGTGAAGGAACCTCCGTTGGTATTTTAAATTTGAAAGACAATTTCTAAAAAAGAAATAAGATAACAAAGTTTTTCAAATTCTATCTGTTTGGTTATTTTATTCAAGATCATGATTTGATTTCAGTTTGTAGTATCTCTCCCGTGCTTATATATATATATATATATATATATATATATATATATATATAAATATTAAAAAAAGAGAGAGTTAGATTTAAATTTAAACTATTGTCAAGAATAATCACATTCCAAGCATTTAAACAGTTTCAGTGGAAGACAAGAAGGAAATAATTCAACGATGACTCAAGATTCATGCATTTTCCATTGTAATGGCAATCTATCAATCAAATCTTGAAAGCTTTAACAAAGTAATCCAAAATTGGCTGCTCTATCTCGCAAATCATGCGTGATTGTCTACTGTAAAATTATATATTTGTATGTACGGTAGCAGAAAAGGCTTCGGCAGCTGACGAAGAATCCCACAAACTTGAACGTACGTACGTTCCCACTATATATATATATATATATATATATATATATGCATTTTTTTTGCAGTGATCCAAGAAGCTTATCTCTTTCTGCCAAATCTATCGATTATTTGCATTCACATTGTGTTGTATAATACTATAAACTATTTACTTGGTTTTACTTAACAAGTTTTTTTTAGTTAAAAGGGTTTTTTTTAACGCAATATTATAGCTCCAATGACTAAATGATCAGAAATTTAAACTTTATTATCTCTGTTCTTTCTAATTAAACCTATTACTCTCTGTTGGACTTTGCCCTCAGTCTAATAAAAAATATATTTTAACTAGCTTGAGGGAAAACTCCAATATGATTTATAAAAAACTCACCATTTGAAATTACTAAGAAATCTAACCACTTGTCAAATTATGAATTTACTCATTGGAGATTACTAATTTGAGTGACACAAATTTTAGAATCATTATAAACTTACATGGTTATTAACTTTAAAACCTCAAAAATTAATTGATATACGTGTAAATTAGCTCGAACATCTAAAATAATAATAATAAAAAAAATTAGCAACATGAAAACTTTCTAATAAATAAATATACGTTCAAACACATAATAAATGACCAAAAAGTGAGATGAGATTGGAACAGATGCCGTTGTTATTCGTTCGAAAATCCCCACGGTATGTAAGATTTCTTGACAAAATTTTAAAGAACCATGTTATGGGTTGCATTTGGATAATATATACGGTAAAAGATGGAACAAATATATAAAAGACAGAAGTATATTAAATTTAAAAAATATAAATATAAATATAAAATAAATTTATTTTTTAAATATTTTTGAATAAATTTCTGTGGAGGAAGAAATACTCTATTCCTCTTGTATTCTAAAACAATAACTAAAAGCTACCGCAGCTAGCATTTAAAGTGGTTACTGGAGTGACCAGTGAGCATAACAATCAAGAGTCGGTGGCTCGGTGCTGGAGGTGGCCACACTCACATGGCACCTATAACTTCTACGTACCATTTGAATAAATATAGCGTGTTAAATATGACATAAAGCTAACAGCATGGTAGTATAACTCTAAATTATGTGGGTTTTTTTTTAGTACTGTACATGGTTTCATTTTTATTTTATTATATATTATTGTGGATTAACTGTATAAAAGTTTTTATTCTTTTAATTTAGCCCTCAAATCCAGCGATGTAGTTCTAATTAATTGAGACTAATTGATTTTAATTTCTTATAAAAAGTTGAGAATGAAAAAAAAGAAACCATAGTAAAAAAGAAATCAAACAAGGGTGGCGTGTTATAAATTTCGCAAAAAGATATACTTTGGTAATTGAATTTTAAAAATCATGCAAATTATACAATTTCAGTATATACCTCAATATTTTTCTAATTCAATTTTGATATAAAAGTTTATTTTTATTATTATTTTAGTTCATGATTGAGAAATGAGAGAGATAGGTCACTGTATTCTGGCAATAGAAAAAAAAGTGTTGTTAATACTGATTTAGACTACTGAAACAGACGATATTTGTGTCAAATAATTTCATTTGACGAGGAAAGTTCATGTTAGCTGTTGTTTTACCTTTAAAAATACTTAATCATGAAAAAAATAATTTTTTTTCTTCAAAAAAGTTATCCGCTCTAGTTGCAAAAAAAAAAAAAAGTAATGACCTAGGCGGGCTGTCCTGACCTACAAAACCTGGCATTTGCTTCTTCTCTTTTTATTTTTTTTAAATTTATATTTTTTTCCTCTAAATTCTTTTAATTCATATTTAAATTAGTATGCATTCTCTTTTTTATTTTTTTGTGGAGAATTTCGTTTAAATTATGATTATTTTTTTTAATTATACATTTAGATTTGAAAAGTTTTTATGATTCATCTATAATTTTTTTAATCTTTTTTTTGGATTAACTTTATTTTTGAAAATAAAAAAATTATTATGATTATTTTTTTAATTATGCATTTAGATTTAAAAAGTTTTTATGATTCATCTATAATTTTTTTTGATGAACTTTATTTTTGAAAATAAAAATATTACTATTTTCATATAGTATTTCTAATTAATATATGCATCATTGCATGATGTTTTTTCTCCTTTTATTTTATTCAATCAATGTAATTTATGTTTCTAATTCTATTATCATATGCTAGAATAAAATATATATTTTAATATAGCCAACACAATTGGATAAATATCTCATCTTTTGAGATTAAATATCTTAATCTATATTTGTCTCTCGATTTTTCAATATTTATTTTGAAATATTGTTAATGATTATTTATTTATTTATTTGTATACATAATTCTCGATTTATTTATTTACTTGTATATATATAAAAATTTATTTGTAGTTAAATTTTTTAAACTATAAAAATATATTAAAAAAGCCTATATATTTATTATATATATATATAATAAAAATATCTCACCCACAGTAAAATAACTAGTGATGTCTGGAGCACGCGTGAACCGATCAATAGATGAATGATTGCGTTTTTTTACTGTGGCATGGCATGCTCCAAATCTCATCAGCGTCTGAGATGAGTTTTCATTTAAGTGGTCGACAAAGATGGCCCCTCTCAGAAAGACGTTTGGTGGATGGTTGAAGCTTGAAAGGTACCCAGCTGGTGAATCTGGCATTTAGCAAAACTAGTGCCAAGCAGGTGAAAAAAAGTGCTGGTGATGCCGATTTAAAGGTATTAAAATGAAAGGCGGTTTTATATGTGCATTGATTTGGAAGCCTTGAAACCACAAAATCCAGTCACAGTAAATAAACCTCGCCGGCCGGCAAATTGACCTCTAGTATCCAACCGGTCCTACTCCTGAACTGGACCAATTTTTTAAAAAAAAATCAATTCAAAGTTCACCGGGCGTTCAAAACATGATTTGTTTTATTAAAAAAAAAAACCTAAAACAGGATTATTAGGATTAACATGTTCAATTTATGACCCAATAACATGTAGGACTGAAGCCTGTCTTAAAATTCACATGACTAAAGCGATATACATTTCTAAGGTGTTCTATTGCAAGTGTTTATGCCATCTAGAATCTGCGTAAAAGACCCTAATAGCCGAATCGCAGTGGGAATACAGAGGCTAACTTCTCCGAAAAAACAGGCCTGAAAAATCGAACCTTTGAGGCCTTGATCCATAGGAGAGGAAGAAAAGGTCCGACTCCCACCCGCCGGATTAACAACAGAAGCCCAATAATAGGTTCAAGACTTGGGCCTTAAATCATCCAGCTGGCCTGAAACAAGGTTCATGGAACCCCCTGCCCATCGCCTTCAATTCGAGCACACCTTTTGCCCTTTTTTGAGGTTTCTTTCATTGATAAAAATGGGACTCAAAAGGAGACCTCCACTGGGAGAGCACCGATTAAAGAGATAAAAATTCCAGCCAATAACTGAGAAAAAAAAGTGGTACAAAAAGTAAATATGCAGACAGGAGGAAAAAGATGTTAGGAGGTGCTGTCACGCACCAAGTTATTACTCGTACATGTTTGCTTATTACATGGATAAAAAGCGAGCTAGAACTACTAGTTCACTGCCCAGCACTAGCAGTGAGATTACTCACTCGTGAAACCAGGTCACAATTACCTTCAGTTACTAAATTTACAAATGAAGTTTTCCCAGAATCGTACAAAGACACACCTATATACAAGCTGAATGGGCCACCTAACTTTCAGAGCTCAAGCTCATAAGCACGTTCTTAAAACAAAAATTAGTCATATCATGCCAGGGCAGCGGGGCTGGCTTGTGCGTGCTTCTTCAAGATTATTAAAACAGGGGAAACAGAACATAAACAAAAGAGCTACTACAACAAACCAAAAACTCGGTTTAAGCAAAATATCCCTCTTAGGCCTGCAGAATTAACAGACAAGATTAGGAGCGCACCTCGCCATTGACTGCCACGGCTTCAGGATGGTAATGAAGCATCTCCTTCCACATCATCTCTCGTATCATCTCTTCCCCTAATTCCTCATCTATGTCAAGATCAATTGGGACCTGTGCTGGAGGGTTGCTGCTGGGATCATATAGCAGAGACATGTAAGGGTGTTCCAGTGCTCCAGTAACAGTAATCCTTTTTGACGGGTCAAAAACAAGCATTTTTTGTAGCAGATCAATTGCCAAAGGATGTGCATTAGGATAAAGGCGGGAAAGGGGAGTCCCAGGAGAATAAGGAAGTGTCTTGATATATTTCTTTGCCTTCGGGTTATCAATAAATTCAAGATCCTCCTCCCTCTGACTTCCAAGGATGCTGATGATAAGTTTAAGCTGATTGAGACATTCTGTGCCAGGAAAGATAGGCTTCCTACCAAGAAGCTCTGCAAAGATGCATCCTACAGACCAGACATCAATTGATGTCCCATAGTTATCACAGCAGAGAAGGAGCTCTGGAGCTCGATACCATCGAGTGACAACATACTCAGTCATGAATTGGTTCTTGCCATTGCTAGTACGTGCCAGCCCAAAATCACAGATCTTTAGCTCACAGTTCGCATTAATGAGAAGATTCCCAGGCTTTAAGTCACGATGCAGAATATTTGCTGAGTGAAGATATTTCAGACCACGAAGCAACTGCATAGAGAAGTGAGAATCATAAAGACTAAAAGACCCTAGAAAACAAACCATTTGAATGCCCACAAAATATGTCACCGTGAAATGAAAATCAAAAGCCTAAAGAATAGGGAGGTATTGAAACAGTAAAAAACTAATAATACAAAAGCGTGGTGATTCAAGCCAGAAGTAGAAAAAAACTTTTGAAGGCGAAACACAAAGTGAAATGCTAATGTTTAAACATTCCACATTTTTGCAGCATGAAATCAAATTCCTTGGACTCTACTGCCAGACATTACTGCAGGAACAGGACTAACTACACAAGCGGTCACCTCTTAAAGTTATCAAGACAAAATAATGATTTCTCCAAATATAACAAAATAACAATACCATGCGAAACATGAAACGATATTGTAGGACCTCCTATGGTCCTGAACGTTTGAACCTAGGCACTAAAAGTGCAAGCCTCCTGAAAATAACGATCAATTGTACAAGATTAAAGTATTCGGCCAAGAAAATTCAAAGATTGATGTCTTAAAAATTAAAACTGGCACTATGGATAGCATTCAAATCTTCATTTAAGTGAAATATCACAAGGGCAATAAGGAAACACAGCACATAGAACATCTACTCGAGAAATGTTAAGAAATACCCAGTACACTCTATACTGAGTTGCGACAGGTGAACATACATCTAGCCACTGAGTTAATTGTTACTTCCATAAGCTAAACCATAGCCTAAGCAGGATAATTATGATGTTGACAGATAGATATTAAACCAAGAACAACATGCATTGAAGCATACTAATACCCTTTCCCAGTTGTAAAATACAAAGCTTACATCTGACCAGAGATAATTTCCACAGGCCAAAGCCAAGGCATAATGAAGAGAGAGGCCATAAAAGAAAATTCTTAAAACTCCACATTTGCTGCAGCTGTTAAATAATCGCATGCAAATTTTACCCAAATCTAGGTAACTCAAGCTTTTTAGGAAAAGAATCATCAAGTGATTTGCAATACCACAAACATATAATAATAGACTGTAAAGCATTTATCAGCCTTTTTTTTTTTTCAAACTGTAACCTAAACTACAAGAAAAACGTGTTCCACTACTAGACAGTACTTGTATACCTGAAATAGGAAGTATTGGCAGTGCTCATTAGTAAGTGCTTGAGAAGACTTGATAATTTGATGCAGATCTGTATCCATGAGCTCATAAACCAAATAAACATCCTTAAAGCTTCTCCTTTGTATGGGCATCATCACATCTTTCAAACCAATCACATTCTCATGTAGAAGATGCCGAAGAAGCTTCAATTCCCTTAAAGTTCTCAGCGCATCAACACGGTTCTCAAAAGCGTTGTGTATCTTTTTAATCGCAACTTTCTCAGTGGTTTCTCTATTCACAGAAGAGCACACAATACCATAAGCCCCTCGACCTATAGGCTTGATCGGCACATACTTTGTATCGATCTCAAACAAAGTTTGCCACATTGAATAGTAATGCTTCCCCTGATTCCTAACCCCATTTGGTGGCTCAACTGGTGTTGCCATTCCCTGCAATACATTCATTCAATTCAACCAGAGTCGCTCAAAAAACACTAAAAACATTCTCAACTACAGGGATTCCTTCAAAGGCCAAAAATGGGCCATTATATTTTAACCCAACTTGTGAGTATTGAGGCTGTCATCATCAAAAAAATAAGGGCACTTAGCATAACCGCAATATCAGGTAAAGATCAATTACAAAGCTAAGCATTCAATGCACCAAAAAAAATCAACTTATCATCATTTGGGTGCAAAAGCACCAGCAAAGAAAGATGGGTTTCTAACTCTCTATCTAGAAACGCCAAAGCAATTGAGCAATTAAATTTTTACTTTGCTGATAACACTATCAGAAAAATCATGAGAAAAAAGTCTAAACTTGAATAATTCAAAAGTTACAAAAAGGGAACATTTAAAAAAGGACTTACCTTTATTGGTCTTATGTGATCTTCCTTGTCCAAAAAAGAAGAAAAAAATTTCCTTCACAATTCGCTAAGCCACATCAGAGCTCACATTAAAAAAAATCTCAAAGCTCAAATTCGCCCTCAAAAGCAACTCAATCTCTGCAGAAACAAAGCAAATTTCTTTCCAAATTGACCCTCAAACATCACTAAGAAGTTCTCCCATTTTGAACAGTTCCAGCTCCTTCACTAATCACTTTCGCGCCATAATTTGCACGGATACGGATCCCTGGTGGGTTTAATGAAGCTGTGAGAGTTGGATCTCTGGTAGGTGTGTGTGATTTTGTCAACGATGGTTGAGATTTTCTGCAGCGCATCAAGATTCGTTATCTGGTAGAGATCAGAATCAGACAGACTTAGTAAAGAGAAAGTAAAAGACTAATAATTGTTCGTTGGAGAATTTAAAATGAGAAAAATGTTAAGGTACCCAGGAAAGTTAGGATGTCTTTTTTTATTATTATTATTTTGTTCTAATGTCATTATTATATTTATTGCATCACTCTCTCGCTCGCTCTTTCCGGCTGGCTTTCTTTCCTTGGAACGACTCGTACGGGTTTTTTCTTTATCTATTTATGGCTGTCATTTGATAGCTTGGATAGAGCCGAGAATACGACGTCGTCGTTGAATCCTTTGGAATATTTTTATTTTTATTTTATTTTTGTGTAAGCAGAAAAATCATTACCCTTATCCAGGAGGTGACTTCCATGGGGGAAGTCCACAATACGGGACAAAGATACTATGAAAGTCAAATTTAATTGCCGACATCAACCCTCACTTTTATTTGTTTCAACGGAAAAGATATTATTGCGTAGCCTTTACACTTTCAAGAAAAATGGAGAGTTAGATGTATGATTGCCTTTAATAATTATAGAAGTGCCCCACTAGATCTAGTAGATTAATTTAGTAATTATTTAACTTAGAGTTTGATTGAGTTTTATTTTAAATTAATTTTTTATCATATCGCTATCGTTTTGAATTTGTCTAAAAAAATAAAAGGTTTTTTATTTTAAAAATAAAACAACGTATTTTAATTAATAAAAATCAAATTAATTGATCTAATCCGCATGTTAAACTTAACTAACTCGTGAAACAAATTTCAAGCCGACAACACTCCCCTCTGAATTTCATGCTCTACTGTCATTTCCCAGTAAATATATGAATTTTCTGTCTAGTTTTTCTTTTCAGCTGTGCCTTTCAAATGATTCTGTCTGTTTGAGAGGCAAATACACTTGTAGATTAGCACAAGCTTTCTTCGTTATTTAATGAACTCCTGGCCAGAGAAACGTTGTGCGGCACTAGAAGAAAATAAAGATCTGCGCATGACCAGATCAGTCCTAGGGCACCACTCAGGAGTTCTTTACTGGGTAGGTGATGTATAATATATTATCCATTATTGAGACATTCGCTATTTGATGTCCTTTTCTGCTATGCATCTCAACAAGCATTATTTTTTCTGTCACATCATGTTAACAATTCACTTGCAGATGGGAAGAGGCGGCATCAATTCAATTCGGAAAAACATGGGTGGATGGAGATGTTGTTTAAAAACTGAACCGGTGTTGATTCGGGATCTAGATAATCAGAACCTGGACCGGTTCAAAAAAAACTTAACCTGGTCAGTGGCAGAGGCAGGGGGGGCTGGCAGGGGCCCGGCCCTGCAAGGAAATTTTTCCCAGCCCCTCCTTTCTTTTTTATTTTTTTCTAGGGAGACTTACTTTCTTTTAATTTCGCCCCCTTGATTTTTTTTACTTGCTCCCCCCTGAACCTGGTCCTCTCTCCTGCTCCTGCTCCTGCTCCTGCTCCTGCCACTAGCATAAAAACGGTGATTTTGTGGGAAGAGACCGCTAGTTAAAGGAAAAACACCTGAGAAAAATAAGCTGGGCTGGATTCTACAAATCAACCTAATTTCTAAAGAGACCAATGCGTTTTATTTGGGCTTCAGCTTTACATGTGATCTTTTTTACAGAGGTAATTCTGTCTCAGTTGGCCCAAACCACAGAATCCCGTGCGGCTATGGCTTGATAAGAGAAGAGGCTCATGTGGCCTCGCTTTTTTTTTATAAAGACATCTTGTGGTTTTATTTTGGATAATTACTTTTTATAATTTGTTTTGTTAGGCAGTAAAAGCCCCTTTATTCATGGTTAAATTAATCTTATTTTGATTTTTAAAGGCAAGGAGCGACATATGTCATATTTTTATTAGTTTCAATTAAAAAGAATTAATAATAATTAGAAAAAATAAAAAAAATGTTATTTTTCTATACATTTACTGCTGGATTTATTTTTTGAATGTTTTTATAAAAATATTATGTACTTTTCTATTATATTTTAAGAAGTCAAGAAACAAATAAAAAATGAAAGGGACGGACATCCCATACTTTCGTGATTTTCACAAGTTATATTGACAGCTGGTGTTCTCGAGCTTGCTACAAAAATCCATCCTTTTTACGCCCCCCACCCCCCACCAATATATATATGTCCAACCTTCTGCGTTGGTGAACTTTGTTGAGGTAGGCTACACCATGTTTCCAATCTTAACATGTTTTATTTTTTAATTTGAAAATATTTTCTATAATGAAATAATAAAAAAGACATTTTATTTTGGAAGAATGAAACTTTAATATGTTAGTGAGTGAAATAATGCAAGATGAGCACTTAAATTCCAGAGAATGAGTTGATTGGTTTGGGGGCAATATCATCGTAACTAAAGAGTCTCGAAGTTGCCCTTTTACATGCTGGAAGTTTCTTAATTTCAAAGGTTTCGATTCCAGCCTAGAATGATCGATGGCTTATCCTAGCTAGCTTGTAGTGGAATATTGTCGGTGCCACATAATTACTAGCTGAACTTGCCATGCCATGCAAGTAACAATTACAGACAAGTACTAGAATAGTAGGAAGGGAGATTTTGATTGGAAATCTCTCTATTCTATGTATTGTCTGAGGTGTATATATATATATACATGCTCTCATTAGGGCATATATGCCTGTATAAATTATAATTAAGGTGGGTTTGACAAGAACTTTGATTCCACTTTTTTCATCTCGAGTCACTAAAAATGTGCATGGGTAAAAGTTGGGCGGCTTAATGTAATATATGTTATGCTTGGGATAGGAAAAAACAAATTGCTCGAAACAAAGTATATTCTAAAAGGCTAACTTAAGAGAATTTTACCTGATACCATGGAAATATTCAGCGTTTTTTAAACTTAGAGATGGTCAGGAAAAGTTTTTAATGTCAAGTCTTGGATTTTCTATGATGTGAAATATTTATGCAATTAATACCAGCTCTAGGAACTTGATGCTTGTTCCCTCCTTTATCTGTCGAAGCCTTTTTTCCCTTTCTGCATGATAAGATTTTTCAGTGCTTTATTTTGACTACTTGTGTGTGTTTGTGTGTGTGTGTGTGTCTATATATATATATATATGTCGACAGCAGGAATCATGCTTAATCATTTCAATCAACTAAAGTTTAGTTGAAACTGAAAATCAACTAAAGCTAATTTAGGTCCCTGTAGTAGCATAAAGCATTAATGTGCTCTTTTAATTAATTATCCCTACACATGTAGTTTAGAAAGCAGAAGTCCAAATCAATGCCCCGCCGGGGCGGCAAAAGTTTAATGAAAAAAAATACCAATGTGAGCAGGCTTTTTGCTTGATAAGGTTAATCTCAAAAAAGAGAAAAGAGGGAAGTCTGCTTAATAAGAAGGTACGTGAATATTTTGGGAACATTTTGGCAACACATCATCTCTGCCTTTGTTGAGATGACTAAAGCTGATCACAGCTGCTCTGGAATCTTAGGCTGCCAAGCGCCTAGATTTTTAGAGATATGGAACGAAGAACATTGCCCCAAAAATGAAAGCAATATGTGCAGCAGCACTTGCCCGTAAACAAATTCCAAGTCCAAAAGCTTCTTCTTTATTTTTTCATTTCTTTTTGTTTTTTTATATATACAATTATTAAACTTAGCTCGGGTAGAAAGCTGACTCAGAACTTAGCCGGCCGACTCTTGCCCATTTCAAGTTTTTTTTCAAAAATAACTTAGATTCGACTAAGCCGATCAAAACCCAATTTAACTTTATAAAAAAAACTTTAAAACATCTTTATTTTAATTTTCATGGTTAATCCACTCAATCTATCACTTGAACATTAAGCCAGATTAAGATCTGGATCAGGTTTAATAAATTTGAGGCAAGAATTCAGAAAAATCTGAGGATAAGACATGGTATCCAATACATTGCTACCTTGGCAGATTTTAGTCCCATAACCTCCAAGCGGGAAATACTGCCCAGAATGTCCTGCTACCAAGCGGAAGCCAGGCCCTAAGCTTGTCTGGATGTTTCCGATATTCTTGCAGCAATCTGCAGACAAATTTTTTCTCCATCACAGCACTGCTACTCATCAACTCGACATGTTTCTTAAAAGAGACCATATTTGCACGTAGCAAATCCCAGTGGACAAATTAGGGAAATCCTGGGCTGGGATTGAGTCACTTGCTATGTATGTACACACACATAAACAGAAATAATTGATCATCACTGGAACCAGGCTATAAATAAAAGCAAATGTCATGATTTGGATGGCATGCAGTTTTGATTAACAAGAGTGACTGTGCTAATCAGGTAATTAAATTTTATAGAGTAATATTGTATCCAGGGGCCGGTGCCTCCGGCAAGCTTTGGGGTAGCTTGGCACCCCCAAAGTTTTAAACAAAATTCATTTTAGTATTTAAATGTTTTATTTTTTCACAATAGTTATGCATTTAGTCCCTTCAAAAATAAAATTAATATTTACTCTCCAACTTTATAGATTTTATAATGGCACTTTCAGTTAATCTTTTCTAGTTTCAACCATCATTATATCCTAATAACAAGAAATGTAATTTTGTTTTTAATGAAAATGGACATCCATGTTCACACTCCATATCATAAAATAAGATCAATCATTGCAAGCAGATTAATGTCTACCGATATCTCTCTCTCTCTTTCTTTCTTTTTTAATGTAATTGTATTTGTGATAACAGGTGATTTTATACAGACATATATGATTCTACCATAACTAGATAAGGATTTGCATCAAACAGATTACATAGATAGTCTAGCAAATATGTTTATGGACGAGAGGGATGGGTCTAGTTTCAAGAAGAAGTTTGATCACGCCATATCATAATAACAGCTCAAAAAGATCATAACTTTCGATTCAATCGTTGGATTGTACTTAAATTTTTATAAGAGTTTTTAGAGGTCGTTTTCCTTTAAAAAAAACTTCATTGTTGAATCTTTAGGTTTTGAAAATCCCGCCTTGGGCCCTTGATTTTAACAATTTTTATGATTTTTCTTGTTATTTTTGGATTTCATGCTTCTTTACTCAGTAATTTTATATTTTTATTTTGTTTCCTAGTTGAAATAAGGTTTCTAGTCCATTTAAGACTTTGTAAATCTCCTAAAGGAGGGAATTGAAGGATTACAATTCTAGAGAAAATAAAATCTATGAATTTGGAGTTTGTATCTGCAATCCATTTCGCTCATTAAAATTTTTATGTTTTTTCTTTGTTTATTGTTATTTTTAGTTTCTACCTGTATCGCTTTTCTTATGATTTATTATTCTTTCATAGAAAATATTGCTTTCACTAAGAGGAATTAGCTATGTATTCACTCACAAACATAACTTTAGTCGCGGTCTAAGAGTTATCTTTCGGGTTGGTCATGACAATTTAAGTTATTTTAGTTCAACCAAAGTATCTATATTCGATTAAATTCACTCTCATTTTAATTTGAAAATAAATTCATCCTGACACAAGCTTTGAGTTGATAAATTATCAGACCAACTCATTTATTCATTTAAGTTTAATAACTATATGACATGATTGAGCCAAGCATCTTCAATCAACCTTTTTTTTTTTTGGTTTTTCAAGTGGCATTATGCCGATAAGTTATCGAACTTGCTCTGGTAGTATGGTTCCGTTGAGAACAGAAATTTTAAAATAAAGAAGAGAGTACTCGTTGCATACAATAGACTATATAGAAGAGCTTCACGAGCTTAATTATTTAAGAGCTTGATCATGAGTGATCTCCTCCTCTACCTCATCAGAGATAAAATATGATTCAACAAACTAAAAACAATCTTGGAAGAGAATGAAGATCGATGTTGGCGACTCTTTTTATTTTTGCAAAGAGATTTTTTTTTTCCTTTTACATGTCTTTTTTTATTATTATTTTTCTCTTGGAATTATCTCTTAAAATTCCTCTCTTCTTCTTTTTTTTACTGATACGGGACAGTTAGCCAAAAGGGTCCATGTTTTCCTCTCTTTTCTGTCCTCTACTTATATTGTTACATTTTATTATATATAAAATAAACTAAAAATTAATTGAATAAGATTATTTATTATTTTTCTTTAATGAAAGTCTTAATTTCAACGCACTTAATTTCTCATTTTCCATAATTAAGAATTCCTATCACGTATTATTATTTTTTTCCTTTAGAGAATCCAAATTTTTTGCTGATTTTATAATTCAAAATTCAAAATTTCCATTATATCAAGCTTAAAATCTCTTCATTTCCTTCTTAATCACGAGCAAATATTATCATTAAATTTAAAATCTCTTCATTTCATTCTTAATCATAATCAAATAATATCAATATGTTCAATTATCATTTTTTTTATTTTCTTCTCTTTTGTTTTGCCTGTTATTCACTCCCCAATCTTTTTATTAATTGTTTTTTGATAAAACAGGTAAAAACTATTAGCTAGGTATGACAATAAGAATGTAAAATTCATCGAAATATACTTAAAATATATTAAAATAATTTATTTTATATAAAAAAATATTTTGAAATCACCCTTTAAATTAATTATATTATCAAACGCACACCAATATCGATTACATATATTCATTTTAAATGAAAAAAAAATACTATATATAGCATCGGTGGCCCTTGAATCTTAAAAATATTCCATGATCTTATATATTTCTAGGTGATGCCCGACAAAATATATGCTCCCTCTCGATATTGGAATTTTGATGTTCTACCACTATATATATATATATATATATATATATATATATATATATATATATATATATATATATATATATATAAGTTAAGTAATACTCTAAAAGTGTGGAAAAACTACTATAGCTTTTTCACGCTTTTCACTTTTTTTATTTTCCTTTCTCACGCCTTTCACTTTCTCATCTTTAATATATTATATTATTATAATTATTATATTATATTATATATTAAATGAAATGCTAAATTATTTTTTTTATTATTATTTTTTTAATGAATTTTTTTGTTTGATTCCGGGTTTAATAGGTTAGTTTGATTTGACGAGTTAACCTAAATTTATTTTTCTTTTTAATTAATTTTTTTATTTAGTTTAGTTTGTTAATGTTAAATTTCTTTATATTTAATTATCAGACTTTCATGACACGTATCCCAGACTTGACGGGTTAACTTGGTTTGACAGGTTAACCCAGTTAATTTTGGGTAAACCCGTCAATTATTTTTTTTATTTAGTTATCAAACTTTCATGACACAAATTCCAGGTTTGATGGGTTAACCTGGTTTAAAGGGTTAACCCGGTTAATTCAGATTTTTTTCTTTTTTTTATTAGTTTTTTTTTCCTATTAGTTTTTTTTCCTTTGTTTTTTTCTTTTTAATTATCACACTTTTATTACACGACCTTATAGCCAGACCCACATCCAATGCTCTAGGGTCCGGTGCTGCAGCCAGGCTCATTTAAGGTTAAATCATGTAAGTTTAATGTTATTATTAATATTATAAATAGTATTCTTAGGTCAAGCGTTGCAGCTAAACCCAAGGCTTTTGGGTATATCTTTGCAGAAATACCTAACACTCTTAGATCTTAGCATTTTTTGATATTTTTTATGCAATAAAAAAAAATTAACCCCGTGGTGCATGCCTTTGTTTTTTTTTTTTTCCTTTTTCTTTTTCTTTTTAAGCCTTTTACTTTGAATAGCACGGTGCAATCCACAGTGAAAAAACTTATGTCTTTAGTTTATTTTTTTTCTCTATAGTTTCTTAATATTACATTTTTTTCTGTTTAATTATCAGGCTTTCATGACACGGATCCCAGGTTTGATGGTTTAACCTAGTTGGTTTGGATTTTTCTTTCTTTTTCTTCATTAGTTTTTTCCTTCCTGTAGGTATTTTTCTCTTTCCCTTTTCCTTTTTAATTAATCTTTCTTTAAAAAAATTTAGTTCATTAATATTAAATCTTTTTTCTATTTAGTTATCACATTTTCATGACACAAATCACAGGTTTAACAGGCTAACCTGATTTGGCGAGTTAACCCAATTGATTCAGATTTTTTTCCTTTTTTCTCATTAGTTTTTTTTTCTTTCTGTTGGTTTTTTTTTTAATTAATATATTTAATATTACACTTTTATGACACAACCTTGCAGCCAGACCTACATCCAATGCTATTGGGTTTGGTATTGCAGCCAAATCCACTTAAACTTGGGTCATGCAAGTTTAATGTTATTATTAATATTATAAATATTACTCTTAGGTCAGACGTTGCAGCCAAACCCAAGACTCTTGGATATAACTTTACAAAAAAACCTAACACTTTTAAATTTTAATTTTTTTTATACAAAATAAATTGACCCGCGGCATGGCGCGGGTCATATAACTAGTGTGTGTGTGTGTGTATTAAGTAATATTCTAAAAGGCGTGTGGAAAGCACTGTAGCTTCAACACGCCTTTCACTTATTAATATATTATATTATTATAATTATTATATTATATTTTATTATAGAATTGTTTTTTGTTTTGTTTTTATTTTTTTTTGTTTTTTTAATGAATTTTTTTGTTTGATTTAGTTTGTTAATGTTAATTTTTTTTTATTTAGTTATCATATTTTCATGATACGGATCTCGGGTTTGATAGGTTAACTTGATTTGACGAGTTAACTTGTTTTAATGGGTTAACCATTCAGGTAAACTCGCAATTTTTTTTCTATTTAGTTATCAAACTTTCATGACACGAATCCCAGGTTTTATGGGTTAACCCAATTAATTCAGATTTTTTTCTTTTTCTTCATTAATTTTTTTTTTCCTGTTGGTTTTTTTCTTTTTAATTAATCTATTTAATTATTAATCTATTTAATTATCATACTTTTATAACACAACCTTATAGCCAAACTCACATCCAATATTATTGGGTCTGGTGTTGCAGCCAGGCTCACTTAAACTTGGGTAATGCAAGTTTAATGTTATTATTAATATTATAAATATTATTTTTAGGTCAGACATTGCATTTCAAACTTCAAGATTCTTGGGTATAGCTTTACAGAAAAACCTAACACCTTTAAATTTTAGTTTTTTTATACAAAAAAAACCCGCAGCATCACGCGGGCCATGTAAATAAAAATAAATAAAAAAATAAAAAAAATAAATATATATATATATATATATATATATATATATATAGTAGTGTATTTATAAATATAGTGTGTGTGTGTTTTTTATGATGCTAAAATGTCAAGTGTACGGACAAGGTCTTATAAAAGGTAGAAATGCACGCTCTCTTCTTAGCCTCACTCTTATAAAGGAATCGGATCGTACCTTCACCATATCTAACCGTAGATCTCTGTGTCTCTTGTCTACAAAAGCTCTACCTCCTGTCTTCTCTCCCACTCTCTCAATTGTCTATCATTCAACTCGTACTCTCTCTCTCTCTCTCTCTCTCTCTCTCTAACTTATCCATCATCATCATCATCGTCAACCAGCACCTGAAGAGTACGAAAAGAACAATAGCTAGCTAGAAAACATGTTAAAATTACCGGAACTTCCAGACTGTTTCTATCAGAACCAACCAACCTTAATCTTTCCAAGCAGCCCAACACCAAAGCATTCTCTGTACCTTTCCAATCTTGATGATCAAAAGTTCTTAAGGTTCTCCATTAAATATCTCTACCTTTTCAAAAAATCTATAAGCCTTGATATCTTGAAATATTCACTCTCCAAAGTTCTTGTGCATTACTACCCTCTAGCTGGGAGGTTGAGAGCCAGCACAGAAGTTGATCAAAAGCTTGAGGTTGATTGCAATGGAGAAGGTGCTGTCTTTGCTGAAGCTTTCATGGATATAACTGCTGAAGAGTTTCTTGATCTTTCCATGAAACCAAACAAGTCCTGGAGAAAACTTCTATACAGGGTGGAAGCTCAGAGTTTCTTGGATATTCCTCCTCTTGTAGTTCAGGTTAGCTTCTTCTTCTTCTTTTTTCGTATTTCCTGCAGAGACTTTTCTTGAAATGTTCTCCTGTTTGCTTTTGTTTTCCGAGAGTCACTTACTTCTTCAGGGTTCTTGAATAATTTTTTTTCTCAAAATCATTATATTTCCTAGACCCTGAATTATTCATGGTTAATCAATATACTATGCAACAAATCAACTTACTGGAAATGAGCAATCAGAGTGTTTATTGACTGACTTGTTGCTTAATTAATAATTTTTATAATTAATTAGCACCTACCAATGGCTAATGTGCTTTCGCTCCTTCATTAATTTATTCAATCCTCGACAATTTTGCCAGATCGCCTATTTGCTCTAGTGCTCCCAGATCCTCTGACGTTACCAATTATAGATAAACACATGTTGTCCAGTATGATCTTTCTCTTTCAATCATACATGATGGTGCCAAGGCAACAAACAAAAAAAAAATCTATGGCTAACGACACCGTTTTACTCTGTTTGCCTGGCTTCATACTCGGGATAATGTTGTAGCAGATGTCCCTACCCTTCTATCATCACATATTGTTGAACTTTCCTTTGTTCCTTTCACTTGTCTTGGTTGGTGAGTAATGAGTCTTGAGAGCCTCTCCTTTTCTCTACCGAATTAATGTCCCTAGTTACCGAATTTATCTTTACTTTATTATTCAATTTCTTGGCTACCATTCTCTTATAATTTTCCGAATTTATTTCTCGTATTGGTTTCCAGAAAATTGAATAATTGGACGTTCCACATTCAATGGCCTTCGCATGTGAAACTCACTACACACCATAATGTACGATATTCATTTAAACTTTAATTATAGTTTATAGTTTATATTTATCTTATTATATATTTTAAGAAAATTATAGTTTATATTTTTTATAATTATAAAATAAAATAAATTATAGATTGATTTAGGATATTAAATGCATAGTAAATTTTTTATTTGGTCTTTTGAAAGGAGCCTTTCTCTTAAAAATCACACTTGAAGAATTTACCTTCACCTTTTTTTCTTTTCAGGTGACTACTCTCAGGTGTGGAGGGATGATCGTGTGCACGTCGATCAATCACTGTGTATGTGATGGCATAGGCACATCACAGTTTTTACATGCATGGGCCCAGATCACCACAAAACGGAATCTTGATCTGCCAATCTTACCGTTGCACAGCCGCCACGTGTTAAAACCCCGAAACCCCCCAGAAACAACCTTCACTCACCCACAATATGTCCGAATTGCCCCTGGAGAAAATGGCCACTTGGACATGGATGATATTAACCATTTTCTACGATCTCAGCCACTAGTGCCATCATCCTTAACCTTCACTGCCTCCCATATCCTCCACCTCAAGAAGCAGTGCGTGCCATCGCTGAAGTGTACCACCTTTGAAGTATTGGCATCTCACACATGGCGTTCTTGGGTTAGGGCACTGGACTTGTCACCTTCACTCAACGTCAAGCTTCTTTTCTCCGTAAATGTCAGGAAAAAGTTAATCCCAGAAATACCACAAGGGTATTATGGGAACGGATTCGTGTTAGGATGTGCACAGTCTTGTGCCCAGGATTTGGTCACTAGCAACGTGTACCACGGGGTCAAATTGGTTCAACAAGCTAAGTCAAGTTTAACTGATGATTATGTGAGGTCGATGATTGATTTGTTGGAGGACAAATCAGTAAAAACGGACCTTCCGATGAGTTTGGTTATATCCCAATGGTCTAAGTTAGGGTTAGAGGATTTGGATTTTGGAGAAGGTAAACCATTACATATGGGTCCCCTGACAAGTGATATTTACTGCTTGTTTTTACCAGTTGCTGGTGATTTTGATGCTGTGAGGGTGCTACTATCGGTGCCAGAGAGTGTGCACGAGAAATTTGAGTATTACATGAAGGAATGTTTGGGCAATGCAGCAAACGGGGATGCGAAAGGGTCTCATGTGGAAGAAAATGGATTCTGTTGAAGAAGCTTGTGCTATTTTTATTTATTTTTTTCTCCTTTTTCTCTTGTTTTCGACTCTTTAATTAATAAAAACCATGTGTTATGATGGGATCAGCTAATTAATATAATTTGAGCATGTATGTGATAAAGAGATATGACTGATAGTAAGAGTTTTGGCTATAGATCCGATATGCCTAACCAGGGTGCATGCCTGTTTCAATATAATAAACATAATTTTAAATTATTTTTTTATTAATTGGGCTTTCTTTAATGATAAAGAAATTACTAAAACTAGTGTTTGATTTTAGCAAAATAAATTATTAGATATGCAATTGATTAATTAAACTATGTATGGTATCAAATAATATATAGTAATAATAATGCTAAACATCAAGAAAATATGAGGAAAAAAAACTTCATAAATAATTATGAATAGTTGAATCATGATCTCAAATCGAGATATATCTATGAATAGTTGAATCATGAACGAATCGGAAAATTAATATATGATTAACTAACGCATTAAATCCTAACATTATGATGCAATAATTTTCTGGGCTTCGTTGATTATGCAATAATTTCTCCCGACATTTTGTCTTTAACCATAATTGTTCAGTTTAAAAGAATATGCTTTTCATTTCTTGTATGAATCCAACCAGTGGCAGAGGTAAGGTAACATTGATTTTGCCTACAAAGTCAGTTGCCTGATTAACATCACTTTGTCATCTTTTTGACTTGCGTTACTAGATTTCGTTTTTAAGACGGGAGTTCTTGGCAGACTAGGATCCATCAAAAGTCCTCTCGGTAGCCTTTTATAGCGTGGCGTATACGGACCTACTGGCCTGAAAGCGCCCCGGCGCCACCCCCCCGGGGGGGCTTTCGAGCAAGGTCGTTTTCTGATATATACGAGCAGCATTACTGATCATATAGCCTTACCAGTTTCTAGCTAGCCCTAAGAAATTCATCGGTTGAAAATAATCTAAACCGATCAGTAGCCAAATCATTTCGTTCTTTCAGCTATGAGACGGTGATTACAAAGAAACTTCTCAATGTAAAAAAATAAATTGTTAGGTAAAGTTTTAATTATATTAATTTCTATCAGGTGAAAAGTTAAGTGCTCTATTCATTTCAAATTATAATTAGAAAATAAATAATACTATTTGGATCGATGCTGTGAAAAAAAGATGACCTAACCCTATTCTTTCTATGGTTTAATTATAGTGATTGGCTATTGTTACTTTATTGTCTTTCATAGAAAAAAATAGTACTAACACCGATTTCTTCTGGTTCGACCGGGTCTTAGAGGTGCTATTTATATATCTAAGTTGGTGTATTCTCCAAAAAAAAAACTCTAACCCTATATATCTCTGCTTGATGTAATGGCACCATAGCATATCTTTGAGAGATGCTATTTAAGTTTATAGGATCGATATGAGGTATATCTGCTGGAATAAGCATACAAACTCATCTAAAAGTTGATTTTGAATCTCTTTCCTTTAGTTTTCCTTTATTCTAAAACATAAAATATATAATCGTCG
This sequence comes from Populus deltoides, assembly GCA_015852605.2. NCBI lineage: Eukaryota > Viridiplantae > Streptophyta > Magnoliopsida > Malpighiales > Salicaceae > Populus > Populus deltoides. Next base: position 2,098,870 of record CM027571.2, read on the forward strand.
CTATGTATATGAACTTAAAAAAGGGGCGATGCGGCATCTTATGACGTGTTGAGAATTGTCTTTGTATTTCGAAAAAGGTTATGCCGTCCAATTTCGAGCAATACCCTTGTAATGCTCCTAAAACAAATCATTAGACAACGTCAATCATGAGTTGCTAGGTGTTTGATCAATGGAATGGGGCATTTGTGAATGACAAGCTGGATTTGGTGATGAAAACCATTACAAAGAGTATATATGATTGTTATGTCACTGAGATCTTCCTGTTTTTTTTTTGTCTATATTTAATTCCATTTTGGGCTATTATTGTTTTGAAGATTCAATAATATCCAACCAAGTGCAAGTGCTTGTTATGTAAGTATGTTCTTCCTCTGCCTTCCCTCTATCCAGCTACCAAGGCGAAACGATGTGGCTCGCACATTCATGCGAGGAAGCAGCCATTCATCTAATTATATTTGTAGGCATGATTGCGTTGTGATCATAATCTCTCTTTTCGGGAATCGAGGAGTTCCAGCTCTCCCACTATATATGGACAGATCATTTTTTATTTTATCTTTAATACTTGACGGATGCAAGCATCTGATATGGTAGGGAGAGTCCCAAGTAACTTCAAAAAAAAAAAAAAAAAACAAAGAGATGAGATAAAATCACTGCACTTGTTCGATACCACTTTCATTGTCGATCTAATAAAATAAAAGATATCCTCGAGATCTTGTTTTTCTAACATTGTCTGCTGAATTATATAAAAACATTTTATACACTAGAGTACTGAATTAAATCATATTTAACTAGTTAAAGTATCGGTATAGTCACAGCTAATAGCAAGCTATCATACAAATCATCAAAACACAAATAAGACTAATTAATTTTAGGGCTAATTAATTGTCATCTACAGATCAATTCAGGCATGCCCTGAGATCTATATAAAAGGTCTTTACTAGACTACTTTATGTATTTATTTATTTTAATCCTTTTCCATCTTAGAGTCGACCGTGGGAAGCATTTTATCAATAATTAATAAGGCAACTAGGCCACTACTAGACTACTTTATAGATCCACATGAGATGTACGTAGTGCTACATTTTAAAGGTTTTGATTCCAAATTCTACTATATAAATCTATTGTTAATTGTCTCACATTAATTTATTTATTTATGATGTGATCATGTTTTAATATGTTCTTATCCAGCATTAAGTAGTTGATAGGAGCTCGAGACCCACATCCCTCGTGATTCGGTTGACTTTCGGTGGGATCTTGATTGACTTTCTACCAAGTCCATTAGGCGTTTCAGTTAATTAATAAAATTATTGTCCAGAAATAATGATGATATTAAGTAGACGTCAAGAACATGGTAAGAATTTGGCAGTGTGTGTCAGTGTGTGTGTGTGGGGTTAAATTAAAGAGTTAATTAATCCCTGCTATGTTTTATTTATTCATGCTACCTTGCCTTTCTACCTTTACTTTTATTTATATTAGCTATCCAACTCCTTTTGCGCCGCGGGTTGTAATTTCTTTTTTTAAAAAATATTGAATATGAAAGTTATTTTGATGTGTTTTTTTATATAAAAAAATTTAAAGGATAAATCGAAGAGCCTGTACAAGTATTTAATTAAATAAATTAATAATTATCTATGTAAATAAACAAAAAAAATCATTAACAACAATCAAAAGATAAATTACAAAAATTAAAAAATAAATGTAAATCAAGATATTCAATCAATAAAAGATAAACTCATGCCTAAAAAAACATGTGACCTAAAAGATTTTTTTTTAATGAAACTTATTAAATAAACCCACATAAAAAATTACACAAGAACAAACAAATCAGAAATTTATGGCCTAAATTATGAGACCGGGATAAACTCATAGAAAATAAACTAAAGATAATCACAAAACCAACATTAAAAAAATAATAATAATACAAAATGATAAGATCATACGAAGTTGAATCCCCAATAAATCAAATGTCAAAAGTTGAAATCAGTTAAAAAAATCAATCACACAAAATCATCTTAAAAAAATGAGGGCGAAAATAAAAAAAAAATAACTAGAGGACAAACAAAACTTTTCAATTTGATGGTTAAATTGAATTGAAAAATACCTTTAGGAAAAAACAAATGAGGGTCAAATTGAAAAAAAATAAAATAACAATAACTTTGATTGAATGATGAAATTAAAAACAAAAAAGCCAAGAAAAAAAATTAAAAATCAAAAGAATAAGGATCAAAATGAAAAAAAAAACATATGAAAAATTGTAATTGAAGGAATATTTTTTTAAAAAAAAACTTCTATAAAAAGAATAGGAACAAAATAAGAAATTAAAAGAATAAGGATTGAAATTAAAAAAAAAAAACAATCATGCATTTTATCTGGTAAAAGAGACAAAAAAAAGGCTAAAAAAAAATTAAAAATCAAAAGAATAAGGACCAAAATGAAAAAAAACATATAAAAAATTGTAATTGAAGGAATATTTTTTTAAAAAAAAACTTCTATAAAAATAATAGGAACAAAATAAGAAATTAAAATAATAAGGATTGAAATTAAAAAATTAAAAAAAAAGAACAATCATGCATTTTATATGGTAAAAGAGACAAAAAAAAGAAGAAAGAAAAAATAATCACCCCACACGTGTAAAAAAAACACGATAACATATCCAAATAGATAACATAACGTTAGGTTTGTCCACCAAGAAAGATTGAGCGCGTCACCTAAATAGCGAGGACGTCACCTACTCACCAACAACTTTTTTATATTAGAAAATAAAAAAGTCAACTTGAATTCAAGGGTCTTTTAAGTTATTTATTATCTTTTCATGTATTCTGATTTTATCATCAAAGGGTCTTTAAGTTTCCCGATTAGAATTATATTTGCAGGTACTAAAGCTTTTATCGTAAATCTAAAATTTTTTTAAACTAAAAAGATGAAAACTAAGTACTTGAATATATTGATTAACTATTATTCTAAACACTAAATAACATGATATTTATATATTTTGAATTTTAAAAAATCATCAAGTTTTACATGAAACATTGGAAAATTGATCCGATAAAAATCGAAGGTAACCTAGAACCTAATTAAAATCTATTTATTCTTTTAAAATAATAATATATTTTTTTAATTTGATAAACCTATCCAATCCATAATGTAGATTCTGCACCAATCAACCTCGAATCGGTACACCTAATTAAATTTCTAGTCAAGAAACAAAACTTCGTGGGGGAATTTATAAGCAGAAATAACGTTCTTTTTTTATTACCAGAGAGGGATAACTTTTCCTTTTGATTTCATTATCTGTGAAGCAGAAATAACCTCACAATATTTGTTATTGCTCGGATATTAAAAAATTATATTATTACTCCTAACATATTTAACAAGAAGTAAAATGAGTTAGGGGTAATCATTTTCGGTTTGGTTCGGTTTTTATAAAAAAAAATAACCAAACCGAAATTTTTTTATAAAAACCGAATATGAAAAAAAGAAAAAAACAGTTCAAACCGGTCTGGCTAGGTTTTTTCAATTTTAGCTCGGTTTTTTCGGTTTGTCTCGGTTTTTTCGGTTTGTCTCGGTTTTTTTCCGGGTTTTTGTCGGTTTCGGTTCGGTTCAATTTTTTGGTCTTTTTTTTAAAAATCAAAAATAAAAACCCCATTTTTTTTTAAAATATAATCAGTTTAATTAATTTTTTTTCAATTCAATTTTTTCATTTTTTTTTGATTTTCTCAGTTTAATTAATTTTCCAGCTTTTTTACTCACCCCTCCCTAAAATGAGCTGATTGGCAGCATAATTAACAATGCTGGATCCAATTTTAAATTGAGCTGAATGGGCCGAAATTAGCAGTCTACACACTTCTCTTGAGCTTTCATTTAGTGAAAGGACTTTGCCCACGTAGATGACCAATTGGGTCCAGTAAATTTCAGTTCAGGCCCATATAGCTAAAGATCACGTGAAGCATGAGGAATCTCAAGCCTCCTTTCTTTACTACAAAGCAACAACCGCCGTAGCATGCGTTGCGGAGCGCGTGCAAAGAACGCGTCACGCGTTTGAGATGACGAAAGCACGTCCAACATCAGAGTCAACGTCAACTTCACTGAAATAGAAGGGAAGAAAATAAAAAAGCAAGAAAAATAGAAGAGCTTCAAACGGTAACCTAAAACCCAGGGTTACTGAAAAGCGACTGTTGCATCCCCTGATCCTTCCATCTTCTCCAGGTATGCACGACTCTTTCTCAATTTCTAGGATTTGTTCTTTCGATTAATTGATCCCTCTTTTCTTTTCAATTGATTTTGGAGTTTAATTAAATATAGAATTATGCGAATTTGAATTTAATTTTATTAATTGCGTAGAATCTTTGTAAAGAAACGAGGCCTCTTCTCTTACAGGAAAAACTAGAAGAAACTTTGCGTAATAAAGAAAATTTTATCAATTGTAATTAGTCATAAGAGCTAGCAATTTTTTTTTCTTTTTAGTTATTATTGGAAATCTTGAAATTTCCCCTACAGGAAAATTTTGAAACTTTCTGCACCAATAAGTTTTTTAATTTATGCAATTCTTGCTATGAAATTGTTGGTCTTCGGATAATATTTCTTAAAAAATTCCTTTCGAAGATTTATCTTTTTTTGTTCAATTTTGTAAATGTTTGTCTGTTTAACTGGGCAGGAAATTGGATCGAGGGGTGATTTTTAAGTAAGGAAAGTGCGTTTAGCAGTCATATCTTGGGCAGTATATTTAGAGCTCTCTTCCATCGAGAAGAGAAGTTGAGGATGGCTAGGATTGCAACTAGCATGCACTTGCCGAAGGAGCCTCAGTATCATTCACGCAAGTGGTACTTCAGCAGACAAGAAATTGAAGATTTTTCCCCTTCTAGAAGGGATGGTATTGACGTTGAGAAGGAGTCTCAATTACGGAAATTGTACTGTTCATTTATTAAAGAGCTCGGCGTGAAGCTTAAAGTGTAAGCTCTAGATTTATTCTTGTTGATCCATGCATTTGAGCTCTAGATTTATCCGTGTTGATCCATGCATTTGAGATGTAGTGGTCTAGTACCTTGAATGTGGCTATATGATGCGTGCTTTGGCTGTGTGCTTCTGATAGTGTTACTAACTTTACATCCCTATATGTCTGATTCCATATTTATTCCAATGGAAGTTGCTTCGTGTTACTTGCTTCTTTCTAGCTTGTATACTTCATTGAAGTTGCCTATCATGTTAGTTGATGAAGTTTGTGGAGGCTGTTCTATTGGGTGAAGATTCAGATGAAGTTGGATTCCTATTTTCACCCAGTTGCTTGTCCTCACCAGAAGGAAGAATTTTATGCCTTTTTACATTGTCATTTCCAGTTCTGCTGCTGTTCTCTGCATGGCTTAGCAGCATTTATTTAATCCACTTCCACTCATGGTTGATGGGATGGTACTTGATTATATTCACAGTCTCTCCTTGTTTTCACCTTGTCTTGACTTGATTAATCCTTTAGGTGCTGTTGTTGCCATGTGAAGTGGTTTGTTTCACTCTGGTTGCACAATCTCTTGCTATCATACTGTTTGTGGAGTCATCCTTTTGAAACTGTGCTCCTCTATCTCCATGCTCCTTGTGTTCCATGGGAAAGTAACAACACACTTCGGATGATTGGTGCACAAAACCATCTCCAACAACTCTTAAGTTGTGTAACTTGATGAACCCTCTGAAAGGCCTAAGAGTATTATTTCATAGTTGTATGGCTGTGGTTCTTGACATGTCATCATTGCCCTTTTATGCAAAACAATTTATTTTCATGACACTCTTGGCATTTCATATTCACCGGTGATGGTGACCCTTGATGTCTGCCCTTCAGGCCCCAGGTGACAATAGCATGTGCATTGATATTGTGCCACCGGTTTTACATGCGTCAATCTCACGCAAAGAATGATTGGAAGGTACTACTTCCATCCTTGGGTTGTATCTGGCTCTCCTATTCTCAACAATTCTTGTGTGGGTTGGCTAATTTGTAATTTTTCTTTGTCAGACAAATACTACTAGCCTGCAAAGCGTATATCTAAGCATCTATCTTGTTACACACGCACAGAGCTTACATTTGCATGTGAAACTGAATGTATTGCATCAATGCTTGACATCTATAATGTTGAAAGCAGGAATACGTGTCCATGCTGTTACACTATCTCTTAAAAGGAATTGTTGATATTAATTTTGAATGTAATACCGTTTTCCAGATATATTATAATCTGTTTTTTTTTTGTATTTGAAATGCACACTTGCTTTAACCAAGGAACAAATATCTTTTCTGACTTTTTCAAGCTCCATACTATTTCAGGTCTACTTTTTATCCTTTTCCTCCCCTGTGCTTGAAGCGAATCATCATTTCTAAAATTGGCCCACATGCTTATGTTTCACATGCACAGAAACATATACCTTTTTTTTTGGGAAACAACAAGCAGATGGCTGGTTTTGATTTGCCTTTAATTCCTTGGAAGTTTTAAAAATTGCAGACAATGGCATCTGCAAGCATGTTTCTTGCTTGCAAACTGGAGGAAACTCCGCGCTTGCTGAGGGATGTTGTTGTTGTGGCTTATGAGCTGATGCACAAAAGGGATCCTTCTGCCTCACATAGAATCAGGCAGATAGTAAGTGGATTCCTGTAATTCTTTCAGTTTCCATGGTTCCAAGCTGTTGCACTTATCCAGCAAATCATTTGCTTGTAGGGATTTTGCAGTAGTCAGAAGGAATTGCTTGTAACTGGAGAGAGGCTTTTATTGGCAACAATTGGTTTTGATCTTGATGTCCAACTTCCTTACAAGCCACTTGTAAATGCTTTGAAGAAATTGAACATATACCCAGATCTTGCAAAAGTAGCTTGGAATTTTGTGAATGATTGGTAAGCCCTCTATTCGCTCGTTGTATTTGGTCCAGTGTGGATTTGATTATAGATTCTTGCCAATTATCTCTTTGAATGGTCATGTATTTCTGTGATGGGATTTGCAGGCTTTGCACAACTTTATGCTTGCAGTACAAGCCCCATTACATTGCAGCTGGTTCCATGTATCTCGCTGCCAAATTTCAAAAGGTGAAACTTCCTACAGAGAAGGGAAATGTCTGGTGGCTGGAGTTTGACATTTCACCTAAACAATTAGAAGGTATGTTGGTATATATTGCTTTAAGCCAAAATTATGAACATCGGGATCCTTGATCTTGACTACCTGATGATATCAATTAGCATTTCTATTATATTGAATATTTACGCAGATGCAGTTTTTGTATTTCAAACATGATTTTTTTTTAAGATATGCACCCATATTATTAGTAGAACAACTTTATTCTGTTCATTCACGTGTCCTCATTTAACTTTCTGTTATTCATCAACCTATTTTCACAAATGCTTTCCAGAGGTCATCCAACAGATGGCCAGGTTGTTAGAGCAAGATCCAAAAAGGACTCTTCCGGCAACGCATGGGAGGGTTCCACAATCTAAAGCTTCTGCCAAGAAGATGGTTACCAGTAGTGCGCAATCAGCTGTTACAAGTGTATCAATGTCTAATTCACTTGCTAGCGATGGGGCTGTGATGGAAGCTTCATCCTCATCTGACAGAAACACCAGCCTGAATGAAGTTTTACCATGTCAAACAATTGATAGTGGTGCAAGCAGTGTTGTTGAGGATGGTGATGGTAAGAATCAGCCAAGAACAGGGGACTATGAGTTGAGCTCCTGCAGCAATAATTCCCATCATAACATTGATGTCCACCAGATTAGACAGACATTAAAGAGACGGAGATGCCAGATAGCTGCAAAAAGTAGAGCTTCATTGTCCAATGAAACCATGGATGCTGAGTTAGATACGGAAACCTGGATAGAAAGGGAGCTAGAAGAAGGGATAGAGTTGCAAACTGCTCCTTCAGAGAAGAAACGAAGGAAGGTGTGATTCGGAGGATAAGAGCTAAATAGTTAAGTTACATATAGTTGAACGAGTTTCAGTATTCAGAAATGCAAATCTTTCTTGGCCTCCTGCAATTGTCAGGCAAGTTTTAGAATAACCTCGTAAACACTATTCTTGTCATTTATTGATTCCTGAGAATATCAGCTAAAATAGACACATTTAGTTATAACATTTTTTGCATCGAATATTTTCATTAGAGCGAGATTATTAAATTTGTGAAGTTATAGATCATATATTACAAGAGATTTTGTAATTGTTAGCAGCAGCGGCATCAATGCTAGGAAATAATTCAGCATGTTGTTTTTCTGCGCTTCTTTAAGGGAAAATTAAGAAGTTCTTCGTTACTTTATTGTTCTCATTCGTTGTAAAGCTACGAGAGAAATTTTCCACGATCCCATTCCCTTTCCTGGTGATGTGAATTTGTAAGCATGGCTTGGATGTGCCCCTGTCGTTCCTAGTTTTCAGCCCATTCGACGAGTAGCTTGGATGAAGCTTGGTAAGTCTTCCGGCCCATTTAAGCAAGGATCCATAGGCACTCCGGTCCAGTTCCTCGGTCCCATCAAAAGCAACCAACTTGGTCAGAAACGAGCTGGGTCATTTATTGGGCCTCTGTAAAACTTTACTGGGCCGATACTGAGACCTTCTTCTTCTTCTTAGAATATTCTTAGAACAAGGTTATGGATTTTTTAGGTATTCCAATAGTCTATAGTGTAAACTTAGCATTTTCCTTTTGCATTTTTTTTATTACATAACAATGAACAAAAACATGGTGTAAACATTAGAGCTGTGGGTTGAATAAAGAAACTATGCTTATTGGTTGAATAAAAATTACTTTTTAAGTCAAATATAATTTTAAAAAACGTTTATTATCGTACTTTCAAGCACTCATAAAAATGAAAAAAAAAAAAAACTTAAACATCATCATTATGATTTTTTTTCTTTTCAGATTAAAATGAGTATTTATTTATGAATTGACATTTTTTGTTGGAATTTATAAAATATTAATTACCATACCTGATTTTTATTTTTTCATGCCCATTAAAGGCTTTAAAATAAGACTGAAGTCAATGGAGAGCTTATTTAAGGGGTCATTCGGTACTATTTTATTTTCCTTCTTCATGTTTTTGTTTTCATTTTTAATAAAATAAAGAACAATTATTTAAGTAATTTTTAATTAGTTTTGTTTTTTTAATAATAATAAAAAAAAACCCGAAAGGGAAATTAACCGCAGAGTATATCAGAGAATAACGAGTATATATTTTGTGTGGTGTATTTTCATTTATATTTAGGCAAACGATGTGATGGTCAAAAGATCGAGGAAATTAGAATGATCTAATGGCCAGTCCTCCTGAATTATTAGTCGATAGTTCTTTTCTTTCTGCCTCTGAAAACTATAGTAAATTAAACTGATAAGAAGGACGATTATTTTTAAGTCTCTTTTCCTTTCCACCTTCACTTTCCAGACCCTTTTGCACACTGGCAATCCTTTTTCTCCGTACCAGACAGAGTGCTGAGACATTTCACTTTCCATCATCTATTATTTTTTACCATCCAATTAGCACAGGGAGAAGCAAATCAAGATCACAAACAGATCACGTGAAAGGTCCAGCATCATTGGACTACATCTGTAGACAAAGACAAGAAAGCCTATCTGTGCTTTTATGTTGGACGACGACCTGGATAAGAGTTGTGCACGAGATATGCCAACCCCAATAGATTATAGCCAGAAAGATGGAGGAATTATATATATGTAGAGAATAAGGAAATATTTACAAGGGCTCAGTGGACATGGAAAGCAAAGAGAAGCATGGCCCTCCTTCTGTTGGATTTTCACGCCTTAAGCTTGACAAAGCATATATTCTCGGGTTCCCATGACTTGTCTTCTTCTCAACACCTTTAAATCCTGCTCGCTTTAGACCACCTCCTTGAATTTGACAAGCATTTGACTCCATCGATCGAAATGGAAGAATGAGAAACTGCACGTATTTTATATCATAGGTTAATGGCAAACTTTGATTGCTTTAAGATCGATTACTTGGCTTCTTTTTCCAGACCCTCTACAAAAAACAAATTGCTTTAGTGACGTCGAACCAGTCAGAATATTTACAGCTTGCTTTATCGATATTGTTTGAAGGAGAATTTATTGGATTCCTAATCTCCTGAAGATGGTTGATGATGGATACTTGTTATAACTATAATATCTATCATGATAATGCGTGTTTGGTAGGAACTCAGCTTTTTGACTACTAAAGATTGAACTGAATGTTGGAAGTTGCGTCCTGATCATATATATATATATATAAACCGATTGGCATGGATGATTCACCGTGTTTCTTGATGTAGATAGTGGTATAATTATTATTTTTTCATTCCAATAAAAAAATCAATGAACTTATTATTAGAGATAATATAATTTTTTCGTAGATTGTTCGAGAACAATTTATATTTTCTTTAAAATCTTTTAGGAACACATTGTAAAGACTATATTACCCTTAAAAACAAAATGAATTATAAAATTAATTAGAGATAATTTAGTATTTTTACATTTTAAAAGCATAATTCATATTATCTTTAAAAGCAAAATTTTTCAAACTTGCATCCATGAATGTTTTCATATTTTCAAACTAGTGTTTTAGTAATTAACAAGCTAATTGAGGCGATTTGATCTTTTGATAAATATAAATGTTATTTTAAAAATAAAAGTGGTTGGAGCGTGCGATGAATACGTCAACAAGTGGGTAATGTTCGCGCTTTTCAGGCGGTTTGTAAGTCGTCATCCCACATCCAAACAATGTTTGGAAGCGTCTTGTCATGATCTTCATGATTGTGTGACGCATATACATAGTAGCGTGGTGGTTGGGCTCCAGTGAACTTTATTCTTCTACCCTCCTCTTTTCTCTCTCTTCTCTTTGTCAAAATATCAAGGTATTTTTTCATTTGTTTTTTTATCCAATTTGGTTCTTATTGTTTCGATTGTTATTTATTTTTAAAATATATTTTTATTTTTTTTCGCTCATCATTTGGTTTCAATTAAGTTTTTTTAATCAAATTTAGTCCTTATTTTTTTTATTGCTACTTGTTTTTTTTATTATCCTTTTTTTATAATTAAATTTTATTTTCGATTTCATACCTCAACATTTGATTTCAAATTATTTTTATATTAAATTTAGTCTCTATTTTTTATTGTATTTTTTTTCAATCTCATGCCTTAATATTTTATTAATTTAGGATTTTTTCTTGTTATTTATTAAGGTTTGCCTTCTATAGCTCATGACTAATTAAGGTCATATATATATATATATATATATTAGAAATGGTTGCATCGCTTTAGCATCTTTTTTTACATTAAAAACAAATCTTGGTCGACCTACGGCGCAGTGCGTCCCCTACGGAGTCCAATCAAAAAGAATTCGCTTGATGATTAAAATAAGTCTTTTTAGCTACCATATATCCATGTTTCATATCTGATCATATGAATAATAAGAAGTAAAACTTTCAACAATTCCTTAATTTCGGCTGGATATACACACGCCTTGCCTTTCACCAAACAAGAAAGGTGGTCAAATAATTAGTTTCGGTACAAGGAAAGATCACTTTCCGTAATTAAAACCAATATGTTTATAGGGTAATAGATCATCACAAGTCCAAGATCTACAGTGGAGCGGGAGAGGATGTCGCAGATACATCGTCTGGGAAAAGAAAAAATCTTTTATCACTTGTGATTTGGTTGCTGAAAACATATCAAGATTAGTCTTTTCAGGGTTGTTATACACTGGAAGGTGTAGAAGTTTACACTTGAACAATAATTAGAGTATTTGCAAAGCAAGTTTTCTCGAAGGGTGGAGGATCCTCCAATATCTAACTCGGGTTAGCTAAGAGATGGAATTCCTATGAGTTTAGTTGCAGAAAATATTCAGATTTGGTAACTTGCGCCCATCAACTTAGGATATGATTTATTAACTGCTAAATCATTAATTTATTATCATAGCTTTATTTAGCATGAAATATAGAAAGCATTAGCTTTACAAAATGTACGTACGTCTTATAATTAAGCTCAAGGTTAATTAATACATACTATATATAACTATTTAGAAAAGACTGCAACTTTACAATAAAAATAAAATATCTTTATTGAAAGTGCCACCAATGGGTGTTTTACCTAGGGTTGACTGGCTATGACCGAAGAAAAAGGTTTTTTTTTTTTTTAATTTATGATTTTGATGGACCCCTAAAGACATCGATGACAGCAAAATGCTTTTGGAGGGTTATCGAGCTGCTTTTAACAAAAGTTCATGTAAAGAATCTTTAATATATAATATATATATATATATATATATATATATATATATATATATGATAAATGATTTAATTATAGCGCATGGTTGAAAGATTCACCATGTTTTAATCCAAGGATTAAAAATTCAGCATGGATGGCTATGTAACTAGCTAGCTAGCTACATATATTTCCCCCAAATCCCTCTTATTTTCTTCGTAGCCTTCGACAGCTTTATGCTGTTTAAACTCTTATATATTTCCCACAGTGAGTATTTTATATATTTGCAAATAATTAGAAGTGCTTAAAGGGAAGGAAAGAGAGAGATTTCAGGTTGTTAATCTTCAAACGGTAGCGGTACGTATACCCTTTTATTCAATCACTCGCTCTAACTTTCGATATGATTGCTACTATATACTTTTGAATAAAATGATAAACACATTCGGCAGAAATTCCCAAGTTCATGTAGGAACCAATCCTGGCCTTTTTTTTTTCACTTGAACAGTACTTTAAGTAGTTCTCTAATTAATTAATTAATTGTTATCTGATTTGTACACGAATATTATTACCTTATTTTTTATTTTGTTTTTTAATAATTAATCTATACTTCTGTTGCAAGTAAGGGTATGACAAACTAGCATTAAAAATTACAGAAATAAATATGTACAAACAGAAAAGAACACAGAAAAAAGAAAGATAACAACAAGAGATAAAAAAAAATATAATAAAACAGAAAGTCTCAGGACTTATTAGATCAACTTAGAAAACTTTTTGTTTCTCTTAGCAAGTCTAATCTTCTGTAAGTGAAGTTTCTTTCAAGTGACTTCAACTGTAAAGCTAGACGACAAAGAATTAAATCAAATACTGAAAATTTTAAAAAAATCTAGCCAATCAAATACCCCACAAGACATCGGAGGCCAAAGTGAAAATAGTCTTACGTTTGGAGTCTTCATGGTGTTGTTTCAAGCTAGCAAGCTTCATTAATTTAGCTTTGTAAGAAGAAGGTTAAGTTGTTCAAGTTAATAGATATTAATTTTTATTCAAATTCCACAACCAACAATCTTGATTTAGAACTGCAAAAGCTTAATTAGTAGCAAGAGAGAACATACAATTGAGGAAATATATAGATATCTAAGAATGTCAATTTCTAATCACCAATCGGTCAAAAAACAAATTCATATCCGTAGTGTCTTTCAAACATGTTGCCCTGTATCACGAGGGAATAGATACAAGGCAATTTCTAACATATTGCCTCGTATATACCTTTTCAATAGCTAGGTTACTATATTAATCTGTAACAGCATCCAAGTAAGATCAAGAAGAAAAATAAATGAATCCCTCTAGATCAGTAATGTTGAACAGAAATTATTGAAGGGAATAGCTTACCCTACGATGATCATCGATCTCTTGTGGTAATTTATATATACAATCACAAACTACCTATGGCATTCTAACCAGCCCGTCCTAATCAAATAATTAAGCAAGGTGGTGAAAACATTAGAAATATTAATCTTTAAAAACCTGATGGCTCTGTTGAAAGCCTTAATTTTTTACTGGGTGTAGTGCATATGTTGGGGGAATACCATGCATAAATATTTATCTTCCGATCGAACTCAAACTGCTTTCTAATCTTTTGCCGTCCAAATACTAATTTAATGAATGATGTGCTCCTTCTGTCCTTTCATCCATCTATAATTTCATTTTATGCTCTTGACCTTTCTAATTGATGTTTGAAGCCTCCATTGCTTTCATCACGCCTTGAAATTATTGTTAAAGGGCAGGCAGTACGCTTAATTACGCCTTCCGATTTCCTTGAACGAATCTTTTAAGATTCATGAAAGTGAGAGTGATAATTAAAGATTTATGTAAATTGAAATGTAGAAAGAAACAGCTCTTTTGTGAATTGAATCTTGGAATGTAGCGAGACTAGGAAGTTTGCAAATGGTGACCAGCAAGAATAATTAAGGAAGTAAAGCTTTCGTTAATTAATAAAGAATAATTGCCTTGAATAACAAGAGGGAAAAAGTAACTAAAAACAAATAAACAAGCAAGAAAACAAAAGGTGGGCGGGCATGCTAGCAGCTACAGGTGGGTAAAGTTAAGCTTGCCCATGCTCTTATCTCACATTCTCCCATCAACTTTTCGACTGATGTGAACCCTTGTGGGGCTGAACAAAACATTATTATAGAGGTCTTCTTAGAGGGATTGACAGCTTAATCATACTTAATTCTTTGATGGATTGACAGCTTAACATACTTAATTCTTTGATGCATTGACAGCTTAATCATACTTAATCTATGATTATTAATTGAGCTCTCTTAATTTCTCCTCCATGAGTAGACAAAAGCATTATAGAGATTAAGAGATTTTTTCATTTCTTAAGTTTTGTAGTGGTCAGAATTTAAGATTTCTTTTTTCTTATTAATTCCTCACGGGACGCTCCTGCAGCACTTCATTTTACACTTAGTCATGGCTTTACAATTCGATATGATTGAGTTTGAAAGTTATCAGCAATAAAATATATATATATATATATATATATATATATATATATATATCTTATTTATTAAAAAAATAGTTTCATTTGTGAGAATAGTGTGTGTATATAGTTTGATTGAAATTTTTCACAACTAATTATATATATATATATATAAGCATTCTATTGGTTGTGCCTTACAACTCAATATTAATGTTAAGTGGGACATTTTTTTTTTTGGTGAAATTGAGAATATATATAGAATAAAAAAAAACTAATCAATGTGAGTAAAGCTTTAGCTACATGGATTGTAGCCTAGATATCAGTCTAATTGTAATGAAGAAAAACAAGGAAACATAAAACCCTACTAATGAAGCAAACAATACAAAAACCACATGACATCAAAACTTAAGCAGACCAAGCCGAAATACATTCGTGATTCCTATACAGATCAACACCGGTACACCAAAATGAAAAGTTTAGATTTTTAATTCAGCCTGCAGCAAAGTAAAACAAATGTCATAGGATATCTTCCCAGATTGACTGCTTTTCTTCAAATATCAAGATGTTCCTAACATTTCATATAGTCTAGACAATGCTAAACATAAAGCCCCCCAAACAGATCTTTCAAACTTGCAATGTTTTTCCTGCAGAAGACCTAGCCATTTATATTGAAGGTTGTCAAGGCCATATATATGGCATTACCCAGCTTAGACCTCGTCAAGCTACAATTTTATTCCATAGTTTCTAGACTACTGGGCAATGCATGAGGATGTGAGAGACAATTTCTGAATGATGCTCATAAAAATGGCAACGGTCATCCTGAGGGCTCAAGATGTGTCTTTTCACCAGGAAGGTTCTTGTGCAAAGACCTTCATTTAAGGCCAGCTATAAAGTCATTTCTGTTTTTGGAGGGCAAATGGATTTTCAGACATCTGTTAAGTTGGAAGTGTACATATTTATAGAATTTTCTGCAAAATTTGAGAATTTTATTACGAAGATCTTGGAATTTTAATTATCCTTGAAAGAATAAATAGCATGGAGATTTTAGTAAGTGTTTATTTATATATTATAACATGTGCTTTTTAAAATATTTATTAAATTGATTTTTGCTTGAAAACATATTAAATTGATTTTTTTATGGTTATGATTTATTAATATCAAAAATAAAAAAAAAATTATTTTTATATAATTTTAATTAAAAAATATCTTAAAAAAATATTAAAAAACAAAACAAAAGAAGAGAAGAATAAGCAAAGCACCCGTACACATTTATAGTATGGATAAGCAAACGTATGTATATCTGTCAAAACACTAGATCATTTACAGTAAGCAGCAAACTAATAATTAAGAGCCAAATAAAATTTGAAAATAGAATGAAAAATTAAGATGTAGAGACAGTTGTGCACCACAATGTTTGTACAATGAAAGACTACAAGACTAGGGTTAGCTTCTTTTTGTTTGCCACTAGGGGGGTATGATTGAAATTAGATGAGACTTGATCATTCTTCCAAAGCATCATGATGAGCTTTTGGAGTTTAAAAATTAAAAAAAAAAGATAAAGATAAAGATAAAACATTATCTATCCTTCATTTTCTTTTCTTTTGCTGATAAGGAAACTATATATATCCTTAGGTTCAATTGATGAAATTACATGATAATTAATGTATATTTTGTATTTTGGGAATGAATGATTGATGACTTTTTTTAAAAAAATAATATAATTGTTTAAAAAAAACTAATTAATTCAAGTGAGCCCATCTTATATATAACCCAAGTTTTTTTCTAGGTTAATTGCTAAATAATTCAATAAATATGTCTAAATTTCAAGATATTTCATTAAAAATTCTCACATCATGATCATGATATGGATATTAAAATATGATTGCAAGTTTCCTGATAAATCCAAATGACCAAACCATGTACTAGCTAGTCAAGACCATGAACGTCCAATCAAAATTCAGTGACTTGGTACTGATAGCTTTGTGCAATGCATGCATCTGGAGACATGTCACCTTCTTCAAGTAATATTTAGCTAGACAATGGAGAAAGCGGAAGCATTCATGAAAGAAAGGGTACTTCAAGGACATGTTATAAATTTATTTAATGACTTGCTGGTTTACCGATATTGACCGAGAAGCATTTTCAAAGTCTGATAAAAAATATGAATTAACCTGCGAGAAGAAAAGGAGACAGAACTCGAAGACCTTAGAATGATCTTTAGAAATTCCTGATATTTTTTTTTATATAATAATCGTGTGTATTACTACAAAAAATTCATTTAAAAATAACCCTTGAAAAGTTAAAAGATTTTTTACATGAAAATAAAATGAATGCAGTACAAAAGAATAAAAGAAATTAGATTCATTATATTTTAGTCAAACCGATAATTCATGAAAGGTTAAAAAGAAATTGAAATCTCAATCCGCTTATTTATTTCTTATGAGTCAAACACTTTATGTTATGCTGAAGGAAAGGAGATTCTAAGCTCGACTATATATGAAATATTGTACCTTTCACTAAAAAAAAACTACTGACAAATCAAAAAAATCATTTACTTTATATATATATATATATATATATATATATATATATATATATATAAAAAGTAAATGATCAAAACAGCAAGGAGAAAACCTATTAACTACCAACGCAAATTACAATGCATTAACTTTACAGTAAAGCTAATTAGCTATTGTGGCTTTCAATTCATTGACCGTTATAGTGTTTTTGTGTTTGAGGGTATTTTAAAAATATATTTGTCTTGAAAAAATATTAAATTAATTTTTTAGTGTTTTTTATGATTTTAATGTGTTTATGTCAAAAATAAATAAATAAATCTTAAAAAAATTATTTTAATGCATTTTCTAGCTATAAAACTTTTAAAAAATACTATGCATCACACTACTAAACACGCAAGCAATTACATGTGATAAGAAAATATGGAGTGCAAGTTATAATGGTCGCCCATGCACGCACAAATTTCATTTCATTAGTAATTAAAAAAAAAACATGTTTTCCTAATGCCAAATTAAGGTGAAATCGGAGATTAAGGTCTTCAGATCAGACACAACTTCAGCAATTTGTTTTCCTAATAGATAAGGTCAAATTGAGTACACACAAAGAGGATTTGAAGCAATTGACAGCAGAAAGCAATGAACAATATATTGTCAAGTCTTGCATTAAACTTATTGATAAAGCAGAGTATTCAGGTCCATATTCACTTTCACTACACTATTATGGAAAGGATTTTCTCCTCTTATGATTGAAATGTCCCGTGGCTTTTGCTCCAAGATACAATCTGTACAAGGGATTTTCTAGTACGTAGTTGATTGCTTAATCTAAGTCAAGCAGCTTGTCCTCTTTATGATAATGGCATAAAAAAATGTGAATCATCCTTTTCTTTATTGCTATGAACCTTGGTATCTTCGGCAACGATTCATGAATTGGTTGGGCATTAGTTGGTGCATGCTGAAATCTATCGATCAACTTGTTTTGCAATGAAGTATTCTAGTTAAAGGTCGATTCCAGTGAAGAGCATTTACAATGTTATCTTATGGTATTTTATGGAATATTTGGAGTGCAAGAAACAAACTGATTTTTTAGGATATCATGTCGATTTGGACTATAATGTTTGAGCTTATTCTTCATCGTTTGTCTCTTTGCTTGAAAGTTATGGATGCAAATTCATCTGGGAATGATCTATTTTGAAGTTTAGATGGTGTTTTAAAACAGTTCCTTTAGCGAGTGTGGTTTGGTCTAATAGACAAAGTTCATGTAATAATTTTTTCCATTGTGGAAGGAATTATGGTTTGTAGCTTGATCTATATATCCATTTAACTAATTAATTTCTTTGATTAATTAACCAAGTGATTAAACTGAATTTGATGTATTAGTAAATAACATCGTCAATGTTAACGTTCTAGTCTTTTTCAATATAGTATTATCTTTTTGCTAACCACTAGTTTTTTGAAGAAAATAATTAGATGAAACTCGAATTTAATTAGTATATAACAATTTTTTTTTAGAAGTTTTCTTTAGTCTCTGAATTACCCTAATATATATTTGAATTACCCCTTTCAAATAGACTTTCAAGCTAAAATCCTCACATCGAGAAAACAGATTGTCCCTTAATTTGTAGGTGCACAGAACCTTTGATCGCTAAGGCATGTTGGGTGCATGCTTAATGAAATGTATATATAAGGACACCCTTGGACATGTGGCTCTGTGTGTATGTGTGTTTTTGTGTGTGCGTGTGAGAGAGAGGGGCATGGTTGTTATCATTTCTCTCCTCGGCCCTTTGTTGAAAGCCTTGGGATCGAAGGCAGGATCTTTCATCATAACGTAGGGGAAGTGTAATCATCTCCCTGTAATTTCAGAGTGCGCAAAGAGAGAGAGAGGAAGGGAGGGAGGGAGGGAGGGAAGAAGGGAGAATATTGAGAAGCTGCGGGAAAAGAAAAAAAATTATTAAAGTCGGAGAGAGGTATGGATCGAGATGGGTTATCCAAGCTCTCCCACCTTTTTTTTAAGGCTACTTTAGATGGAAACTTGAAAGAGTAAAGACCAAACTGAGAAAAGTGGCTCTCCAAAAGAAAGAAGATGTGTGGGTGTCACCTGAACTGTTTCTTTGAATAGAGTGAGAGATTCCTAGAGCAAGCAAGCCATAGATAGTTAAATCTTAATTACTCATCTTGGGATTCTCAAGCCTTTTAAATAATAAACTCTCATTATTATGGAGTCTGCAAATCTCCATCACCAACATGATCAGCTCCAAGACCAGTTTGTTGGGTCTTCTTCTTTAACTACTACTACCCCATCTAGCTATGCAGAAGCTGGAAGCACCCATGCTTGGACCCAAACCATCACTTTGTGAGTTCTTCCAGCTCTCTCCCTCTTTTCTCTCCCTAAACTATAAGCAGCTTTCCACAACGAAATGTTTTAGTGTATTTCACAGCGCCAGCGTATATAAATTAACTTTAGATTTGGAATCTCCTTTTTTTATTTCACCTTTCTTTCCTTTCTTTACTGATGATTTGATGTACATCAATCAAAATGCCTAGGAATTCAAACCTGTAACATGTTAGGTCTTTGTTAACCATCAAATGATTTTTATTTGGAGTTCAAGACCAAATACCCCAGATAGCTAGCTATATATTAAAAGCTAGATAGTTTGTGTTCTCTTTTTCATTTTTAGAGAGTATTATTATAGTTTCATATTGTGCTTCTAATTTTCTTGTTTGAATTGGTGATTTTTAGGGCTTTTATATATATATTTATTTATATATATATAATAAATAAAAATAATATATATATATAACTTTTAACTGATCTTTATGCAGGAATTCAGGCAACTTAAGTCCAAACTACAATGGAGTTATCTTCAACCCAAGACAGAAATACGAGAGTCCAGTCTCTTCTGTCAACAGCACCATGATTCAGGACCTAGGCTTTCAGCACTGGAATAACAATGCTCGCAGCTTCAACAGCCTTTCAGCTTATCATGACCTGCAACTTTCAAAAATCAAAGAAGAGCTCTCATCGGATTCTTTTCCCAAATTTACTGAGATATTAAATAGCCCTTCAAGTACTATTGAAGATCCACATCCATCTTCCTCAAGTTACTTCAAAGATGAACAAAAGGGTCTCAGTCTTGGTGAAAAGCTCCTTCTCAAGACTATTTCACCCGGCTTTCCAAGAAATGGCCATGATCAGTTTTCAACCCGAGAGATTTCCTCTTGTCATCACAACGGTTCCAGCTTTGGAAGTGCTATACCCAGCAGAGAGAACTTTAGTCAGATATATCCTAGTATAAATATTTCAAACTTGAGTCAGCCATCTTCGCCGTTGATATCAGGCTCCTTTGACATGAACTTGCAGGGCTTGGATCTCTTAACGTCTACTAGATTTAGTGGAAGTTTTGCCCAACCTTCTGATGATCCTCTTGCTATGTTTAATAAAGACAGTCTTTCTTTTGGTCTCGATCGCATGCAGCAAGCCAGTCAGATGCCATCATGTAGCCCTAATAAGGTGAGGTTTAATTCTTCTTCCCTCTTCTTTATCCTTTTCTTCATTTTTGGAGCAGCAGCGAGCTGTTGCTTGATTTTACCATGGCATGACAGATAGTTGTTGTTTTTGCAATTATTTAGTATTATATGGGCATTATGTATATCTGCAGATATACATGTCCTTAATTTGGCATTAAATGGATCAGCAAATTCAAATTTATCATACAAAATAACCACGTAGTGATTCATTGAGCTTGTACAAGTGCAGCAACTCTAGCTAGCTAGCTAGCTAGTGTATTATGCTGAAGAAACCCTGACTGTGTATCATCTAGAATACTAAATCTTATAAGATATATATGATTAAATTTTTTAATATATTTCAATTATATATTTTTTTTCCCTAAGTTAATAGTAAAATTTAAAAGTTAAAACCCTTTTATGTAAAAATTTTCTTTAGCAACTCATGGCACCAAAAGAAAAGAAAAGCTAGCTAGCAGCTAGCCTTCTCTTTTTGCTACATGATGGGTACTTTCAGCTTTAAGCGTTGTATGAATCTCTTTATCAGGAGAATCGCCCTTTATTATCTTCTTTTCTTAAAATGACTTTTGAGCGATCATTGAACTGATTTTTATCAGTACTCTACTCTCTGTATTTCAAAGATATCCTCCACCAATGAAATGGCAGAGGCTAAAAGGCCCAACAAAAGCTTGATGGAGCCAAAGGCAACACCGGCTGCTGCACCCAAGAAATCGCGGTTGGAGTCACGCGTTTCCTGCCCTCCTCTTAAGGTGCGAAACCTCTAGTATTTGAATAACGTTTTGTAGAATACATACATGCGTTATGGCTCCTTTTATTTTGTTTTTTCTTATGCGATCTGGCTCAGATTTGTGACATTTGGTATTTAATTAACAGGCTAGAAAAGAGAAATTAGGAGATAGAATTGCAGCTTTGCAGCAGTTAGTTGCACCCTTTGGAAAGGTAATCTAAATTTTTTGCCTCAATTCGTTGCCCCTCGAGTATCGTATGTATCATCATCATCATTGGATGATTAATATTAATGGTTGTAATCTATTTTTAAGTCTAGATTAAGAGTTCGTTTAGCAAAATTAGAAGCTTAGAAAAACAGAGCCTAAATTGATTAGAAACTTGACACATTTTAACTTAATTAATTTGAAACCAAACTCTGTGATTAAAATTAAGAAAAAAAAACCTTTATACACTCGAGTGAAAAAAAGGGAAATGAGTGGCAAACATAAACAGGAGCAGCTCATCCGAGGTAAGAAAAAAAGAAGAAGTTATTTTTGTTGTTGTCTTGCGAATGAGGAATTGATTTGTGATTTTGTATGTGGATGGGTTCGGGAGAATATTGCAGACAGACACGGCATCCGTACTAATGGAGGCTATTGGATACATCAAATTCCTTCAAAGCCAGGTCGAGGTATTTTCCACTTAACCAACATTCTTCTCAGATTTTGTCATGTTCTAAATACTTATTTATCCTTCTCTGACACGAACACGCATATGTTTTCTTAAAATATGCACTAGGATATTGCTAGAGTTGCTGTTACCTATATACAGACCCCTTGGTCAAAACTAGGGCAAAGACTAAAGAACCCTCGTTCTTCTGGAAGAAAATTTTATGTATTATAAGTACACATGCTTAGGCAAAAATGGCAGCTAGGGTTTCCGTCAGGATTTCATTTCTCTTCTGTTCCTTTGTGTTTGGCATCTTTCTAATTATGATACGAACAAGAGATCAATGCCTAGTGATCGAATTACGTACTCGGTATGATAGGATAGATGCCTTTTGTTTTATTATTTAAGATTAATTACCTTGGAGATTAGTAGAATCTTTTCTTTGGATGCATAACATTTGAAATATTATCATTGTATTAACTTAGCCTATACAATGGATGACGATGACCTTCCACTTTCTTTGATGAAGGCTAATTAACTTGAGCAGAGAAAGGTAGCTGTGATTTAATTTCTTTTCTTTTCTTTTTTTGTCTTTGCAGACATTGAGTATTCCATATATGAAGTCATCCGGCAACAAGACGAGCAGAAGCATCCAAGCGGCGGTATGAAAGTGGCTTTCTAACATCTCGCAATACAAAACATATGAATGCACTTTATGTCGTTTTTAAAGTCCGGTTGGAAGGTTAAACAGAGGCATCGAGATGCTGTTTCGTTGACTTTCCTAGCTAGAACAATAGATATGGTGGAAGTCCAAGAAGAACCCATCTGTTGCTTGATTTTGAAGTCAGCATTACTTCACTGTACCCTTGATAAGAGCATGACTAAATTAATTAAATGCCCAGTTTTTCTACCAAGTCGCATTCTAGCTAGGGCTTAATTCCTGTTTAAGATGAACTGTCATAAATCATGGACAGGGGCATGCTGATTTTCCTGATTAACGAATTATCGATCCTATCCGTCAAAAAAAGAAAAGATAAAACTATTTACTGGCCATTATTACTAGCTAGTAGAATGATTATTATATTCGATGATCATATTTGTTATTGCCATATTGTGTTGGTTAATGATTTAGAGTTAATTTATAACATTTTTTGTATGTTGCAATTGTTTCAGGCTTCGAATTTGGGGGATGAAGAACCAAAGAGAGACCTGAGAAGCCGAGGGCTCTGCCTGGTGCCACTGTCTTGCATGTCTTACGTAACTAGTGATGGTGGGGGCGGAGGCATCTGGCCACCACCTAATTTTGGTGGAGGCCGGACATAGCCATGTGGATCGACTTTAAGCAATTATATATGTTAACAGTACTTGATCAAAGATTAATTCTGATCGTTTTTTTCTGTACGTTTAGTGGAGCAAATTTGGTCATCCTGCAAAAAATAAGTATTCTGGGGTGGACCAAATTTGATCCATTAACAATTTAGGTAACAAATTCATATGTAATATCTATCGAACTCTTGTTTTATATGAAAGATTCATGCGCTTTAATTGCTTCGTGATATTCAACCATGAACATCCCATTATTAATGGCATGAGATGTTCTTGTGCTCAAAATAACTCTGAATTTGTGCTATTTACAATTTGTTCGTAATTTTTTCTCTAGCGGCTTATTCACCCTGCTTTTATTTCATGTATTTTTTTTATTATTAATATAAATATTTAGATTAGTTTGTACATCTCGATTAATTTTTATAAATTTTAAAATTAATGTAATTCTAAAAGTTGTGAGACTTGTAAAAATATTTGAGTTGGCAAGAGATTGAGTACCGCCGGAGGAGCCCATGAATTAGTCAGTCCGGTCAATTATTGAGGAGAAAAGCTGGGCTGGTTTGAAATTGCGGGTACGACGGAAAATCAAGGCATTTTAAAGGAGGATGCGCCACTCCTTTTGCACTGACTAAATTCATGCCAGAAATGTATGAACATTGTGGAGCTTGGCTGAGTTTTTTAATTTCTACAGATGTTAGTTTTTAGAAGATATCTATCTCTAGCCGATGTGATAGTACTCTCAGTGTTAAAAATATCTTAAAAATTGTGTGTTGACTTCATGCAAGGAATCCATGGTATTGCCTAATTTACAAGCAACGGACTTTGCCGAAACTTGACACGATTGATAGCACCACCCCCAGATTAATCGATAGAAATCTACCACACGAGGAAATTAATTAAATGAAAATTACAGCTAGCTAACCTTTTCTTTTAATTTCCTTCTATTACGAGCTGGCTAATTAAGCTTGATGGCATCGGTTAGATCTTCTTTTCATTATTAAATTTAATGATAAATTCTATAAATAGTTGTTCAAGATTTAGGAGATTAAACTAGAAAATGCGAGATTTAAAACCCAACTCAAACTAAATTTTTTAATTGAATCAAAGATAATAAATTACTTAAATTCAATTCAAACTCATTTGAATCAATATCATAAAAAAAATTCAAATAAAAAAAAAACAAAATAAAAATGTCCGCTCGATAAGAATATATATCGGAATTGTCAAGTAACCATCTCAACTCAATAACTTAAACTACTAGATGAGATTTTAAGATACGATTTATATTATTTTCTAACACATTTTTTTAAATAAAAGTTTTTTGAGATTAAAACTTGCACGTGTCCATATTACTTTGTATTTAATTTTTATCAAATAAATAGAAAATGTGAAATTTAAATTCGTGACCACTTGATGATCAAGACTCTGATACTATATCAAGAAATCATCTCGCCTTAATAACTTAAACTATTAAATAAAATTATAAAATATAACTTATATTATTCTTTAATATAATATAATCATTATAATATAAAAGAAAACGGGTTAAAATCAGATGGAATGCACGGCGTGCAGAGAAGCAGCAAGTCTATGTTATGTGGGCCAGGTTTGATGAAGAACTCCATGGATAACCCAGCTAACCTCCTACCATTCGGAATGGCTGGGCCTTGCTCAACTTACCCTTCTCGCTTGGAAGAAGATGGGTTGGATTTTGACATGCAGCGCCGCCTTGCAACATATATATATGTGTGTATAAATGACCTGTCAGTTTCCTGAGCTGTTTTATTTTGATTTATTATATTTTTATATTTAATAAAAAAAATTATTATATATGTGATTGCCTTTAACTGATAGTATGATACGGTCTGACGAAATGCAAATAGGGGTTCAAAAAAAAAACAAAAATGCAGAACAAAATCATTGAAAACAACACTCTAAAAAAAATATAGAT
Source organism: Populus deltoides (assembly GCA_015852605.2). Classification (NCBI taxonomy): domain Eukaryota; kingdom Viridiplantae; phylum Streptophyta; class Magnoliopsida; order Malpighiales; family Salicaceae; genus Populus; species Populus deltoides. Next base: position 2,124,233 of record CM027571.2, read on the forward strand.
ATTTGAATGGGATCTTGAGACTGTTCATTTTCAATATTAGCATTATTTTTTATTATCAAATAAAAAAAAAGTTTTTAAAAACAATTATTTAAATTTCTAACCAACAGATCATTAAAGTTTTTTAGCTTCCCGATTAATTAAATTATATGTCCATTATCATTTTATCTAAATATTTATTTGATATTGTTATGTTTTTAAAATACATATTTTTTTAGCTATTTTTATTTAAAAATAGTTTATAGTTAATACTTTCTTCAATTTGAAAACAAAGTAAAGAAAAGCAGTCGTAACTTAAAAATAAAACAGTTTTTATTTTGAAACAAGAGAGGATATTTCTAACTTTTAATTAAAAATACAATTACTTGTGTGTGTGAATTTTTTTTTCTAATTAAAATAACAAATTGCTTGATTAAATATTTTAGCAAATCCACTCCTTGAAAAGAAGTCTTGTCTCACCTCTTGTCTTATTTGTCACCTACACCTTGAAAAGCTATATTTTTAAACAATATGCTCGTACTCTCCTGTGAAAATCAATGTGTAAAATTTATGAAAACACTCAGGTGAGTCTGCAATTGTCATTCTACTGTAATTTTTTAAAAAATATATTTTTTATTTTTTTATATGTTTTTTTATTATATTAGTGTATTAATATTAAAAATAAATTTTTAAAAAAATAAAAATAAAATATTATTTTAATATAATTCTAAATAAAAGTAACTTTAAAAAACAATATCTATTTTAATCTCAAGCATTTCCTAATAAAGCTTTAGAAATTCAATTGCCAATTTTGCAATGGTTCTTTGATTCACAGCCGCGTCTTCAAAGCTTGGAATGGACGGTACATGTATAATAAAATATTAAGTATTACTTTAAAAGATGTCGGTTTTTTATTGCGTAAATTTTTTATTTTTTAATTTAATTCTTTTTTTTAGTGATTTAATCCTAATTACAGACAATTAATTTTAATTTCTTATGAAAATATAAAATTAAAAAAAATACTGAAATGAAAATAAATTAAATATAGGTGGCTTGTTATAAGTTTCATAAAATATACATTTTGATCCTTAAACTTTAAAAACCATACAAATTATACAATTCTAGTATCTTAATATTTTTCCAGATCAATTTTGGTACCAAAATTTATTTTTATTATATTTTAGTTCCTGGTTGAGAAAATAGAGAGAGAGAGGTTGTCGGATTGCAGCAGTAAAGAAAATAAAATATTGTTGACACTAATTTAGACCACCAAAACAAATAATCTTTATATTTTTTAAAGTTTAAAAAAATTATTCGATGTGCAACGTAACATGAATAAAAAAACTAATACTAAAAGGCTTTGATATTTTAATGCGAATATTGAAATGTTTTGGCCTTTTACAATTTAAGTTTTTATTATTACTATTACAATTTCATCATTCAACACTGGTTTAAATGAGTATTTGACTTTGAAATTTGTTTCGATTTATTTTTTATGGAGTTGTCTCGGTTTTATAACCCGAGTTTGTTAGGTTAACCTATATTGACTCAAGTGATTTTTCTTTTTCAATTGATTTTCTTCTCAATTTCTTCATTCAACATTGAATTGACTGATAACTCAACTTTATATTTCTTTTATTTGCTTTATATGGGGCTATCATGGTCTCATGATTTAGGTCACAAGTTTTATAGGTTCTCTAGATTGACTTGGGTTTTTTTTTTATTTTTTAATTGAACACACACACACACACACACACACATATATATATATATATATCATTCAACACTATATTGATTAAGAATTTAATTTCATAGTCTTTTTTATTTTCTTTCTATATAGCTATCTTAGTCTCATAATCCATATCTGGCAAGTTAACTCATGTTGACTCAAGACATTTTTGTTTTTTAGTTTTTTTTTTAAATAATCATTCAACACTGGGTTGATTATGAATTATGCTTCATGTTTTTTATTTATTTTCTATGGGGTTTTTACGGTCTCATGACCCAGGTCGCATGTTAGCTTAATTGCGTCGGGTTTTTTTGATATTTTTTAATTTTATTTTGTTTCAATTTCATTATTCAAAATTTAGTTGATTGAGAATTAGACTTCATAATTTATTTTGGTTTATTTTTTATAAAATTATCTCAGTCTCTTAACTTGGATCGTGGATTTAGTAAAAAAAAACCAGGTTGATTCAGGTGGTTTTTTCGTGTCTTTTTTTTTAAAAAATTTGTTTTCAATTTCATCATTCAATATTGTATTGACTGAGAATTGAGCATCATAATTTGCTTTAATTTTATTTCCATGTGGTTATTCTAGTTTCATAATCAAGTTTTGACAAATTAATCCAAGTAGCTCGACTCATTTTTCTAAATGAATTTTGTTTTTAATTTCATTATTTAGTATTTGGTTTATCAAAAACTGAACTTAATAATTCTTTTTTATTTACTCTCTACAGGGTTATTAGGGTCTCTTGACATGGATTAAAGATTTGATAGGTTGACCCGAGTAAACTCGAGTCGAAATGAGTAAATCTAAATAGATTCATTATATTGTTATCTTAATATTTAAAAAGAATATCATCTTAATTTTTTTAATCAAACTATATTTTTATAGGTTATTCAAGTTATCTTTTATCCAATAAAATTAACTATTATATAAGTCAATCTCTATATAATATTTTTTTAAAAAAATATTAATGATAACTAAATATTTTTTCTATATTCAATAAAAAATTCATTCAACCCGTATCTTGAAAATTATCGAGCAAGAACTGAGCCTCAGCCGAGGATTAACAGCAGCAGACTTTAAACAGAGTGTCAACAAACGAGTGCATTTCACGGGTGAATTGATTTAAATACTTGATATTTTCAATAAAAAAACAAAAAGAAAATTGATATCTGACGAGGCAGAGTGCCTTATCCACATCGACCGGTAAAATCATTACCGACGTGGCAGTATCTGGGCATATTGGGCCGCCTGCAATGTGATTCCGCTAATTAGCAAATAATGTCGTCACCTCGCAGGAAAACGGTTCCAGTTGCAGGCCCTTTTGTTTTATCCATTTGGCTAAATATCAGAAAGACCCCTGTACTCACTTCAATATTACAGTGCTATAATCTGCCGCGGTAAGTGGATTACTTGTTGATTCTGTAAGATTGGTGAAGGATGGTTTCCGTTCAATTTTGACAAGTGGGAATGGCCTAACTTTGACAAATTTGTCGCACGTGACATTGTTTTTCTTCATATCCTGTATATGATCATGGCCTAGTTAGGTGAGAGCATATATACGGTGTGTTTACGGCGTTATATTTGTCTGTGAACAGAGGATTAGCGAATAATTTGTGGTAAAGTGAAGAGTTAACATTTTGCTTCCTAATTAATACATTATCATTCTATAAAGCTTTTGACTTTTATATTGTTGCCCATCAAATGCATCTTTATTAAACTTGATTTAAATAAGTTTGGATTATCTTGTCAACTCTCTCCATCTCAAAATAAAAAACATTCCAGATCTTTTTTTAAGTAGAAATGAAATTGTTTTGGATAAAAAATATAAAACAAAACGGCCTTGTTCCGGATAATTTTTTTAAAAAAATCCTTGAATTGATTTAATCAGAGCTCATTAAAGTTTTATTAAATATAAGTTAATTTAAAAATTAAATCGAGTTTTACAATAAAATAAAATATTTTAATGCAGAAACTGGTATAAACACAAAATTTATTGTTGCATTGAACGATGGATCAACCAAATGTTTGATTGATAAATGGAAGCTCCTCCCCTCCCCCTTGTTCCTGTTTATTTTTATATTTTAAAAACATACTTGAAAAAATCAATTTTTTTTATTTTAAATTAATAATTTTTTGATATTTTTAAATTATTTTAATATAATATTATCAAAAATAATTTTTAAAAATAAAAAAAAATTATTTTAATATATTTATAAATAAAAATTATTTTAAAAAATAACCACGGAAATATTTTCAAAATCCACATTCTCAGAAAGCTATATAGAGATGCAAAGCTCCTATTAACATTCTGCCGCCAAGTTTGACATTAGGTAAATAATGCTTTTCCATATTTGTAATTATGTACTGTGAGGCCAGGCCATAATTAATGAATACAGCACGCTAAAGAGGACATGTCTTAGAGCTCTTGGTGCGGGGACGTGTCAATAAAAACATACTGTTCAGAATTCGACAGCAATAGACAGCAAAAATCTTTCATAGACATAAATGAATTTGGTAGACAGCGTGTAATACTCTATGCGAGTCTTTGAGCTTGCGACTTGGTATGGACGTGGGGTTTAGATAATGGATCTTTTAAGTCAGCAGTTGACGCAGCAGAACAGGTAGCCGGGATTGCCTTGTAGACAGACAAAACGTGGGTGAAGTGGCAGCCTCATGAGGGCAGAACATGGGTGAAGTGACAGCATCATGGGAGCAGGACGTAGGAGCATAACTGGGGTGCTCTCCAAGCTACTGAGATCTTGGGATCATGTCCCATTACTTGCTGGAAAATAGGTCACTAAGATCATGGAGATTATGGGAGAGAAAGTGCCCCACTATGTCCTGAAAAATAGAAGATCATGGGTGAGCCCTGCAGCTCACATGTTTGTCTATAAATAGGCTGCCAAGCCTCTGTTGCAGAGCATGCGATTTATGTGCATAGCACACACACTCTTTATTGTGTAATTCTTTGTTGATGAGATAAATAAAGGTTCAGAAGTATTCTTGTAAAGTTTGGTGTGCTTGCTTGTATTTATTATTTGTTTACGACGAGGCAATTGTGAGAACCTCTTTGGGTAAGTGAAATGTATAGTCGTAGGGAAACACGAGCGAAAAAATGAGACAAAGCTGAGTGTAGTTGGAACTAAACTGCCGTATTGGATTGAATTTCAGGGTGAAAAATTTAACCCCGCGACAACATGCATGCATGCAGTCCTTGAAGGTATCTGCTCGGTTCTATATAGATTTATCTTCTATATTATAACGCTGGATTCGGATTCAAGTGAAGACTATAAGAAAAATCTTACAAGTCTCGGCATGAATTCTGTGTTAAAAGCCGAACTATTATTACTATAAAACAATTTAACCAGTATTACTGTAAAAAAAAAAAAAAATTAACCTTTTTTAATATCAAAACTAGAAAACCTTTCCGTTATATAAAAAAATCCCTTAATTACCATTAAAAAAACAAATTCAAAACTTAAATATAAAAAAAAATTCATTAAAAAAACTCAAAATAAAATTCAACGATGAAGTTACCATTATTCATCTAAGAAAAGAAGAAGAAATTAATCATGATCATTTTTTAAACATCTGGATGTTGACTTTAATTGTATTACATGACATGGCTATACGTATGCCATTACACAGACTAACAAGGCTAGAACCGTCATTTGAAAAAAATCATCGATAAGAAAAGCCCAGCTCACATTCTCTCTACAGTTATATTATCAATCGGTGCTGTAGCATCTCTTATCTCTTCCAATCTCTTACTGCTAAACCAAAAAAATAGAATCTCTTATCTGCTCTCACACCCCTATATCTCTATTTCCCTTATTATCCGATCCTCCTTGTCGGTTCTCCCATCTGTATATGCTTTCAATTCCTTACTCTACAAGCTTTCTTCAACAACTAACCCACTCCACTCTCCTTGATCCTTTATTTTTTATTTTTTAACTTGATTTGATCGTTTCTCTTTAACCCTTTCTCGATTGCTGAGAAAACTGTAAATACAAGATCGAGAAACTGAAGGTCTTACTGGTTACGTTTTACCAGCTGTGATCGGTGATTTTCAGGTGTGGTGGATTTTTTTATCTTCGTTTCCTTTGATTCTTTTTGAGTAAACACGGATCGTTTTATTTGTAGAAAAGATGATCATAATTTTTTTTTTGTCTGAAAGCAAGTAGGAAACTTGAGTTTTTGTGTTTTGTTTCTATTTCTGGAAAAGACACGGTTTACAGTATATTATTCTTTTGATCATAAATTACAAAATAAATAAATCTTCAATTTCACCTCAATTTCGCTTTTTAATTACGGTTTTAACCTCTGTTATTATTCCTGTTTCGGTTAATTTTTTTTTTAAAGAGGAGAGATGGTGTCGCTGCAAGGACCGGTAATATGCCCTCCTGTGCGTGCAAAACAAGCAGGAAAACATGCTTTCCCGATGACTGGTCCCTTGGTGAAGGCTAGGTTGGTTAGAAGTGAATTGTGGGGATTTAAGGGTTACAAAACTAAGGTGGGTCTTACTTCTCGGCAACTGAAAGCGCGAAGATGCAATACAGTGCAGTGTAGTTTGAGCTCATCGTCAGATGGTAATGGGAGTACAGCCGAGAATTTCAATGAAAATGATGAAGATTATGTCAAATCCAGTGTCGTTGAAGCTGGTAGGGTTTGCCTTTAAATTACATTAGAGTATCATGCTTTGTGATTGTAGACTGCCAGCATTAATCATTGAAGATTTTTTTGTGCAATGTGGTTTGTGATGTATTTAAATTGTTGATTTGAATTGGGTTTTTCATGTAGTTGAGGTGAAGAGTGGATCGGATGGTTTTGTGATCAAAATGAGGGATGGAAGGCACTTAAGATGTGTCCACAACAACCCTCAAGGTGGGCATCTGCCGGATTATGCTCCCCATCCTGCGATTGTATTGAAGATGGAAGATGGGACTGGTCTTCTTCTCCCAATAATTGTTTGTATGTTCGCTGTTATACTCAGTAGTTTCTAATACATTCTTTGCAATACTTTAGAGACCAGTGCTTACTTTGTCATTTTGGAGTGATGATCTGCATTTGATTGCTTTCAGTGGAGATGCCAAGTGTGTTGCTCATGGCAGCAGTGCGCAATGTCCAAATTGTATGTATTTAGTTTCCTTATTAATGTGATAGGATTTTTATTTCGGAATAATGGAGTTGTCAAATCTGGACTCTGGCAACTGCTTGGATTTGTTTCATATATAGCTATGCTGAGGAATTTTGGCTGTCGGTTTCCAGGCAAGACCAACTATGTATCAAGTGGTGAAGGACATGGTTGAAAAGATGGGTTTTGAAGTAAGTTGGTGTTTCTTCTTCCCTTCCCTTTTCTTTTCATAAACAAAGAAAATAAAAAAATAGAGAGAGAGAGGCCAGGCTCAAGCACGTGGAAGTGCATAAACAAGCCTAATGCCATGTGGCAGATTATAGCCTACACCATAGAAAATCTACGAAGGAGATGCGAAGTTACACCATAGAAAATCTACGAAGGAGATGCGAAGTATACTTTCCTTATTTTCTACCATTGTAAGTGAAATACTACTAATTTACACCGATGTTTTGATTATGATACTCTTTTGCAGGTCAAACTTGTTAGAGTTACGAAGAGAGTGCATGAAGCATACTTTGCCCAGTTGTACCTCACTAAGGTATCTTATTTTTTTCATTTGAATTAGTCCATGGTGCATTTCACTTACTTGTATAACTACAAGTAGAAATAGTTCACACTCTTTGATGTTGTCACAGATTGGTAATGAAACTGAATGTGTCAGCTTTGATCTTCGTCCATCAGATGCCATCAATATTGCTGTTAGATGCAAGGTACTCTGTGTATTTCATTCGTTTTGTTGGCTGCACCAATATACTCAATGCCAAAGCTTGCTTGACTGAGTGAAGGTGCTAGTTTTCTTGAAATTTCCTGTCGAGAAAAGCCCTAAAAATGTTGATATAAATGGGCTTTCTCATCTGGTGTAAGTGAATGTGAAATGCCTACTGCAATGCATACATCTTTATTCTGGAATGCCGAGTCAAATGGATTTTCATGTCTTATATCTGCTTGTTAGGCTAACTCCCTAATGTAATATGTAATGCCTAAATCTGTATCCTGGCAAAGTACATCAAATCATGATGCCGTCTTGACTTTGACACCCGCATGCTAGTTGGTACTTTTGATCATTAAAAATGTACCTTGTTTCTCTGTTTCTCCCGCATCATTTTTATCTTTCTTTGTGGTGGAAAGAGAGAGCAACTTTCTGATAATTGTTTATCTATTAGGAATTAAAAGAAAGTATGATTCAAGATCGTCAGTACTTAAGCAGTAAAACTGAAATAAACAATGTTTTGATATTGAACCTCTTACAAAATTATTAGTGGCTTGCTGATCAGTAGAAGTGCATCTTTCCTTAATCTGTGTAGGTGCCTATTCAAGTTAATAAGTACCTGGCGTACAGTGATGGAATGAGAGTCATTGAATCTGGAAAGCCAATTCAGTCTCCTGCTTCAGATGGCTTATTATTCACTGAACTTGACAGGTAAGTGTGGAAATCTTTAGATATTTTCTTTCCTTCATTTGTTTATCCTTCAGCATTGAAAATAAAAGTTGCTGGATTTCTCTGGCAAGAAGATTGTTACCCAATAGCAGGTGTGCATCAGTTCAAATACTATTTAGCCAATATTTTGTAATTCATGTTCAGGGATGAAGGCCTTCCCTAGATTCAATAACATGTCTGCTGTCTGTGATTCTAAAGTTAACTACTAATAATTTGAAAAATAAGAATTCAAATTTATCTTAATTATGCCTCAGTTTTGGGAAAGAGGAGTTAATTGGAATTGATATGGTTCAGGCCCACTGGACAACCTTGTCTTGATACCAAGGAGTTTAATCTTGTGCGCAACATGTTTACAGCTGCGTTCGAGGAACGTTATGGAGATGCTGGTATGTTTCACTCTTTTTTGCCTGCATGTTACATGTGCTTTCTTTTTCAGCAGCTTCCTTTGCCTATTTAGCCAATACCCATCATCAATTTGAAAGAAACCAGATTGGTTTTTGCTGATAATCACTGCTCTGACCAGTCTATATAAACTTCTTGTGATTAAACACAAAGTCAGTGTAATAAGCTACTTTAAATTATAAAACTCCCTGCTGTTTATCATTTTGGGTGGTCTGGTTCAAAATTTTCCAAAGTAGTCCTTAGTCTATTACAACTGCATTGTAGCGCCTTTACTTTTTGTCATGCTAATTAGTTATTTTCAATGCTGTAATAACTTCACATCTTTATATTTTTCATGATCTGCTACAGCTCAATGGAGAGACAAACTTGGTCAATTTCGGGCAAAGAGGAACTTGAAGAAATATACATGACAGGTGCAAATCCAATCAGTGATTCAATGCAAAGAAATTTGTTGATTTGATTCAATCAACAAAGGTTTACTAACGCATTATTTGTTCTTGGCTGTTTCAGTTCTCACTGCTTAAAACTTGTATATATAAACCATTGTTGGAAGGTGATGAGGATGGTGGGATTATGTGATTACGTGGCGGCATTCCACTCTATCATTATGTATGTAGCAAGTATGTGAATATATGTATAGATAAACTTCGCTAATGAAATGTTGGAAGCAATTGACGATAGTTGATTTCCGCATATTATTCTTGAATGGAAGGCAATTCCCTCTAGCTATCTAATCACGCAAGGCATTGGGTTTGCATCAAAGCTTTTTGCTGCTTTATGCTCTATGGCTTTACAAAGGTATGTCTGTAAGAGTATCAAAATCACATCACCCAGTAAATGATTGAAATCCAGTAAATAATAGTGAAGATGACTTGCTCTCTTTGTTTGTTTCAATATTCGTCGGCTCTAGATGTCTACGTCAGATATCAGTCTGTCAGATTCTGCATGGTAAGTGAGGGCATTTCCAGCTTGACCCACTTGGTCTTCTCCCCCCTTTTGTTTTAGATAGACCCGCGTGGTCCTTTATTTCAAGGGCGTTCCTTGAATTGCTGTGTTGCTATGGACCTTTATATTTTCTTCTTATGCTTAGCCTGAGTTGACACTGCCCCCCCTTTAGCACCAAAACTAGAGAAGGAGAAAAGCAAAGAACCAGTCCGCGAAGAATGTCCCTAGTTGTATCTCTTTCCCCTTCTTAACTGTGGAGTTCTTTGCCTTTTCACTGCAAGGGATTCTCGAATAATGGAAAGCCCAAAAACCTAAAGTGGCCCGAATCTGCTTTGACCTTATATTCTTTATTCGAAGCTGCTTTTAGTGCACTTGGAATGGCGTTCTTAATTATCTTCGGACCATGGCCATGCTCGAAAAACTCAGCATGACATGATGTGAGATTTTTAACTGTGGACCCTGCAAGGTGCTGCTTTTATGGTTTTGTCCTGTTCACTTCCGCCCAAACGAGAAGTTCAATGTTCTCAAGGGAACTCTCGGAGTAAACCGGATGACAGATGTCATCATCATGTGCTCGTAAGGATTCTAGACATGTATCGTCACTTCAACTCTGTCCAGTTGCTACAAGTCAAACTCGGTGAATGTTGACGATCTCAGCTCTTGAAGGGCATGTATCGTCCCTCAAAACTGGGTACCGGTAAGAAAGCCAACCGAGCAAACAAGTTCTAAATCTGGGACTGCTTGAATAAGTGGGAGAGACGTTTGCTATTAGTTAAAATTCTCGTGGTGCCCAGAATATTTGGAATTACGAAAAGTGTAGATTACAAAAACAGCAATGGACCGGTTGTCTCTCTTCTTTCCAACCAAGCCTAGTTTCGTATCGATTAAAGAGAGAGAAAAGAAAGATTCTGGATTGATGGCTTCGAGGTTGAAATTCGAGTTTCCTTAATCTCATCTAAATACGGTCAGTGTATATATTATCAATGAGGACTCGAGAACATCACAGGCGATTATAGAAAATGACAAGAAGGATTTGGCACAATTGGGCAACACTTTTTGGTCTGGAAAACTGCAGGACCAAGTTGTAGATCAGAACTAAACTTGAAACAATGGATAGTCTTGGGCGGATGAACAAGAAATCGGCTTGTCTTGTGAACATGTCACCTTTTATTTTACTAATATTATAAATTTATTCTGATTAATAAAAAAGAAACAAAAACAAAATATGATGGATGCAACCTTGAACCTACGATCCAGTTTAAATTGATGGGTCGGTAATCCAATGGTTGACCGCCGAATGGTTGAGCCACCGAACAAAAGGTCAAATTGACGGGTCGGTGACCCGGGGGCATCACCCGTTCACCTCAATCCAAATTGATTTCAGTTTCTAGACGGTAAAAAAAAATTGACAAGAAGGCAGTTAAAACGAAACAACCACGCGGTGTCGGCTTGTAAAACTCCCGCCAAAGCAAAAACCCCAGTTGGCTCCACCAACTGTCGCCGTTGGCTCTAGCCTCCAGGACCCACCAGCACACTCGACAGCCATGCAATAAAGATCAGCCGCATCTATAGGCACCCTCTCTCCGCCTTTCCACCTTCCATCTACAGTTGAAAAACAACTTTTTATTCGCTCATTTACAGATAATTACTACTGCTCCTCTTCTTTTCTTCAGTTTATCAATTTCCATTTCGTAACGCTCCTTCTCCTTCCGTCACCACTACCTTTTCCTCTACCAGCAGAAGCAGTCCATGGCAGTTTAAAAAGATTCTTCTGAACTCCGTCAAAAAAAAATCCAAATAAGCAATACAACAGTTACCACAGTCCTTAATTATTATTATTCTTTTGTAATATTGATCTCTAATTCTTGACATGTCGAGCCCGCCGGATCGCTTAGGGAGGCCTTGTAAGCTCTCTCTTTCTTTAATTATTGAATTTGATTTTTGTCATAAATTCTGTACCAATCTTTTTTTTTTAATTTTCTTTGGCGGAACAATCTTTGTTTAGAAATCACAGTTTACTAGATTATCAAAATTGTGAAAATTAAGCAATTTTGGAAAGAAAATAGTGGTTTAAATTGTAATGACTTGTTCTAAAACCATGGAAATAAATTTTTTAATAACTTTTTTTTAATTATTTGATGCTTTTAGGTCTTGAGGGGTTCTCTAGTAATGAAGAGAAAAGAGAGAGGAAATCGGATTTTGAGAACTCAGAGGAAGAAAGGAAGACTAGAATTGGGAGTTTGAAAAGGAAAGCAATGAAGGCGTCTAGTAAACTCAGGCGTTCTCTCACGAAAAGCAAGAAAAAAGGTACTGGTGGCTGCGGTGGCGGCGAAGGGGTTTCTGCTGCAATTGAGGATGTTCGAGATGTTGAGGAGCTTCGGGTTGTAGATTCATTTAAACAGTTACTTATGGCGGACGATTTGCTTCCTGCTAGACATGATGATTATCATATGTTATTGAGGTTCCTTTTCTTCTTTGCTTGCTTGTAGTGCTGATTACGGTCTTGATAAAATATTTTCTTTGCTTTCGTCATTTTTATTTTAATTCATCAAATGTTCTCTTATTGATTGCTTGTTAGCCCGTGTCCTTTGTTTTATTGATTATTTAAATAATCGTTTGCTTCAGTAAATTCGGAATGGGTTTTGTCAGGTTTTTAGGCGTTACATCCTCTTTCAAATATTATTCAGAGGCTGATTATGTAATTTGCCAATTGCTTTGTCAATAAATAAATCAAGATTGGCCTGTAAAAAACTGGGAAAATGATTGGCTGCTTGAAGTCTTCAATGCTATGATGCAAGACGAATGGGAAAATGATTGACTATGTGGTGTTCCTGATTTCTTTTTGAAGCTCCCCTTTGACTTCACCTTGTTAGATTGTCATCCAATTATTTAGCTCTTTTTTTTTTGTCCTTTTATGAATTTCAATTTCAATTGCAGAAGTGATGAGAGGGTCGCCAATTAACAATGATAGCTGCGTTGTTCATTTTGGTTTTCAAATCAATCAAATATAGGCTGTGGTATGAGCATTTACAGTGGTTGTTTCATGTTCAGATTTCGTCTTTCTAAGTAAACTTTTACGAGGTTCAATGATCGTGTACACATTGGAAGTGAGAGCTGTTATTAATGTTTCTATTTTCACATATTTCTTGATGCTCAAAATGAGGAATAGTTGGTTCAGCTTAGCAGAACTTTTGTGCAGCTTCAATACTCAAGAATCTCGTTTTTGCAGGTTCTTAAAAGCAAGGAAGTTTGATGTTGAGAAAGCCAAACAGATGTGGGCCAACATGCTACAGTGGAGGAAAGACTTCGGTACTGACACAATTTTGGAGGTAACACTAACACAATCCTTCTTCATTTCTGTATCCTTACATCTTCATTTTATGGTGGCTCTTCTTAGAGAAATTTTTAGGTAGACTAAGTCTACCACCTCACTCATAGACTGATCCAATAAACACAAGACAATAGGATAAAATACAGCGGTCTCCGCTTGTTGATGTATGCATTCCACATGATTTTGTCTATCTATCTTCGCCTAGTCTATGAGTGATGCGGTAGACTTAGTCTATGAAGTAAATAATTTCTCCTATTCTTAAGTTTAGTGGCATTGTTCAGGATTTCGAGTTGAGTGAGTTGAAAGAAGTTCTAAAGTACTACCCTCAGGGTTATCATGGTGTAGATAAGGATGGGAGACCCGTTTACATCGAAAGACTTGGAAAAGTTGATTCCAGCAAACTTATGGAAGTGACCACTTTAGAAAGATATTTGAGATATCACGTGCAGGAGTTTGAAAAGACATTCGCGATTAAGTTTCCAGCTTGCTCCATTGCTGCAAAGAGACACATAGATTCAAGTACAACTATTTTGGATGTGCAAGGACTTGTATGTTTTATTTATTAATATCGGGTTTTTTTTATACCTCTTCGAGGTTGTTACATTCTGCATTCTTTTTTAACAAATTTTTCTCTAGGGTTTAAAAAACTTCACCAAGTCCGCACGAGAACTCATCATTCAGCTCCAGAAGATTGATGGTGACAACTATCCTGAGGTATGTGATTTTGCTCTCAATTTTCATAGAAGTTTTTCTTTAACACTGATTCTTATGCCTAAAAATCAAGTTGGGAAGCTATTTTGTTACAAGAGCTAAAACAGAAAATTGCACAGACACTTTGCAGAATGTTTGTCATTAATGCTGGTCCTGGTTTTAAGCTGCTCTGGAAAACAGTGAAATCTTTTCTCGATCCCAACACAGCTTCCAAGATTTATGTGAGTAGTGCTTTCCTTAGTTTTGTTGAATTGCCTAACATTTACAGTTGACAGATGTATACTAGCTGATTTTGGAATTTTAACTCAGGTTCTTGGTAACAAGTACCAGAGCAAGTTGCTTGAAATAATAGGCTCTAGGTAACAAAATTCTACGATTATTTCCTTGCTAGTTATCTTCCCTTTCAATTATACAAACTGTCTAAAACTTCTAAAAATATCTTGGAATTTGTTCAGTGAGTTGCCCGAGTTTTTAGGTGGTAGCTGTACTTGTACTGATCAGGGAGGCTGTATGAGATCTGACAAGGGGCCGTGGAAAGATCCAAACATTTTAAAGGTGTGGTGATTACTTTAAATTCTATGTGGTGCCTTTGTATGTTGAAACACCATTATTCAGACTTCTGTTTTTGGTAAAGCGCTTTTCTAATATGTTCATGTTATATGATTAATTGTCCGTCCAGATGGTTCTCACTGGTGAAGCACAATATTCCAGACAAATAGTAACTATTTCAAATAGTGAGGGCCGGGTAATTGCTTATGACAAGCCATTCAATCCAATGGTAAACTCTCTCGGGAAAGCTTTTGTCTTGTACGATACTCAACTGCATGTTCTCTAAACTTGGTTATTTTTTTTGGCTAAGCCAGATAAAAACAAGTGATACTTCCACTGCAGAGTCAGGATCTGAAGTGGAAGATGTTGGCTCTCCGAAGCCAACTGGGAGCTATTTACTGCCAAGCCTGGTTCCTGTCTCTGAAGAAGTAAGTTTTTCTGAAAGTTTAGATGTACGAGTCTGTGAAGTTTAGTTGAAGTTGTTTCACTTTAGAAGATGGATACATTAAAAGCATCTTCCAACAGAATGCATTCCTTGAATGAAATGCAAGTGTGTCTGTGCGTTTTGAGTGTATATAAAATGCTAATATTTTAAATTATACAGGCTAGGGTGGCTGGTAAGATGAGTGCTGCCATTTTCCCTGATAACAATGGAAATATACCTATAATTGACAAGACAGTGGATGCTGAATTTCAAGATTCATCTACTTCCACAGGTTAGCAAGATTCAACGCTATCATACGGATAAATTCTGACTGGTAACTGTTAGTGACTAGGGTCGATGTATGCAGAACTTGTGTAGATGGATTTTGTTGTAATAGATAGAGATAGGGTATCCTAGGATTGTGGCTGCCTTCTGGCTCTGCTGCCTCCTTGGTGTGGCAGCCCTGAGAAGGGAGCTTTGAAATGAAGTTAAATGTAATATTCCTTTGATTGTAGTTTCACCCTTAGAGTTCCATTTTCCTTGTTTTTCCTTTGGGGAAATTAAAAAAACACCAATCATAGTAGGTGGGATGTTATGATACTTGGATATAAAAACATTACACTTTCAGGGCCTTTATATGGAGATCCAGACGTCTCCCTATTGTTTTGGGAGAACATTAATTAAGAGACAAGTCATGGATCTTTTTCGCCTGGCTCATGCTCTAATTATCTTTTCTGATAAGGGGTATCACCATGACTAGTTGGATTTCACGAGGACTTCACTGGTTTAAGTTGGAGTAAATGCTATTTGATATGATATTATATCAGATGCTGAACAAAATTAATGAAATTGGTTGCAGGCACACCTTCTCTGTTAAGTGTAGAGAAGATTTCAGAAGGAATCTCTGCTCGTACCTGGGCTGTGCTTGTGGCCTTCTTCATAACCCTTCTTGCTTTCTTCCGTTCAATGGCATTTTGGAAGGCCAAGAAACACTCTGCATCTGATTCTGCCAGTGACATTACTGACCTGACTTTTGAATCGGCGCCAAAGGAGGAATTCCGACCCCCTTCTCCCACTCCAGGGTTTACTGAGGCAGACCTTCTTTCATCTGTCATGAAAAGGCTGGGTGAACTTGAGCAGAAGGTTGACACATTACAGACAACACCTTTCCAGATGCCTTGTGAAAAAGAGGAGCTACTTCATGCTGCTGTTTATCGTGTGGATGCATTAGAAGCAGAGCTAATTGCAACGAAAAAGGTAACTGTCTCTCTTGTTTAGATATTTTTTCTGGTAGAAATAAGTCTTCACCAACTGAATATGAAGCTATTAGATACATGAATCTCACTGGGTGTAGTTGATGGGATGGAGTGGGGTTGTATCTGAGTGTTGGGCAAGCTAAACAGGTTTGATGCCAATACCTCATTTTTCTGATGGCTCTTCGCCACCATGTTTTCTGCATTTAACAAATAACTATAATTTTTAGGAATACTTGTTTAATCAGAAATTGATAATGTGAACCTTTGGATGGAAAGAAAATTTGTACTAGTGGTCCATGTGGCATATTTCTAACCATCATGCTTCTCACTCAAAGGCTTTGCACGAAGCTTTGATCAGGCTAGAAGAACTTCTTGCATATGTAGATGGTTGTGAAAAGGCAAGTTTTCAGGTAAGAGTATAATCTTTCATCTGCATTTTAAAAGCACAGATCGAAAGCACCACTTTTTTTCATTCACTGACATCAAGGATTTGGCTGCCTGATGCAGAAAAAGAAGTTTTGCTGGTGAAGAGGTTTCTGTACAGGAGGAATTTATGTTGATACCTTCGTTAATTTCCATAATTAATCTTCCACAGATATACAAGGTAATAATCCAATTTGCGCTGGATGAGAATTTGGCATCCATAAAAAAGAGGGTGGGGCTGTTGCTCCTGTTGTGGTTTGCCTTCGTTAGATAAGTTGATTCTTTTCAGGAAGGTCCTTATGCGTGGACTGTGGAGAGATGCAATTTTTGGATGTACGTTGAGTAAATCAGAGGAGAGGCCAATTGTAGCTTAATTGGCGAGTTGCTGTTAAGAGAAGATACCAGAAAGAGAAGCGCTTTCCTGGCATTTTGTCTATTCTACATGAAATTGAAATGCAAGCCTGTAGTGTTTGTTACTGAGAATTTGCACCAGTAGGTACAGACCATTATTTGGGCAAGTAGCGTTGTGCCTTGTTTATTATAAAAAAAAAAAAACATTACGCCTGAAGTCTTTTCACATGTAGATAGGGAAGTGTAAGGGATGTGAACATTGACCAAGAGGAAGAGAGGGAGAAGCTAGGATCCCTGATAAACAATTTGCCCGGATGCTGGGCTGCGAAAATACGGCAATGTAATAACAGAAACGATTTCACCTGATCATTCACATTTTCCGTTCACGTTTTCAGTTTAACTGATAATTTATCCATGCAGCAGCAAGCACATGTCGAAACCCATGTGCAACTGCACAGGAGATTTTGGAGAAAGCATGCTGCAATCAAGCGGACTATCACAATCAAAATGAGGAACTTACACGACCAGTTTCGGATGTTAAACCAATGCTTATCAGCTTTCAATTATTCCTGCTAGTTTCAGATGTTTCCTTGTCATGGAGAAACTTGATTAGTCCTTGAAGTGCAACTTCTGGATCCTCGCTTTTCATTAGCTCTCCAGCAACTTCTGCAGGTGTAGCCTGTACTCTCTCTAACAGCTCCTTAATTTCTCCGAACAAGGGATGCTCTTGAAGACGCAAATAATTAAGTGCCAGTGTCTTGAAACCATTGAAAGTGCAATATGACATGTGCAAGTGGACATCCATACGCCCTGGTCTTAGTAATGCTGGATCAAGCTGGTCCTTGTGATTTGTTGTGAACACTAATATTCTTTCTTCTCCAGAACTTGACCACAAGCCATCAATAAAATTCAGAAGGCCAGACAGAGTTACCTGTGACAAAAACACGACTTTGTTAGTAGCATTAAACAAACTTACACGACCAGTCTCAAGGTCGCAACTCGAGAGACACCCCACTCCTTGTATATATCATATTCGAACTCGGACATCCAAGTGAAAAATGGCATTGAAATTACCTCATCATCTTCCACGGACTCGAAAGACCGATCAATATCCTCTATCACTAACATTGACCGATTGCCTGTGCCAATCAACAACCTCCTCAAATCTGAATTGCATTGAACCTCTTTTAAGTCCAAATCATAAACATCAAATCTGAGATAATTAGCCATGGCTGCAACTAAGCTTGACTTCCCTGTTCCAGGTGGTCCATGAAACAAGTACCCGCGTTTCCAAGCCTTGCCTACCCTCCTATAAAACTCCCTACTTTCTACAAACCTATCTAGATCCTCAATCAATTCCCTTTTCATCTCTGGGTCCATTGCTATTGTATCAAACGTAGCAGGATGATCAAACTTGATAGAACCCCAATAATCAGGACCATTATAGTCAATAGTATGCAGTTTCACTGTCTTTTTTTCTTCCTTTATTGCTTTAGCTTTTTGCAAAATATAAGGAAAATATGAACTCAAAACCATGTCCCTGTGCTTTTTATGACAAGCTAGCTCGAAATATCGTACCTCAGACCTTGAAAAGGCACTGTCTTGGCGTTTCTTGTTAGAAGAAACTAGCCCATCAACACGAGACGCCGCAACCCACTTAAACTTGACTCCCTTAAACACATCAAAAAGTTCCTGATTTTTATCAACACAAACTTCTAGTTCATCCTCCTTTTCTTGCTGATGTACCTTGATTTTACGCGTCGAAGGCAATAACTTTGAGCCTAAATACACGTTAGCAGCCTTGAACATTCGGTTCGCAACGAGTCCGTCAGATTCTTCAATGACAATAGTGAGCTGGGATGATAAACGGGATGATATTTTTTGAAGGCTCGAAGACAAATATTCGTTGACAGAATCGGGAAAGAGTTCGTTTATGATAGAGCGAAAGAGAATGGCAGAGGCAGTGAGAGAAGCTGCCACCGACAAGATAGTTTCATAGTGAGGAGGTGGTGGCCGTGGCAAGCTCTCCTTCGAGAACCACATAGTTTCTACTTGTTAGTTGAGTAAGATTGTCAAAGCTTGAAGACAATAAAAACTTGTTATTGCTGCAGATTTTTGCTGTCTTGGTGGGAGAAAAAAACCCCTGTTAAGAGACAAATAGGAAGAGCTCTCTCCAGAACTTTCTAACAGAGCCATGCTTGTTGAGAAAGAAATTTTTTGAGTATTGTGAAGGGGGAAATAGGAAAACCTCTCTCCAGAACTCCCTCATAGCTTCGGTTTTTAATTCTCCAAAAATTTGACCTCTCTAGACTTTACCTCAGCAGGCATGTTCCTCACATTTATTTACCTCTGTGCAATTCCCAAAGAGATGAAAATAAATCTCTCCCAAATATAACTAATCCTTAACAAGGAGGGATTTAGTTTAAATATGTGAATATTGGCTTCACATGATAATTCATATAAATAAATAAATAAATAAATATAGTACACGAGATCATAAGTGGACTGTGCATTGTGGGCTAGTATTTCTTGTTGAGAATATACTGATAGGTCTAGTATTAAGGGTCATGTGATATGGCCTATATTGATAATTGGGCTAAACATGGCCCGCATAGTGTTAAGAAATTAGATTCTTAAGCCCGTTGGCTTCACTAGATCATTAACAACACTAACTAAAATGATTCGATTCGGTGTGAAAAATATTTAATGGTAAAAATTGAGTGAAGAAGAGAAAATTAGGTGCATTATCAATTATTGATAGATCGTTGTGTAAACGCGAAGAAAACCAAAGTGTGACCGCTTCCAAGTCTTTTTCCTCAAAAATAAGCTTTTAATGTTCATGAAGAAAAGACACATCCATAGTTTTAAAACCCACCCCAGCTCAGCCGGTCGATTTGGGACTCAGCTGACTCGGGGGTGGAACCAGGTCGAGTTAAAAAAAACAAGGGAAAAAAAATCCGATGTGACCTGGCTGATCCAGCGGGTTGACCCGGCAACTCGGTCAAAAATTCGGTTGCAATCTGTTGACTTTTGTTTTTTTTACTAAAATAACATTGTTTTCATTTAAAAAAATTAACCCGGGCGATCCAGTAACTCGATCAAAACCTGAAATCCGAGCCTTAATCCAAACCGGGTTTAAAAACTATAAACACGTCACTTGATTATCTAATATCCTTGTTAATACATCTATTTTCAAATACCGAGTGAACCCCATGTCGGGGAAACAAACACACCTTTTAAGTTTTGTCAACCCAATGATACACGTTGGAGTTCTTTAATTTTATTTTTTAGAGTACAATGTGTTTTTAAAAAATGTTTTTAATTAAAAATTATATTAAAAATTTTTATTTTTTTATTTTTTATACAGTACATAAAAACAATTGAGAAATATAATATTTTTATTGTATAACTTTATATACTACAATAACAAAAATAGATAGTATGATTAAACGTATTATTTTCTACCTTCTATTACATCTTATAGAATTTTTTTTTATTATAGTTTGCTCATTTAAGCTAAAATGTAAAATAAGAATTCTTTTCATTTTATTTCATTAATTTTTTATATTGATAAGAAGTGAGAAGTCAGGTTTCATTCAAAGTAAAAAAAAAAAAAGTGGGAACTAGAATGAAACGAGAATTAATGTTTACTTCTATATATAATCTGATCGCTTTGTGTTTTTTACTTCACAATAATTCAGGATTTAATATCATAAGAAACGATAAATTTCTCGTCTTGAAATTCAAAAGGATGGATTCCATCTCGGTGATATCGAATAACTACGGTAAATACTTGAATAACAAGGAAGATTACAGAAGGTCCCTCTTCTTTTTAATGCCATGAGTTCCTAACTTCTTCTACGGACAAGGCAAGGGTAGCTAATGCAGTAAATGCATCATAAATCATTGTCAGAATATTACACATTCCTGACAAGGCTAGGAGACTACCAGCAAATGAATTTACGTTACTTTTCGATATGTTTTTTTCATCAAAATATATTAAAATAATATTTTTTTATTATTTTTTAAAATTTAAAATAATGTAAAATATAAAAAAAAAATTTTAACAAAAAAAATTAAAACCGCGTTTCAAACGCTCACTAAAAGCATCATCCTATTTTTTTTACATTTTAAAAATACTTTTAAAAAAAATTAAGTTTTTTTTTTCAAATTAATATATTTTTTGTATTTTTAGATCATTTTGATGCGCTAATATTAAAAATAATTTTTAAAAAATAAAAAAAATTATTTTAATATATTTTTAAGTAAAAAGTATTTTGAAAAACAATCATGACCATACTTCCAAATATACTAATACTTCCAAATATACTAATAGAGGGCTCGATCTAGAGCTTCATTCATTGCTCACAAAAAAATTCAGTGGGAATGTAATATTGAATATCCTCATTGACCTGCTATGTAATGTTGCAAACATTTTACGATACAAATTCTGTGAACTGAGATCATCCAAACTACCACGTACTGACTGCTTATGGACTTTGGAGGATCAAAAGGATCGGAATTGGTCTCTCTATCTTCATGTTTCAGGGAGAACACAAGGATACAACCTCCATTCATAAAAATTTAAGCAGATAGTTCTGTCATAATTAGTTACATGGCAGATTGGTGTTTCCAGGGAACCACATGCATAGATTTTGTAGAACAAATAAAGCAGTGGTTCAGCCGCGGTATCAGGTTGATGAACAGCAATAAATGGTTCATAGGACATGAAATAAAACACATTAAGCCCTCTAAACGCTCCATACAACAATATTTTTCTTATTTACATAATGGTGCAATAACTGTAAAAATCATCATTAACCACATACCACACATCGCATCTCTGACATGTCTTTGGAGTATAAGGAATAACCATGCCCTTCGTGTCTTTCATCACGTCTTTCTTATATGGGTCATCTTTCTTCTCTTCCTTGGGAGGCCCTATGCTCGTAATTGCTGCAGATTTTCTAAATTTTCTCACCTTGCAAATGATCTTCACTGGATCAGCTTCACCTATCACAGTCACCGTATTCTTTGACGGGTCGAGGACAATAGAAGTTATCCCTTCTATTGTTGCAATTAACTTCATCACCTTCTTCCTGCATTTTGAACAGAGCAGTTCCACTGACACAACAGTTTTCTGCACAGAAAAATAAAGTCAGTTTCCTCCGTACTTTCTCTAACTCATAACAGAGAAAATTTAAGCCGCAGCAGATATGGTGAAAAAGTACTGCAGAGTGTCAGTGTGAGCAGAGAATGACCGGGACACTGCTTAGTAAATACAAGAGTACCAGATAAAACTTTACATGAACTTAAAAGCACATATAATAGTGTTTGAAGGGTTCAGGAAGCACAACCTTTGACATGGCTTGGCAGAGTTTAGATAAATTATGCAATGGATACAGAGGCTATGGAGGAATTCAGAGCTGCTATAAATAGATTGTTTGATGTCCTTATTTTACCTCGATCATGTAACAATGATTGGAAGGTTGAATATTACGTTTACTTCCATGGCGCTGGAAGAAGTTTGGCTGAGGCCTTGATGAAGTAAATGTAAGTAGGTGATAAGTAAATGCCTGTCAGAAGGTACTTGATTGGTTCAACTGTTACCTCCTACACGCATTTATTGAAGAATTTACAAACCCTTGGACACTTTTCATCTACAACATGCCTTTGCGTTCAGTCCTGACACAGCACGCATGAAAAATTGAATCTCAGATCGGCAACGCAGTTGATTTTTCTATTTCATGTACCACCGCAATAGATCTTCAGGCAATATATTGCCAGCCATATAAAAGGAAAAACATTCCAATGACAAACACAGATTCAACATATGCAGGTGTGAGTCTTTCAAAATTCCGAGAAAGGGTTATGCTGGCCGATATGAACGGATGGAGCTATAAGCATTCTACAAACACTAACGGCACTCCACCTTTCACCCCAAAAGTGGAGTGTGAGTGACACTTTCAAGTGTAGTGCTAATAGTCCCACATGCTAATAGTCCAAGCTAGGGGACTTTACAGAGAATCCAAAGCTATGGTTTTTTGACAGGCAAGCCAAACTAGCTTTTAAGCTAGGATGATGATAATAGTAACCTGATATTACATGTTCTCAGTTCAGTAAATTTCTCAGTTCAGCTTTATTGAGAGCCGGGTCAGATGAATGGGCACTGCTTGTCCCCACTTCTGCCACACATTTGTCCTTTTTTGTTGCCCTCAAACTTCAAGATGCCGTGATGGCTCCTGATCCATGCACACAGATGCCTTCAACAACTTGGCAGCTCATTCTTGAGCACATGGAACAGCCACAGGCTGCGGGCAACACGCATGATTGTTCTGCTTGGCCAAACAAAATACGACGCTCAAGTCTTCCTTGCCGGCTGCAGGCAACACGCATGCTGATTTCCAATGCAATTCTTCTGTGAAAGTTGATATTTACCAAACCAGTTAGATTAAGCTTCCAAATCACACATTTACCAATTGCATCATATCCAAATATTGACATGGAACTGAAATGAGAATATACACGCATAGCAAAGAGGAGATTATGAAAAAATTGATATAAACAGTTCTGAGAAAGTAAACTTAAACCTCAACTCTCAATTCTGAAAAGCAAAGGGTGATGCTTCCTGCTATTTCAGTTGCCATATGCCTCAGTAAATTTAAATCTAGCTGTATAATTTTATAGCCCATGTGGGCTTGGGGATGGAATGGCAGTACAGTAGTTGATGTATCTCTTTCTCTGTTGAGCCCACGAACGTGCTTTGTCCCTTTCAACCCTCCCCCCTCATTAAAACTCCTCTTAATTAACAACAGAGGATAAAATATTGACTAAATTTCTATATCGGTCGTATGTAAACCGGGGGACATGCACTGTCAAGAAGTTGTATGCAGGCACTGTATATATATTGGTAACTTGAATCGTATACATACATTCATTTGCAGACTTGAATATTCAAAAAATTTCAATGCACTTCAAACATTTAACGAGGTGAAATTCGACACTCCAACTACATGATAGGAATGAAGAGACACATAACCAGTCCATGGTTCCTCGGAACACATTGGAATTAAGAGACAAATGTCTTTATTGATTATTCAACGGGCATTGTATAATAGTCCAAGAGTATAAAGTTTGTTTTGGCAGAGGTTATCAGCACAACACATCGAATAATGGGTCAAAAACAAGCTACCCATACATTAATCGATCACTGTGCTAGCAGTCAAAGCCAAAACGCAAAAGTTCGATTAATTTTGTCTCCAACTCTACTTCATTTTATGGGGTCAGACAAGAGGTATGAAAAGGCATAGAATTTCAGAATAAAGCAGCAGCAGCAACGCCTCAATCCCAAACTAATTGGGGTAGGCTATAGTTTACACTTCACATTCTTTAAGGAAATTCAATCTCCTGAAAAGGGAAGAGTTCGTGAACCAAAATATTAACAGTTTCCATCTGCACTTTTACAAGTTACAAGCATTACATCAACAATCAATGCAAAAGATTGCCTAATCAAAACTTACGATCTTTTATAGTCTTGTTGAAACTCAATTTATAGTTTCAATCGCATCCATGCTCCTAGCATTGCCATCTTTATGCTCCATTTCCAACATCTGAGTGAAGCAGTTCAATATCTTCTTGTCCAATTCATAGTAGTCTACCATCTTCTTTAAAGGTTTTAAATCCAAGTCAATGAAATTAACCTAGGCAAATGAAACTTGTATAAGATATAAAACATAGGGGAGGAAAGATGCCTTGCTGAATGAACTTAAACAGTGAACTTTAACATGTTTTACAACAAGTTAAGATGTAAAGCGATCAATGTGGAATCAAAATGCAGCCATGAATGTGAAAATATTAAACATGCCACAAAAATTATAAACGTTCTGGAGTTACAGCACCTTTTAGAGTGGGAATTGCCAAACATGGCACGCGCTCATTTTGTTTCCAAATTCATAATATTGAGACAGAATAGTGATATTGTAGGCCTCCAAGTAATTTGATATTTACCATGCACATCAAAATATACATGAAATATGTTGAAGTGTACCTTGTAATTAAAACTTTGGTTGGTTGACTGTAGGTATACATGAGGAGATCCAAACGCTCCATCTTTCATTGGTCTAAAACTAATCATCAAACTACAGTCCTTTGCAGTAGCAGCTATCAAATAATCCTTTGCAATTTTCAAACTCTCATCCATATGAATGGAATGCAAGGAGGAACATCTATGTGGTGGTCTTGCTTCATCCAACTGTTGGCATACCACACAAGGCTGACAAACAATGTTGTAATATGCATGAATGGCCCCTTCAATGTCAAAATTATCAAGCCTTTGAACTTCAAGAAGCCTGTCCAACACTCTAGAGCAGTAAACTGCCTCAGCAACAAGCTGTATAAAACTCGTTGTGCGCAAGCCATTTTCAGCCAGGATGATGCCCTCGAGTGCATCTTCAAAAGCTTTTCCAGCCACAGCATTAGTTCTCTTTATGCCACCGCCCAAGCCTCCGAATATAAGAGAACCATTCAAGAATACACGGAAATTGTTCTGAGGAGTGGTGTACAGATCCTTGATGGCTTTATGTATTCTTTCCTTGGAACCAGAAAACAGATCCAGAGGATCATACTCGCTTAATTCTGATATCTAAAAAGCCAAGTTATTCAAGTGAGAATGATTTACTGAACAAATAACAATAATTGAAAAAAGAAACATTGGTGCAAAACTTGGCTCAAGAAAAGCAATATGATAAATGGAAGAAAAATTACCTCTTGTTCACGCAGCTTCAAGACTTGGTGCATTTGAAAACGAGTAGCACTCCTCTTAACAGAATTTCTTTCAGCTATGAATTCTGATGAAGGGATAAATCCACATTTGGGCTGCTTGATGGAAAGAAATAAAAGTTATAAATCCTAGAACGAAAAAATATCACTCACAGAGCAGACGAAAATAAACCAATACCAACAAGAGAAAAAAACACAGAAAACACAAAGTACCTTTATCTCAACTGATATGCAAGGTTCATCTTTAAGAGCACCTGACATTTTAAGAAATTAAAGTAAACATTCATGATTACAGGAACCACATAAAACAGCTCAATCCACTTTCTAATCATAGATGACAGGAACTTTGGTCCTTGCTGCTACAATTCAAATTGATTTTTCTTCTGATTTCAGGGGATTTTCGGTCACACCAAATCTCCCCGCCACTAACTGTATTCTATCTAAATGCAACAAATAAAACATATCATAGCTAGAAAGTCACATTGTATATAAAAAAAACACTTCGAAATGACAGTGATTACCTCCAGGGAATAGAGAATGATCAGACATTATAATCACAAAATCACGTTCCAAATCAACCACTGAAACATCAATTCGCCAAGCCGGACGTTGTTTAATTACATTCTTTTCAACACACTCAAGAAAATCCCTCGTTACTGGCACACGCATCTATCATGATTCCAGGAAAAAAAAAACCAATATTGAAAATCTAAATTACATCATCCATCCATCCATCCATTCATATTCAGTGTGGAAATAAATATCACAAAATCATACCCCAGCATCGACATGTTTGGAACCTAACAAAGGACTCATAACTAGCTGAGTATAAATCTGCTCTGCAATTTCTTTCGTAGGAGAGGTAACTAACTCTTCCACGTCTCTCCATAACAACCGCTCTTCCTCTGTTAATACTGATTGGTTAGAGTCACACTTCGGTGACGACCCGGTCCTTGCTTTTTTTGTTATCCTCATTACTTTCCCAATCTAACATGCATTAAATCATAATTAACCAAAAAAATTAAAATTAGGCACAGATTTTGCAATACAAGTGATTAGAACTTTTAACCAGCATTATTTCGCTAATTATACGAAACTTACAAAAGAGGGCGATGATCCAGTGTAGGCGAGAACTATATTAGCAGCACCTTCACCTCTGTAGGACCAATCTGACGCGTCCTTCTGCTCTATTTTGACTTCCATTGCTGAATTTGATGTGCTCACTGTGATGAACCTCATTCTAACATCAGATTACTGAGAGAGAGAAAATAGAAAAAAAAAGGAGAAAAGAGCAAAAGATATTTACCAAAAATTGAGAAGAAAATATCTGTTGTTGCTGCGGACCGTGGATGGTTTCTAAACCCTGATAGGCTGGTATGCACAGTAAGATAAATTCTAAAGAATCGCGGAGAATGATCCAAATTGAAAGAGGAGGAGAGAAGATTCTTTGCTTTGACTGCCTCGGCCTCGAGAGAGAATAAGAGAGACAGATAGGAGGATATGGTAGTGGGGAATGAGGGGAGTGGAGAAGGAAAAAAGGGATGCCTTATGGCTTTGAGGTGAAATGCGAGGCGGCCTTTTGTCAATTCAATTTTTAGCAGCTAGTTTACTGGTTGAGAGTCGTCGAGAGAGTATCAGATGAGACAAGGCGGTGTTTATTTCTGTGGTTGGTTTAGAAAAAATTATATTTGTTTTTAAATTATTTTGGTATATTGATATAAAAATTAAATTTTAAAATGTAAAATTTTTATTATTTGAATATATTTTTAAATAAAAAATATTTTAAAAATAATTATTATTATAATATCAATCATTTCTTGAGAGAGTATCAACATGTGTTTATTTTTATGATTGGTAAAAAAAATTATGTTTGTTTTAAAATTATTTATATATATATATATATATTAATATAAAAAATAATTTTAATGTAATATCTCACATCGGCAGATAAGGAATTGGTAGCTGATCTTATTAATAATGTTGGTTACTAACTTGTTAGAGCGCGTTTTGGGGTCATACGTGATCGTTAAGAATAAATTCGTGCAGACAATAAAGCATAAAGTGGATAATATCTGGTAGGTTGGGTTGGGCTGTTACATTTGGTATCAAAACCGACCTGTGTGGTCACCAAAAACAAATCCGTGAGGATAATAAAGTTTAAAACAAACAATATCTAACAGGTTGGACTGAGCTACTATATTTAAAATAAAAAAAAATATTTTTAAAAATCATTCTTATTAAAGTATAGCGAGTGAATGGATGGTAATTTTTCTTTATTTCTGTGTTAGAATGAGTGGTAATTGAACCTATAAAAAAAAATATGATAATTATAAAGAAGGACAAATTTATCCCTTAAATTCCCGACTGAATGCTCATATCTATCAAGTATTCACGAATTAAGTCTGCCGTTAAAATTTCTCTTTATTTTGTTTAATCGAAGGGCATATACATTCAATTCCTACTCCCAAATCTCTCCCCCTCTAAACATCATTCCTCCAATGCTTCTGAACAAATGAGGTATTAAAGAGAAAATTTAAGGATAGGGTTAGTTGGGTAATGGGTCTCGTGTCAAAGTATAAAGGGGAGAATCAATTGGAATTGTTTTTTGAATAGGGACTCAATTGAAAATTAGGTGATCATTGGGGGTGAATATGTCCTTTGCTTCTTCTTCTTTTTTTTAATCAAACCCCTTTTACCCTAATTAATAATTCAGTTTAAATGAGGAAAAGTGTTGCTGTGGTACTTGGGGACAAAACAGGTCACCACGTAGGAGCTGATTGGGGTTAAAGTACCGAGATTCAGGATCCAGAGGCATGTGCTTGCGAAAGTTCGCAAGGTTTTTTAATGGACAGACAATCGATTCGGTATCGAAATTCGAAACCCAAAGCAGAATTTTACACGAGCCCGTGTCGACTGAGGTGAGGGTTACCACATTTGGAAATTGTGATGCACGTTCAACCACGTCTTTTTTAAATATTTAAAGGAAGATATATACGTTTTTTTTAATATTAAAAGGAAGATAAATTAAATTAACTTGGATTAGCATATTAAATTTATAATTTATATTATTTATATTACAAGACCATAATAACTATATAAAAAAAATATGAAGGTTAATTTCTAATCAACCTAGAATTAAAATATAAAATTGAAAAAAATATTAAAATAAAAAAATATCTTAGTCAACCCGAGTTACGAGATTATAATAACCTCATAGAAAGTAAATTGAAAAAAATTACAAAGCCTGATTTTTAATCAACTTGGTGTTGAATGATAGAAAAAAATTAATTAAAAAAATAACTTAAAAATAATCAAAATCAACCCAAGCTACCCTGTCGTGACCTCAACTATGAGACTGGAATGACTTCATATAAATCAAATTTAAAAAAAATACTAAGCTTCATTTTCAGAATATCTAATATTGAAAGTTAAAATTGATAAAAAGATCAATGAGACCGGGATGACTCCACGTCAAACAAGTTGGAAAAAAAATATGCTGCCAAGTTTTTAATCTACTCAATGTTAAATAATAAAATAAAATAAAACAAAAAATATTACTCATGTCAACCCACAATAAAAATAAAAATAAAAACTAAATCTATAAGGTCGGTATATAGCCCAGTAAAAAATAATAATTATGGAGCATAATTTTCAAACACAATCTAATATTAATTATAAAATTAATATATATATATATATATATTTAAAAAATTAAGTTGTTAAAGTTGAAGGGTTAAATTGAAAAAATAAATTAATAAAAAAAACACACAACATTATTACAGTTAATAGTATTATATGGGTGTTGCTATCAGTTAATATTTTTTCACGTGGGAAATAAATTATTAAAAATAACGGTCAAAGTTTATTATCAATTATAATTCACAAATTTAGTTTAATTGCGCCAAACTAATTAAGATTAGAAAGCGCAAGATTTTTTTGTACGTGCGATGCTCCAAGGCACGTCAATTTTTTATCTAAATAAACTCAAGTTAACTTAACTAACATAAAAAAATATATTCAAACAATAATAATCTAAATAAAATCAAGTTAACTTAACTAACATATATCTCACGACAACTCCATGATAAAAAAAAAAAAAAAAAAAGGGGAGGGGGATAGAAAGCTCAAGGCTCAAGATCCGACAAAGTTATTTTCAAGTGATAATTAGAAAAAAACATGAAAAAAAAACTCGAATCAACTCGAGTTCACTCTACTAACTCACCACTAATGACATGAGATTGAGATAAGATTTTTTTTTAAAGAATGACCTAGAAAAATGGATCTAAATAAATAAATAAAAACACTGAAAAAAAACAAGTCACATTGGGTTAACCTAATGAACATGCAACATGTGATAACTTCATAGAAATAATATGCATAAAAATAAGAAATCCCAAGATCCAGTAGCCTAACGCAAGATGATTAAATTAAATATAAAAAATTTTCAAGACAACTTGTGTTAACTTGACTAATATATGATCCGAGATGACTATGGAGGAAGGAAATATTAAAAAAAAAATAGAAAGCACATGGCTTATTAACCCATCAAATGATGAAGTGAAAAAAAAAAGAATTAAAATTAAATCGATTAAGTTTTCGAAACTAGTAACTCTAGGTGCGAGAAAAAAATTACTATATAGAAGACAAAAAATAAATCTTGAACAAAATTCTTAACCATAAAAAAAAATATTAATCAAAATAATAAGGACTAAATATGGTATAAAAACTAATGAGGGATTTAATGAAAAAAAAGTTAAATAAAAAAATAATCACAAGAATGAGAATCAAAATTGAATAAAAAACAAATGAAATAAAATGCCGAGGGACAAAATTAAAATAAAAAATAGTAAAAAAACAATGAAAATAATGAAGACTAGAATTAGATAAAAAAACAAATAAAATAAAATGTTAAGGTATTAATTGAAAGAAGGAAAAAACAAATCAAGAGAAAGATAAAAAAAGAGGAGCAATTAATAAAATGATGACTCAATATGAAAAAAAAAAGAAGAAATAAGATGCTAAACGATAAAATTAAAAGAAATAAAACAATTCAAAAAAAAGGATAAAAAACAATAATCAAGGAAATAAATACTGTATTTGATATAAAAAACAAAATCAAATGAAAATGGATAAAATTAAAAAAAATAATATAAAAAAAATTAAGAACAAAGAAAAACCAATAAAAAAAAATCATAATTAAAAGAAAAGATAAATGTTTTTTTTGTTTTGTTAACGTGACATGAGTTTCAAGGAGTGGATATGGAAAATAAAAGAAGGGAAAAAAATCCAATAACTACTCAACCATTCTGATTTGAATAACACGCGCTGCTCTACAAGCTTCACCTTAATTGGATGTTTGCGGATGACACAACGGCTAGAAAATCTTGGTCACTGCATGACACTACACACGCTGCCAAAAAGATGCAAGCGACATCACACACAAGTAATTTTTTATTTTTATTTGTGAAAAATACTATTTTACCCATAATCCATATAGAATATAACTAAAAAAACACATTAAAAATACTAAAATACCTTTCAACTTATAAACTACTAAATTGTCCCTAGTGATCTTTGAATCCCATGAGAAATACCATTATAACCCCCACGATCAAGGTAAAAACTTTTTGTGGAGAAGGATAAAATCATAATTATACCGTGCAAGCCCACAGTAGATAAATATTACAAAACTGTTGAATTCAACGTATAAAAAATTAGAATTCAAATGCTAAATTATAATACTAAAAAGTTTAAAATCAAGGAAAAAAGTGTAAATAATAGTTTTAAATTTTATCTCGAACATGGAGGAACTGTATATTCATTACACACGTCTGACATGTTCATCATAAATGTTGAAACCACACTTTTAAACAAATACCGGGCTGAACCCTTGATCTAGATATTCAAATATATAACTATTGTAATTGCTCCCGTATTGCCTTTTAGATTATTTTAATGTGCTATATTAAAATTAAAAAATATTTTTTTAAATAAAATATATTTTAAAAATTAACTATTGTAATCACTCCGTATAAAACATAAGTTTATGAATTCCGAAACTCATGTCAAAGTAGCGTTGAGAAAAAAATAACCAATGTAAAAAACTAAAATAAATAAATAAATAAATAAATTATGAAAAAAATCGATTAAAATTTTTAAAAAAATGATTGGTTCGGTTTGGTTTCGGTTTTATAAACCTGAAACCGAAAAAACCGAACCGAATCCAAACAAAAAAACCAGAAAAAACCGAGCCAAACCGAAAAACCTAGCCAAACTGATTTGAACTGATTTTTATCCTAAAAAACCAAATTAAACTAAAATTGATCTATTTAAACTAATTTTGATTTTTTTTTAATTTTAATTTGATTTTTTTTAATAAAAACAAAACCTAATAAAAAAAATATCAACCCTGTAGCTTCTTCGTATTTTAGAAGTGACTTTTGCAGGGGGAAAAAAAATAAATCAGTAGTTAGCGACCTACCTTTACTTCTCGGAAAAAGAAAACGAGTGCATAGTCTTGTTTCAGTGGGAGCCCGTGGTAGCTCGGAAAAATGGGACCGCGAGATTTGAATAATTCATGGGCCACAGATCAAGTGGCTATCAATCCTGTGGATAATCATGATTACATGACGTAATATGGGCCCACACAACTGTAACTAGCTGGCACTGACTAAATGCAAATATCTATTTTGCCGGTGTGCTCAAGACTGTGTGTCTGGTTTGATGATGAGCTATTGACCATTGATTACAGCACCGATAATAACTTTATTTAGACAGATATGATTTAAAAATATATTTGATTTGAGAAAATATAAAATTATTTTTTATAGTTTTTTATATTTTAATATATTGATTTTAAAAATAAAAAAAATTATTTTAATATATATATTATTTTAAATACTTTATAAAAAACATTACAGTACTTCAACAACAAACACATAATATATACATGGTCTCGTGGTGATTTAATTGGGGTAATTCTATGTAAAATTATACTAATCCAAGCCTTTTCAAGACTAACAACTAGGCTGAGATGTCTATGTGTTTAATAAATGAACCATGTTATTTGATGTTTTTATACTTATGAATCATTAATGAATAATATGTTTTTTTTAAATCGTTTTGGTATGTTAATATTAAAAAATAAAAAATAAATTATTTTAATATATTTTTCAAATAAAAAAATTTTAAAAACAAAAAGTTACTGAAAAAAATAAGGGATAGAAATTGTATGGTGCTGTGTGACCTCGTTTAGGAGAGATAATAGTCTTCATTGAGTGATGATGTTTTAGTCAAATCGATCGCTTACTGAGCCAGATCGTGTTCGATACGATAATCATTGTTTCACGGCCGCACTTGTACAAGCTGATGCATTGACCACATGATCAGTAGCCTTTGGGGGAGGTGCACAAAAACCACACCACGCCCCATCTGTTCATCAAGACAGTACCATCTGCTCTGTGGAGACTAGTTAACCTGACAGAAAACCCAAAACTACCCATGTATATGTGAATGTCTTGTACTGCCCTCTATAAACTCTCCCTCTCCCCCTCTATTTAAAATGGCGTTCTTTTTGTAACCCTCGAGTAATTAAGATAAGTCGAGCGGACGGTTAAAAAAAGAACTTCATGGGAGACCAAATCCTAATAGATTCACACTACAAATGTCTTACGACTTTGATCTATGGTTTCGATTTTTGTAGCCCACATTCAACGGAAGGTAGCAAATGGCAGAGGGAACTAAATGGCTCAGAATAAACTACGAAAGAAAGCCGTGGTGGGGACTGGGGATTATCGCTAATGGGGGACGACGTCAATCGGAATTCTTTCAATCTCCAAATGATGGCCTGTAGGCCAAAATGCCAGCACCTATTTTCTCAACCGCACACATGGCCCGGACTATCCACTTTCAAATATTCATGCCCGAGCCCGGAGGCAATAATATGGCCATGCTACGATAATTTCATGTCCTACTTCCAAACTTGAACAAAATGCTTCCTCTCTCATCTTTTATGCTTTCTTGCCTTTGTTTCTACACGGTGCTTCTTCTTGGCACCTTGTTTCTTTTGTATCTTGGATTCTTTAAGATGCTAGGGCATCGTCACCGGATTGCAGAGGCTGATATCCCACCGGGTAGTTGTGGATTGCCGTTGATCGGAGAGACCATACAGTTCATGGCAGCCATGAATAATGGCAGTGGTTTTTACGACTTCGTCCGAGCTCGCCGTCTAAGGTAATAATTCAGACTTGGTGTTGGAATGTCCATTGTTCAGTACTAGATTAGGAATACGATGAGCATGTTGCCTTTTAATCATGAGAGAATCTAAAATCCTTTAAGCATCAAGAAGTTTGATGATGTAATGGAGAACTGAAAATAAAATAAAATGCAAGAGGGATATTAATTTCATTTTGATGACAACAGGTATGGGAATTGCTTCAAGACCAACATACTTGGACTGGCACAAGTTTTTGTTTCAAGCACAGAATCGGCTAAGATAATTTTAAATAATGAATCGGGAAAATTCACGAAGAGATACATAAAATCAATCGCAGAGCTTGTGGGAGATCAAAGCCTGCTGTGTGCTTCTCATGGACACCACAAACTCATCCGTAGCTGTTTCACACATTTATTCTCAACAAGTTCCATTTCTGTTTTTATCAAACAGTTCGATGAACTGGTTGTGAAAAGTCTTAGCACCTGGCAAGATGGGGACACAATAGTTGTTCTTGACCAGGCAACCGAGGTTTGTTAGCTTCATACAAGGCAGCGTGGTTTAACATGCTTATATAATTTACTTAAAAAAATTAAATTAATAGTTTTTTATATTTTTTAATATAAAAAATATTATCTTAAATTAAAAAAATATTTTTTAAAGAAATCTCGTATTACCAAAGATATACTATGCTAACTTTTGAACCGAGCTCATGCTGTCCGAATATTAGCCCAATCCAGTAACTAGGCCCAAATGTGCCTGCATTTGTAGGCCGCTCAAGCGCCCATCCACGTCAACTGGAGCCATGACACCATAAAACTGGAGGCTAGAGTTGACCCACTTTGATATTTCCACAGGCTTTAGTAAACCTTTCTTCGCTCGAATAACGAATCCTTTAAACGATAACATCACTTTGTCACTCGAGCCTTGTGCGAGGCTAGTTGCATAGGCCCAATTTGGAAGGCATGATCAGCGAAAAAACCTTGATTTTGATCTTGGTATCGTATTTGGTGCAGATAACCTTCAAAGCCATGTGCAGGATGTTGATGAGCTTAGAGGACGATCCGAAACTACAAATGCTGCAAGAGGACATAACTCATGTCTGTGAAGCCATGCTCGCCTTTCCTATAAGGTTTCCTTGGACTAGATTTTGCAAAGGCCTTAGGGTAATCTACTAACGAAGCCCATCAAATCATAAATGGGCTTCTCATATTGTGGGTTTGAACTTTATTACATTCCTTTTGCAGCCCAAATTTGGGTGTCACTCTCTGATGCCATGAAAATTATGAAATCATGATACTAAAAAAATGATGATGATTCAGGCCAGGAAAAGGATTATGAGCACACTGGATTTGATCATGACTGAAAGAAGAAGATGCTCACAAGGCAATCAAAAAGATTTTATGCAATGCCTGTTGGTAGAAGATGAAAAGTCAGGTTCTGATGAGGCCTATAGGATGACAGACACAGAGATAAAAGACAACGTTTTGACCATGATTATTGCAGGTTAGAAGACAGCTATTATACCCAGATTTGCTGCTGTACCTTTGCCTTTGAACGTCAAACTGTTTATAATAGTTTGTCTATGTAGGTCAGGATACAACTGCAAGTGCAATCACATGGATGGTCAAGTATCTTGGAGAAAATCAAGATGTTCTAGACACCCTTAGAGTATGTAGAAAAAGTAGTATTCTTTTTCACATTCAAGCATCAATGGACATATTTCGGCCATCGTCAAGTAATTTTATGCAACTAGTTAAATGACAATCTACTTCTTGTTTGGAGCAGGCAGAGCAACTTCACCTTGCAGAAAAAATTTCACCGGGGCCATCTCTCACACTGGAAGATCTTGCTGAGATGCCATACGCTTCTAAGGTGAATACAAATGAGATCTTCCTCATTAATTTGATAGAAATTTCTGGGATTAATCGTTAGAGATAAAAAGAATTCCCTTTCTTGAGAGACTCGTGGTCTGATTAGGAGAATTCTGATATAAAATATAAATGATCACAAACAGGTAGTCAAAGAATCATTAAGGATGGCATCTATAGTACCTTGGTTTCCAAGATTAGCACTTCAAGATTGTGAGATTGAAGGTTTGTCTCCTAACACCAATAACTTAATCTACGTACTTTCCACCACAACATTGTCTTTGATCATATACTATTTGAAATTTAATAGTCCTTTTGTGGTTTTGCTTCCATAGGATTTAAGATAAAGAAAGGGTGGAACATTAATGTTGATGTTAAATCAATACACCTTGACCCTAATCTTTACAATGGCCCCAATAAGTTCAATCCTACAAGGTTTAATGTAAGTCCACCTATTGTCAAATCTGATGTCATTTCTTCTCTTTCATTTTCCCATCTTGCTGTAAATAACTAATGATCGACAAGCCATTTTTGCTTTTCATGTACAGGATGACTCAAAGCCATACAGCTTCTTGGCATTTGGGATGGGAGCAAGAACCTGCCTGGGAATGAACATGGCTAAAGCCATGATGCTTGTCTTCCTTCATCGTCTGATCACAACATACAAGTGAGTTCTCTTTATAATCTATCTACTTTTCACTCCACATTTTTCAAATGCAACTCACATGCACGCGCGCGCGCGCGCACACACACACACGCACGCACACACAACTGATAATTATAAATTAGGTAGGATGCTAAACATGATTTTTTTTTTCCAGGTGGAAGGTGATAGACTCAGACTCAAGTATTGAGAAATGGGCATTGTTCTCCAGATTAAAAAGTGGCTGTCCGGTTCAAGTAACCCGTATTGATAATAGAAAGGATGATACCTCTGCGTATGGCTCTCATTAAACAAACAATGAGAAAAAACATGGTTTGTATAAGCTGCCTAAAAGGGAACAAAATGAAGGCTTCGTGTTCGTAGTTTATTGGGTGATCATTACTGGTTGAAGTAAGAATCAGGCAGCATTCTTTCCTAATTCTTGATAAAGTTCTAGTCTAAAAGCTTTGCTTTCTTGGCATGTATAAATGGCAAGCAAAGGGGAGTTATAATCAGTCAGAAATTTGGAATTTGTATAAGCCTTCCTTTGCCTCGCTCCTTTCTGATACACTCATGACAGGAATGTCAAATAACATTTGCAATTCAATCATGAGATAGACGCTGTGTGTATATATGTATTTATGTCTATCGATATGATTGATTAAGTTCATGGCTGGATCAATTTCGGAGAACTAAAGCGTGCCACGTTAATTTCAGGTAGCAAAGGGCATGCCCTGATAATATAATCAAATCAATCATCGCCTGCCACAGCATCCGTGTAATTGAATGTCAAGCCTGTATCTGCTTGAAAGAGTCAAGTCAGTTCTATATACCATATGCAACAGGGTACGTACACCACCTAATCTTAGGGACAAGCCCTCCATCTTTGACCCCATGTAGAAATAACTAAATAGGATGACATTATTAAATTCCTTAAAGTATTGTCTGAAATTAAGTATAAGACGACGTGATTAATAAATTTAATTTTTTTAAAATAAAATTATACTACTTCAATCTACAATAACTCGATCTCCTCACATGTTATAGAA
This sequence comes from Populus deltoides, assembly GCA_015852605.2. Classification (NCBI taxonomy): domain Eukaryota; kingdom Viridiplantae; phylum Streptophyta; class Magnoliopsida; order Malpighiales; family Salicaceae; genus Populus; species Populus deltoides. Next base: position 2,161,461 of record CM027571.2, read on the forward strand.
AAAAACTGAGATTTTTTAGTTTTTATTTTGTAATGAGAAAAGAGTCCACGTACGTACCCCATTTTATTTTACTCCATGAAATATCTCTGAAGTGCTGTATATTTTCTGACTAAACGATACGCTGTCATGGAAACAACAACATATATCACTGAAGAAACCATCAAATGTTTTGAATGGAAGCCATGCCCATCTGCAATTATTATTGTTATAGGGAGAGCAAGTGCTGCTTTGATTCTAACAAACTAATTAATCTCATCACCAACAAGTTCCTGTCCAAATGATGATGATCATATGATGCCAGTGTTTCCCCAACCACACCATGACTACAAACTGGGTGAAGTATGTGAATCATGTATACGTATATTCCAATTAATTGGCGGGTGGGCCGTCAATTCATGATTTTATAAAAAGTTGGCTGTGCATAATATGAAGTGGACAGATAATTCATTTTCTTTTTTCCAGAGTCCAATCTCGACTTGCCACTAACACCACAAGGTGTCATTGTTATTTGTTCGACATTCACACTCGATTGCATCTCCTTTCAGCATCGCAATGGCCCCCTTTTATCAACTCCACTCGTCTGCCTAATGCCTCCATTACTTTGTTGTTAAGTAATGCTACCACCTCGTGATTATATATATATACATATTGATTAAAAGACATACCTACAACTGGAAGAACACAAAGGCTAAGCTCTTTTTCTTACGCATACAGTCGTGGATACACTACTTTCTTAATTTGAACTCGTGGCATTATCGCAGAAGTCAGGTCTGAGCGTGCAAATCTAAGGGTGTTTATTTGATAGCAAGCAATCATTCTTTTGTAGGTTTTCCTATTTATTTATTTCAGAAGAATAGTGGGTTGTAGCCCTACTTTCTGCCCTGGATTATTATGTTTTATGCATTCTTTTCCTAAAGTAATACCATTTCTTTTTTATTCTTAATCTACTACGATGTTAAATACTAATTAATTGCTTATGGGGGCTACGTTTCAATAATTAATTAATAGCTGCCTAAATTTCCAAAAATAAATAAATACGTTTCTTCATTTCAGTCAACGACACCGATCAGTTGTTCACTTTTCTCCCAGCATCCAATACGACGACGGAACAATAATTATTTAAGCATAACAAATACAAATATGCTAAAGACAATTGAAAAGCACAAGGCTCGGTGGTTGGGTATCTTAAAAACAATTATGGGGACAAAAATTTTTGCTATTAATTTTGTTTTATTTAGGCCGTGTTTGTTTTTTAGAAAGTGATTTTGGAAAAATCACTTTCCAAACTTTCCTGTGTTTGTTTGCCAATAGAAAATTTGGTCAACGGAAAACACTTTCCAGTTAAAGAAAAATTTGGCTTGGTTTTCAGGAAAGTGTTTTCCTGAAAAATTTGAGCGGAAAACACTTTCCGGAAGTTGTGAAAAATTTAGAAATGTCATTATTTCCTGATTATATCAAATTTGATCCTCAAACTTTTAATTGCTATATATAATTTGTTTTGAATATTTATTTTTCAATTCCATCTCTTAAAATTTAATTTTTATATTAATTTTGGTCCTTATTTTTACAATTGCTATTTGCTTTTTCCTTATCATTTTTTTATTGAAATTTTTTATCTATCAAATTTGGTCCTCATTCTTTTGATTGTTACTTATTTTATTTGAAATAATTTATGAAATGTTAATTATTGTTATTTTAATTTCTCCACCTTTTATTTTTTTAATTTTTTAGATTTGATCTCTATTATTTTGATTATTATTTATTTTATTTGAGATAATTTATGAAATTATATATATTTTTTTATTTCATTCTCATTCAACTTTTTTAATTTATAAGATTTGTTTCTTATTATTTTAATAAACTTGAGAAAAATAAAACATTAATAAATTATTTTCCAGCTCATTTTCCATGACACAACCAAACACTGGAAAGTATTTTCCAACTTATTTTTCATTACACTACCAAATATCAAAAAATACTTTTTCAAAATTCACTTTTCCTATAATTCACTTTTTAAAAAAAATTATTTTCCAGCAAATAAATAAACAAATCTTAATATCCGTTGCAATTTGAGGTGTCTGCATGGATTAAATTTCTCATCCTTTGAACACTTATTGTACAGCTGATGATGTTGACTTAACCACACCATATGTCTTTCCATGTGCTTAAGGTCTGCTTTAATTGTTACCACCTTTATATAATCCAGTCCTACTGTCTAATCCGCTATTTCTTGGTAGTGGCGACTACGAGACTTTAGTTTTAATTTTTTAAAAAAATTATATTAAAATAATATATATTTTTTATTTTTGATATTAACATATAATTTAAAATTAAAAAAATTAAAATTTTTTAAAAAGAATTGAAATGTAAAACAGTGACTTTGCGGATCATCAACAAACCTGCTAAATAAAGACGGTCCAATTTCTAACTCTTAAAAAGAAAATTACAGCTAGCCAGTAGTATATACAAGGAAAGAAAATGACAAACCTAAGAGACAAGGTTATGTTCCTCGGCAAGACTATTTTAGTCTACTAATTATACATAGTCTTAGTCTTTGTCGACATTAGTTTACTTTGAGTTTTTAGGTTTTTCTATTAATGTTTCGGTTATTAATTATTTGAGTACTATTCTAAAACTACTAGTATAAGCTCCATCTGAGAGATGGGAACTTCTCATGTCCACACTAGGACTCACCATCCCTACAGCATCGGACAAACCTCGATCAGAGTACAATAAAAGAAAATAAGTAATATCACATCCGTATATGTTGACAATGTCTTCTGCTGTTTCAATCATCAAAAATGGTGCTGTCTTTAGGAAAAGTAGTCCTCCAGAAAATCTTTTCCAACATCACAAGATGGAAGTACGTAGAGAGGACAAATTAGGAATTGGGCATGGTTGATTTCATGGCATCAACAATTTTTATTTTGAGCATCAAGAATTAGCTTTCATAATAGGAAAAAAATGGAGATTTTTAGTGTAGTGGGTAGATGAACTTATTTTGGTTCGAAAAAGAAAAACAAAAAAGACAGTGTCAGGAACTCATTGGATGCAGTTCTTGCTCGAAAGAGAAGACAAAAAGAAAAGCAAAACTATTGTATTTCGCACATGCTAAACTCTTTGAAACTGAAAAAAACCCAAATAAGTACAAGCATCCTAATTAACTCTTTGTGTTTTTTTTTAAAAAAACAATTATGTGATATTTTTAAGGTCGCTGAGAATAAGAGTAAGCGCGTAAGTTTCCCATTTGATCAATAGATCATCTATATCAAAATTAAGAGATCATCAAAAAATTTACCTTTAACAATTTAATCAAAGATTTGAATCTAATAAATTATAGAATAAGTATAGTTTAAGACCACCAAATCAAGCACTAATCTATATATTAATTATCAATTACCACCGACTGGGCAGGTTTTGATAGTATTGTACGGAGGAAAAGGTCCTCCGAAGTTCGAAGTCAAAAACAAAATTAGTGGCATGATTATTGTAACAGTACAATATTGGTGCTTGTGCCTCGACTAACATATACAAGAAGAAGAAGAAGAAGAAGAAGAAATGATGGGGCATGTAGAAAAGAGACCTCTTCTATCCCTTTTGTTGCAGAATTTCCACCACAAGTGGATAGGAGCAAGCTGCTTCATTATAAATAATCTACATATTATAATACAAGAAAATAAAATATCCTCAATCCCACGTTATATAATTTTTTTTAACAGCAACACGAACAAAATTAATAATGCATCAATCCCGCTTTACCTTTGTGGCTATATGTTAATTAGCTAGGAAACATAGAAGTAGATTAAAGGATAAAATGGAGGTAGAGGTGGTATAAAATAGGAATGATGACAATGACATTTCCCAAGGGAGGGAGGGGATGGTGATAACTTTGCCTTCGTTATGAAGAATCTGTGTATCCTCCATTGATGATCGTTTCCCAAACCCACATTAATCCATTGAAATATTCAAGTTCCTGCAGGTCTCTATAATTGCAGACTGAATTCTTATCTGCCCTTTAATTGGAGAAAAAAGTGACTTTGTACTTGTGAAGATCCCACCTTTTTCAGGATAAAAAATGCCGCTGCTTTTAGGGTTAGGGCAATTATGCACTAATAAAAGCCAAATTCTGCGGCTGCCAAAAGGACTATCAATCGCACTACTCGTATCTAATAATTTTTGTCATTATACCTTATTGATTGGGGCAAAAGAAATAATGAATCTTGATTCCTGCCTAGTAATATTTTCCCACGTTTACAGCAAGGTGATATATATCGTGAAAGGGAATTTGGACTAATTAACCTCTGATCCAGGACCAGTTTTCCAAATGAAATTGATAGCTTGATCTCCACTTTTTCAAGCACGTGCCTACAGAGGAGAACATGAAATAAACGTAGACAAAATCTGTACAAGTGAAAAGGCTGAAGAGATAGCAACATAGAGCCATCAACATGCCAAGAGAGAAGTCTGGACTCTGGAGTCCATCCCATCAGCTTGAAATTTTCAGAAATTAGCACAAATAACAGAAAATTAAAATCATAATTTTTCATAAAACAGAAATCATGACATGCTTGTCCAAACTCACGATTTGAAAAGAAGAAGAAGAGGAAGTAATATAATAAAATCGAGATGGATTTTACAGTGCCTAGCTAATTATTCACACTCCTTTTTACTAATATTGCTAAATATTAATTAATCACCTATAATTAATAGCCAAATACTCTTCCTTCTCCTCACTTAACATCGCAATACTCTCCTCTCTCAAAATCTTCTTCTTATCAGCAATAAACGTCTCAACGGCATGCCTAAATTCGTCATTATCCATCTCCTGCATCGACTTTTTCGCGGCGGCCGGAGTGTTATAATTAAGGCGAGTACTGGTCTTGATCACAGACGACGTTTCCCAGCTTCCAGTCTCTGTCTCCGATCTTCCAAACTCTCGTGAACATTCCCTATTCTCTTTTCCACTCCGCGCTGATCGCGTCCTCCTGCAACGCTTCTGCTCTTTCAACAGCGTAAGATCACGAACTGGCTTCTCCTCCATTTCAACTTTGGCAGCATCAACAGTTTTCTCCCAGCAGACTATTTGTTTGTCTTCGTAAAAGGTATCTGTCTCACGGACTGGAAGATCCTTCTCCTCTACCTGAACTGGTTTCTCTAGCAACGACGAAACAACCAACTGTTTGTCCTCGTGGGTTGTTGTTTTCCAACGAGGAGAGGAGTTGGTGGAGAAGGAAACGTATTCGTCGTAGATATCGGCTTGGAATGGGGTGTCGTTTTGGTCATTGTTGTGGGCTGTTGTGGATGAAAGATAGACAATTAGAATTATGAACATGTTTGCGAGCACAAAAACATAGATTTTCCGGTTAGAATAGGAGAGATAATGAGAGGCGATTTGTGTTATGACAGGGAAGCAAGAGAAGGAGCACCAAAGCAAGACTAGAGCTCCCACTGCTTCCAAAAAGTAGTAAGAGTATCTCTTTCTGTTGTACCTTCTCATAGCATCGGCTTTCTCAGCCTTCACTTTGTCAAATTCAATGGACAACATTGTTGGTTTGTGGGGTTTTGATTTGAAGAAACTAATTGAAAAGAAAAGGCAATTGGAGGATGTACGAGAGGCGTATATAGAGAGGATGAAGAGAACTTCGGAGGGATTTGGGGTTGCTCGTGGAAGAGGATTTTTATAGAGAAGGAAAGTGAGGGGAATTAGGGATCATACAGAGAGGGATGACAGTGATATCGAGTGAAGGTAGCCATTAGCTGCTTCTTTACTGGTATTATATATCTTGCCTTATCTGGTTTGGTTTTTCTCAAGGAGGGTTCCTTGGAGGGAGAAAAAGGGAAGTGACAAATACAACACAGATTCCTTGGTGGGGAAGTACTGAGTAGGGTTTTTTTTATAGAGATATCGAGCCTGAGAATGATCCATTTTATGCATACATAGATAGATTCATGTTTTTTAGATTCCTCTGTTTAGCCACGTGGACGGTTAAAATTTCCGGCTCAATGGATACTCGAAAAAAAAACCCGACTCGATGGAGAAAAAAAGCATCTTTGTTTGTTTTTTTAAAAAAAAATTTAATCTCTAAATATTCTATTTTATTTAAATTTTTTCTTAACATTTAAATTCAGTTAATTTTTATGTTGAATCCAATCATAATTCTTTTAATTGTTATTTTTTGTATTTGCATTATTTTTTATTGATTTTTTTTTTAATTTCATCCTTTAATAATCTTGTTTTTTTGTTTTTTTTAGAATTGCTTTTAATAGGGCTACCATAATTTTATAATTCGAATTATAAATTTAAAAGATTAATTTGAATTAATTTTAGTTTTTTTTAAAATATATTTTTTTCATGTAATCTCAATTTCATTACTAGTAATGAATTCGTGGGAAAGGTAGGACCAGTTCTCGTTCTCGTTTTCACTTTTTTTCCGTTTTTCATTTTTTACATTTGACAAATCAATTGCAATCTTGCCATTTTCACAAATAATTGCAAATTGAAATATTTTAGCTTACATTCACGCGTCGACACGCACGAGTTGATAGTTGCGATGCAATTGTTATTGCTATTTTTAGTGAGGGTATTTTGATGCGGATCATGATTTACAATGTTTTTTTTTTAATTGCGGATATAATTTTAAAAAATAATTTTAAATAAAAAAATTAAATTTTAATAGAATGTTGTTTGAACCGTATTCTCAAACGGGGTCTCGATTAAGTAAATTGATAAATTTTTCTTTTCAAGAATAAATTTTATTTAGAAATGTAGTAATATAATATTATTTTTTATTTCTTAAAATTTATTTTTGATATGAAAATATTAAAACAATAAAAAACACAAAAATTCTAGAATTTTTGAAATTGAGGTCGAAGCACAGTGCTAAACATGATATTAATCGGTCATGTCTTACGCTGCTGTATGGTTAATTTATCCATATAGCCATTAAAACAAAATCATTACTTGATGGGATATGATCCATGGTCCAATGAATTCCGGGAATACATGTAAATTCATGCCATGATATTGTTCGAAACTCCTTCTATGTCATAATAATGATCAGCCAAGAAAGAAAAAGCAATAGGGTACTTCATGATCAAAGTGAATCTTTTAGCACTGGGTTTCCATGGGAAATCCATGAGCTCTTAAAAAAGGACAGACAGTGGATAGATATAGCTCTCATGGGACTTTTTGGTTCGGTCGTGGAAGATGATGAAACCCATGAAGTACTGATTGGTTTGATTATCCAGATAATACCCAGTGAGCCAAAAAGGTCTTCAATGGCCAGGGATCCACGCCGCGTGAAAGTCACTGGCTGCCACCCTTTTTAGGGTTCGGGAAGTGACCAGGACCAGTAGTTGTGCAGGTAGAGATGAGTCATGGGAGGGGAATATCATGTGACTTCAATGGCAGTTGAAAAAAAATTAAAGTTCGAGAGATTATTTTAAAAGATTTGTGACAACATAAATATTAAATATCATGTTCTCTTTGATAATGAATTTACGTGTTCATGAAAATTTAATGAAAAAGAAGCTAAAAAGTTTGGAAGGGAAACTACAGTGATTTTCCTTGACTGCTTCAGCTAAAATATTTTAATCTTCAATAGAACCATCACAGTTTGGCTGTGGAAAGGGAGGAAGGGAACTTCTTTCGGCAGGCACTTTACAGGTGCAAGTGCATGGGATATTGAAAAAAGGTTTAGACATGATTGGGGGTCCCAGAAAAATATGAAGGAAATAATTCATCTCTAGGGTTTATCGGAGAACCTATCATTCAATTGTACTATAAGCCTTTTTTCAAGCCAGCATTTCTAGAGATGCTAGTCCTTGTAATGCTCTTGATGTTTTGTATTTTTTTTTTAAATTTGTTTTTTTATTTAAAAATATATTAAAATAATATTTTTTTATTTTTTAAAATTTATTTTTTATATTAATACATCAAAGAAGCATATATTTTATACCAAACATATATTTAATGGTTTTTGAACCGTTTTTGTACTATGAGATGCAATTTCTTTCTAATTAGGTTTTATATAAACAATCATCATAAGAAATATATATCTTCCACGACTTTATCTAATAAGATATGAATCCAAAACCATAATTTGAGAGACAAATTCAGTGACAAACTTGGGATAAGCTTCCAATTAAGACTGACATAGGCAGGCATGTAACAAATACCCGGAACCACTAATATTTTCCAAGTGCCAACTCAACCAACACGTCTGGGATCGATTAACTAATTCATTGTTTCTAAAAAAGTGCATGCTTGCATATAATTAAGAACATCAAGTCATAGTCATGCTCGCCTTTTGTTTCGTAATAAACTTTTGACTAGACAGCCAACGGTTCATGAATGCAAGTGTTTAATAAATTAGAGAATTACCAAGAAAGAGCATCGATCGAGGTCTCCTCCACCTCCCCGTTTTGACTAAGTATTTGCTTGTTATTACGGCTAAAACATGGTTTCCAATCAGGCACTAACACGATTTCGTGGAAGATTGTACTGTTAGATATTTTTTCACAATAAATCTTATATTGAAATAAACCGTCTCTATCATTTTTGCTGGATGTGAAGAATCAGGTCAAATTTGAGTATTATTTATTACAAGTATGAAATATACGCATTGATTTTTAAGTTAAAGTATGCCAACTAATAAGTACGAAATTTCAAGGCATCATGCAGTTGTTTGGATGAAATCTTATCCCGAGTGTTCTAACTCTGACTCGTGACAACTTTATGAGCTTGCCCTCCTCATGAAGAAAAAATAAAGGAGGAGAAATGGAAGGGTAATTACTCTTGATTTAGACTGGATAAGACTAACATGTTACGATCGATGGTTGATAAGAACATGACTTTTTCTTCAATCCTCCATGACTACTAATTAAGATTATGTTTGTTTACGAGATACACACTGCCTAATAGATCGATGGAAAATTCAGAGAGAATTAACTACAACTTGCTTTCTTTTCTACAAACTTGTAATGAATAAACTATTGCTTGAAAATGGCTATAAAGTCATGATACGTGTTCATCGAATCGTTGGTAAATGTTTTATTTATTTGTTTCCTTCTTTAGAAAATTAATAAAGTGGGAATCAAAGTCTAAAGGAAAGAAGCCGACCAATTATAGTGCAGTCAACTTAATTCCCTGAAAGTGCAGTGTCAAAAACATCTACGACTTGACGGATTAACAGGTTTCGTCTTTCCAAAAGTGAAGTTTGGGCTGTCAGATTATCGACAACGAGCTACGTGTCACAATCCGAATGCTAGGATTTTTAGGTTGCCACAAGACAAATCACAACACTTTCCCCATAGGTGCACTTGGCGCGATAATCTTGAGAAGATGGAACGAGAATCGTTCTCTGTTTTAAGACTCACTTGTCAATGACTACTATGGCTTGGGTTTGGGTTAGTAAAAAAGAGCATGGACTTGGCAGACATGATTCTAAGCAAGAGAACATGGCTATTTCTGTTGGGTACAGCTATCGGTGGATACATTGATGTGGCGTAGCTTGGTCTCTTCGGAGCACATGGAGGATGCAGGAGTTGGCCCAAGATAGTGAGAAAGGAACACTCACATGGGTTTAATAAAGCCCCTTCGATTTTAATCGGTCGAGGTTCCATAAGAGGGAAGGCCTAAAACAAGTTCGGAATTAATTGAATAAGAAATGAGCCCATGAACCAAAAAGAAAGGGATAAATCACTGCCACCTCGCTATTCAGGCTATATTTTCCTCTATCCAAGCATATGGGCACCCACCGCTTAATACCTGCCTAATGCACTCGCTTGAAAGGTCTGCTCGGCGGAAAATTATTTTCCGGTGGCCCGATAAGCATACTAACAAGTGAAAATACCCTTTCAAATTGGATGACTTCAGAATCTATTGTTGCAGTCCGTGCACACACACGTACAATGAGACAAGCCATATCCTGTTATGACAGGGCACATTGCAATCATAACACACCTACACATCTAGGTCTCATCACCAAACCTGTGTAATGTCTGAAAGTTCTAGCTTTAAACGGAGCGTAATGTGTTTAAAAATATGATTGTAATTGTTTTTTAAAGTAATTTTTATTTATAAATATGTTAAAATAATATTTTTTTTATTTTTAAAAAATTATTTTTAACATTAATGTATTAAAATATCTAAAAATATTAAAAAAATATTAATTTAAAATTAAAAAAAATAATTTAATTTAATTTTTTTCAAAAACATTTTTAAAAGAAATAAACAGGGCGAAATAACACTTATCCCCCAAACTTGAACACGGCACGGCTAGAATCCAACAATTGAACGGGGAAAACAAAAATCTTTACTGCTAAACCAAGCGGTCGAGGACCATCACCGCCGAAAATGAAATCTTTATCACTAAAACTATGCTGTTGTTGTCGACACTGCCACCCCTTAACTTTCTAAAAAAATGAGGGTCCAACTGAAATTTCGACCTCATAAATTCACAACTTGTGTTTTGAGGTCATTTGCCTTGCCAGACCACCGTGGAAGCACATCAAGTTGCAAGCTTACTCTCCATCAAGCCCCATACAATTGCATTTTGACTTCCTGTCATAAATGTTTCTACGTTATCCTGGTCTTCGCTAGCCTTCTCAAAGACAAGAACTTATTAGGATCCCCAGTTATGTGCCAAAAAAGACATGACGAAAACTTTGAATTCCAAATGTGCAGCAAAACTGGCTTCAAGTTTACGTGTCTGTCATCTCTCAAGAATGTCAAATTTATTGTGCTTGTTTGTTCTCAAATCTTCAAGAGAGGTTTACTCTTACTACTCTGATACTAGGGGACAATAAAAAAAAATGCCGATCCATCCCGCTATAAATACAACCACTTCCAACAGCAAAAAAATACACCCATTTCCCAGTTTCAAAGACTAGACAGAAAATATGGCTAACCTACTAAATCATGTACCTTCTTTGGTCCTGCTCTCCCTCTTCCTCTTTCTCCTCATATCCACTGGTATGATGCATGATCACAGTTCTTTCTATTCTGTCTTCAGTTATCTTTTACATTGTCACATGTATATGATATATCAACTTATGACTCCTTTTGTGGCTTCCCTATGAGTGTTAGTTTTGAGAATTCATGAATGTATGGTAACTTAATTCTAGGTTGCGGAGATGCTGATGACGGGAGCAAAACTTTGCCAGAGGCGAAGCAAATTCTGTTAACTGTGCTTGTGAATGCAAGACGTTGCAAAGGGCATTTCATGGAGCTTGCCATGCACAGTTCCCAGGATTTGCATGTTTCTGCTACTTCAACTGTTAATCAAGTCTTAAACTCTATGCCAGAATGATGATCATCAAGTTTCATCATCCAACTCCAAATGAATGATACTATAACTACCCTGTGTGCTTGGTATCTATCAAATAAGCCATCTATGGCTATTATGAGTTGCATCTATGTCCTTCGAGTCAATGTTTAATTGTGTAAGTGCAATAAGTTGCCATTAAAAGTATCCTTTTCTTCTATACATGTCTGCATCTACGATAGCCTCTGTGCAAAAAGAAAAAAAAAGGCTTAAGTACCACCACACTTAACCCCGTTCTAAGACATCAAAAACTTCAATCTACAACTCCCATTCCCTTGAAAGCTGAAAGAAACGTAGGCTAATTTAAAAATTAACACCCACAGCTTAACATTTGAAAGGAATTCCACAACATGCTCCATGTATGAACATCCTCCGAGACTTGATTCTTAAACAGGTTTCCATCAGAACAACGGATTATGCAACAATGCAGAAGTCATTTTTTCCTTAACCTCACATAAACCTAAAATGTCAGCACTCTAAAAATTAACCCTTATGATATAGTTATCCGGCCGAGTACATTCCAGTTCAATTATTTCTATTCTGCTATAAATCCAGCAACTAACAAAAAATAAACACAAGGCAATGCAGCATATCATATAAGCCCACAAAAGATTCACTTTTTAACAACAAAAAATAGGCATTTCATCAAACAGGTGTGCATCATTTTACAATTACCAGACAAACCAAACCAAACCAAACCAGAGCCCCCGGATCACCTCAAACAATTATCCATACCTTATGGTTTCTACTTCTTCTTGCCCCCTTTACCAGCAGAAGATTTTTTCCTGGTAGGCAAAATAACCTCACCTTTAAGTACAGGAATTTCCATAATCTGCGAAAGCCCTTCGTATTTCTTACGGAACTTCTCCACCTGGTCAGCATCTACGAGAACACCGGACCGATTTCCGAGGTAAAACGGATGGTTGCCTGACCACACATCCACCACGTACTCTTGCTTGGTCCCACCTGTTGTCAACACTAGCTCTCCATTGCAATACACCTTGGCGTCTTGATAGAACTCTGGGTGTATTTCTTTCTTCCTGCACGTCACTTGCAGCCCGTAATTCCCTGCCGCACTCACTTTCACCTGCAATTAATAAAAAATAATAATAAGTAACCAAGATTTTTAAAAATATTTATTGTTTTACGAGGGGTTTAGGGTAATCTTACCTTTTTGATGGGTGGGAGAGGAAGGGAGATTGGTTTGGTTTGGAGGAAAGTGTTAGTCAGACTAAGTGCCATTTCTTGTGTCTGTGAGGTAGAGGAGAAGGGGTGGTGGTGATGGAGTATTTGTTGAGGATGAGGTTATTTGCGGTCATGGGCTTTTTGGTGCTGGCTGTGTCTAGCTCGATCTTTTTTCTTTTTCAATTCTGGGCCAGCATTTATGATTCTCTTGGGCCAGTCCTGTAATGCCTGAAATATTTGGGATAGGTGCTTGAGGGCATAGTGTCAAAACACGAAGTCAAATTTTATCGGATTAATCCCGAGAAGTGTAGTTTAACTGGTTAGATTTTAAATTTATATTTTAAAAATTATCAAATTTCATAAATTTCATGACCGTTATAGGTTTTTAATTTTAGAACTCGTGGGATTAGTCGAGGTGTTTAATAACTGTAATTCTAACTCGTTTATGTCCGCATCAGGAATGTTTAGAATCACAGAGAAATTTGTAACGAAAAATAATCATAGAGAAGTTCAGCAATGGGTGTTTCCGTGTTTGGCTCGTTGATTTTCTCTGATCCAAGTTATATGAGGTCTTCGGTTTAAATTCTAATTTTGTCGTTCAATGATGGAAAGTACCGAATTAGTTAAACTGTTCTCCAATTATTTCACGGACATAATTCGTGCCCACGTGATTCATAATTCTAATAGAAGATGATATCAAATGGAACTTTTTTCTCGACCACAACCATATTTCGTTCATCTGATTATAGCTCCGGTTCCATGCATATTTCGTTCATCTGATCATAGCTCCGGTTCCATGCAAGTCGTCATATCTTCATTCGTGTCAATGTTTTAAGTATCACATTAGATTAGATATTTGATTTTTACTATATTACGGGTTGAATAAATTTTTTTAAAATGAAAAAAAATATATCTAGACTTTATTAATTTTTTTATTATAAAAAATATAAATCATGTGAGGATTAACCTGATATGACTTGGTCGACTTGATAGATTCAAAAACAATCCGGATAATTGGTGAAAAATATAGTTTGACTCGAAATAAATATTCAATAATGGATTTTTTTATGAATATCGAGATGACGACATATCAAATCAATTCGGATCAAACCGAGTTAACCTACTAATATGCATGCTGGGTTATAAGATCATGGTAACCTTGTAGAAAACAAGTCAAAATAAAATTATAAAACTCAATTTCCAATAAACTCAATATTGAATGAAGAAATTGAAAAAAGACTCAAGTTAACTTAGGTTAAATTGTCAAACTCATCTTGAAACCACGTAAATTTAGTATAAAGCAAGTTGAAACAAATTATGAAACTCGATTCTCAACTAACCCGATGTTGAAATATGAGATTTTTTAAAAAAAAAACTTGATAAAAAAGACATAAAAAAAACTTAAGTTAACCCGAATTAACCTGTTAAACCTATGACTCGAGTCACAAGATAAAAATAACCTCATAGAAAGCAAACCAAGATAAATTGTGGAATCTAATTCTCAATCAACTTGATGTTGAATGATAAATTTGAGAAAAACAAACAAGAAAAAAACTTGAACCAACCTGTCAAACCCGTGATTTAGTTTAGGAGACCAGGATAACCTCACAAAAAGTATATTGAAAAAAAATTATAAAGTATACTCCTTGATAAACTTAACGTTGAAGGATACAATTGAAGTTGAAAAAAAAAAACAAAGGAAAAAACAATAATATAGCGAATAGTATCTTACGAGGAAAAAAATTAATAAAAAAGAGAAAAACTCGAGTTAATCGAATGAAACTGCCAAATTTACAATTCAAATCATGAAATTGAAATAACCTTATTAAAATAAATTAAGAAGGATTATGAAGCTTAGTTATTAATAAATCTAGTGTTAAATAATGTAATTAAAATTAATATATATATAAAAATTTTAAAAAATTATTCAAGTAAATAATATTTTGCGATGAGAATAGAGTAAAATCCTTTTTTTATTTTATTTTTTTTAATTGTTAATTTTAATAAACTACCACCAACAATGTTTTTTTTAAATAATGTAACAGCTTGTGTTTTTTAACAACGAGGATTTTTTTTTATTGGTTAAATAAGTTTTGTTTTTTACATTGGATTTTACCCATGCTTTTATTTTAAATATTACTTAGATAATATTTATAATTTTATCTCACGTGTGTGTGTGTATTTTAAAAAACCACAGCCACATTTTTTTTATTAATTTTTTTAACTGTAATTATAAAATTTATTACAATATCAAATATATTTAATTCACATACAGAAACTAATCACAGTGGCTGTAGATGCAAATTGCAACCTGACATTTATTGCAAACTGATTTTTAGCCTTCGTCCATTGAACCACAAATATTGTCCAAGTATATCACGCGCAAGGAGAAAAACGGTGATGACCTGTCTATCAGCAAATTGACACACCATCACTCAAAGGGACAGGCCGTGCATTTGAATAGTTGTCGCCTTGCTACGTGAACGGTCAGAAGGGCAGCAAACATCGCAGTCGGGAGACAGAGGCTGCTAAAGTGCCTAAACACGTGTAACCATAGCACATGCTTACATGTTGAAGTGGCACCTTGCTCCATCATATGAACTTACAAAACGACATGTGGAATTTTGTACAAAGTAAAATCAAAGAACGTTACGGCATGCTTATGTAGAATGTTGTCTCGTTAAATTCTATTAAAACAGTGATTGTGTTAATGATTATTTTTTCAAGTGTTTTTTTAGAAATATATTATAATGAGATATTAATTTGAAGCTGAATTTATATTTTTTAAAATATATTAAATTTAAAAAAATTGAATTTTTTTTTAAATATAAAAACAAATATGTTCCAAAAATAAACAAACACCTTTTATATTAGATCAAGGACGGAGGCATGTATGGATTAGGATGGGCTCTAGCCCATATCAAGATTTTATTAATTTTTTTTATTACTTTTATGTAAAGAAAATTTATAATTTTTAATTGAGGTATCAAAAAATTCTGAAAATTTACGTGAAACCTTCTAATATGATGCTTTAGCCTGAGTTAAAATTTCAGAATTTTTGGGAAAATGCATAAATTTAATAAAAAAATCATAATTTGACAAGTTTTACATTATTGAGTGTAATTTCCAATCCGACCATTAGATTGAGCTGAAATTTTACCAGGGATCTTAAAATATATTGAATAAAATCTGGTTAAAATTTTATGATGAACAAAGTTTGGTAGTGTTAACAAAAAAAAATATCGATTTAGATTCGAAAAACTTACAAAGTAAGAGAATAACCTTGTAAACTTACAAAGTCCAACTTATAAAATATTAATTTAAGGAAGAATAAAGTGAAGGAAAAAGGAATTGAGAGAGGGAAAAAATTTAATTACTTTATTTTTCAGTTGATATGAGATTGTTATTTTATCCCGGTTGAGGGATTGTTACAATATCGATTCAGATTCGATTATAGATGAATTATATTCCACAAATATCGAAGGATGTAACTTTAATAGTAAGTTTATTTTTACTTTCATTTTAATTGTATATACTTTCAAATTTATTTTTTAATATTTTGGGTAGTGTAATTGAATTAAAACTTTATTATTAACTTTTAAAATTCATGTACATGAGTTAATATTTTATCTTAAAAAATATTTATATATTTATTTAATAACGCACGGCAGGAAAAATTCCTAGCTTTGCCCTTGAATTAGATCCACCCCTACGTTTTAAAATTCTTGGTTTTTTAAAAATGAATCCTTAAATTAATATTTTTTTTTTTCATTTTAATATGGTAATGTTAAAAAAATATTATTTTAATATATTTAAATATTTTAAAAACTAATATTTATCATACTTTCAAAAAGCTTGAATTCATGCATCCACTGTACTGAGGTCAATATTTTTTTATATTTCCGAAGCTGAAGAATTTGGAGGGGTGAATCTTTCAGAGTAGATTAGAGGATGTTTGGTTAAAATACAATTGGAATCATATCTGTCTTAAAATCATTAAAAAATACACATGTTGTCTTAAAATCAATTTTTTGGGCGTGGACTGATTTACCCTAAAATTTTCGTTGACCAAATAGATAATAGCTTCAATAACCGTCCAGCACAACAAAATTATATTTATTAAATCTCACTGGGTCTGTCAGATTTACCTGTAAAATTTAGGATTTGAATCTAATTTTTAATTTAATCAGATAAAGTTTTGAGGGATCCGATTCATTTGATTTCTTTTATAATTTATAAATCCGATCTTATCAATATTTTATTGAAAACCAAAATATAGCTTCCATGTCAAGGCGGTGCCACGTTAACAAACGCGGTCCCGGAACACATTCAACGCCACCGCAAGGCGGAAATTGAAAGTGACAGACACGTGGGGTCATCTATTGCTTAGTACTTTCCATAGTAAATACCAGCCTGTCGTTTATGTCCACTTGTCACCCTGGAACAAAACTTGGGACTCGAAGTCTTCACATGGTCAGCGCTCACGTGGTCCTCCGAAAAATGAACCTGACAGTGTGTATGTGATTGAATACCAACCGTACATCCTTGTTAATTATGTTTTGGAATTAAAGCCCATTTTATCGTACATATTTGAAATTATCATTGCTTTACCGGCGAGAGTAACGAGAGTTGTTTTTTTAAGTATTTTTTATTTAAAAATATATTAAAATAATATATATTTTTATTTTTTAATTTTTTTTAATATTAGTATATTAAAATAATTTAAAAATATTAAAAAAATATTAATTTAAAGTAAATAAAAAAATTTTAAATTTTTTCAAAAATATTTTTGAAATATAAAAACAAACAAGATATTATATAAAGGTTTATTTTTCAGTGGGTAACCATGCATTTATTTTTTTAGTTTTAAATTATTTTTTTATATTTTAAAATAATTTAAATGTGTTAATTTCAGAAATATAAAAAATATTATTTTAATATATTTATAAACAAATAATAAATTTAAAACAACCTCAAAGACTTTCTAAAAATGCTTCAAGTATTTGTTTAAGAGTGTATTTTAATTTGTGTTTGAGTATGTTTTAAAAATACATTTGTCTTTAAAAATTATTAGATTAGTATATTTTAGTATTTTTTGATGATTTTGATGTGATGATATCATAAATAAATAAAAATTTAAAAATAATTATTATGATAAATTTCTAAACAAAAACTTTTTTAAAAAATATAATAAACTACAATACCAAACACGCGCGAAGTGTGTGTTTAGAAATGCGATATATAATATTTTTAAAAAATGTTTTTTGAATAATAATATATTAAAATAATATTATTTTAGATTTTTTTGTTCTGATTTTTAATTAATCTATAAAATCATTTACAAAAATATTACTCTATGTTTTTTCACATGAAAAATAATTTTAAAGTGATGAATTTTCTTTGGTTTACTTTTCACGTATCTAAATTAAATGTTTTTTTTGATTCTATGACTATTATTTTTTTAAATTCGAGAAAACCCTACTTTTCTGAAAGCGTATTTTATGGGATCAGGTGAGCAAGTAAAACCCCGGCTATCCCAAGTATGACTACTCATTGCATTTACAAGAATCTAACTTCATGCATGTTTGATTTGAATCTAAAATAATGATACACGGAGTGAATTAAATTATAAGTATGTACTTGAACCAATACTCAACCATATGATAAAAATTAGATACAAAAGAAATGTATATTTCAAAGATTATGCACTCTTCTTTGAGAAACACAAGAAAAAAGATTGCACATGTTCTACTCTTTCCTTGTGGGAAAATTAATTACTCTTATAACTATAACTAGTGTTAATCAACTAAATAAATATATAATTTTAAAACTTGATTCCAGATAAAAGATAAATAATAAATTAAAGAAGTTAATTAGAGTTAATATATATCAACCTAATTTCTTTTAAAAACACGAACTAGAATTAACCTATATTGACTATAATTTATTTTTTAAAAGTCAATGGATTGATAACCAAACCTTCATCAGGTCAAGCTCAAGTTAATGAATTACAAAGTTCACCAAAATTTTTTACCGAATTATCTAAATGTTTTTTTTTTTTTTAAAAAAAGAACTCAAACCCGTCTACCGTTCAAAATTTTAAGACAATGAACAATACATCCTCACTCCTGATCACCCTTAAAAGGTTATGACTGCAGCATGAGTAAACAAGGAAGCCAAAGGATAGCTAGTATCTAGATCAGCGATCAGAAGCATTCGGTTTGTGCAATAAAAATGGAGAATCTGATCGATGATCTTGTGTTCACATTTTTCACAACATTCCTGTTACTTGGGTTCAATATTAATGGCCAGCTTGAACCTAAGCCTCAACACCCCTTGCGTGCCTCCCAACTTGCACTGGTGAGCTATGCGTGTCTAACTCCGCACCTAACATTATCAGCTGCCTGCCTTGGCTCCTCCGGTGTCTTCTCCGGTGATGCATGGAAAATATAGCTCGTTTTTGCCCATTAATCTGGTGAAGTGTGGACATTTTGTTTGCATATACACGAGCATGATTTTTTTTTTTAATCTTTCGAGTCCATTTATTCCATTTACTATAAATAATCATATTCTGAAATGTCTAACTACAGCTGTCAAATTACTTGTTTGGAGCAATGAGCTTGTAGCTCCATTTCCACTCGTGTTCCCAACCCTTTGGGATCTCTTAAATTTCAATCTCTACTCCCAGAGAAAAAAACACTTAATTTGATAAAATCACTCATTTATTATTTTTTTAAAAAATGATATTCAACACTTCTAAAAATTATATTAAAAGAGTTAGACACGGTTAATTTTTGTATTTTAAAAATGTTTTTGAAAAATTTTAATTTTTAATTTTTAATTAATATTTTTTAGTTTCTTAGATATGTATTGATATAAAAATAATTTCTTAAAAATAAAAAATATTATTTTAATAAATTTTTAAATAAAAAATATTTTAAAAAATAACCAAACTCTTCCTATTATTAAAGATTATTAAAAAAAGGTAGACTTTAATGTACTTTTGTTGTCTGTGGTCCATCACAAAAAAGTATTAACACGATAAGCAAAATCAAACAAATTGATAAATATTTTGTCTTTATCTTTTTTTCTCAAAAAGATGTTGTATAGTGACTAGAAATAGCAAGGATCAAGGGAGCTAACACGCTTGCACTAGAAGCCCATAGAACTGTGGCAACCGCAGACTGAGTCAAGAGTGGCAATACATACAGATCACTAGTGATTCTCTCCTCCAAATCTTTCTGTAGAACATTCAAAACCCACCATTACTTCCTTTGTTTCTCGTGACTTCACAATCTGAACTAATCACCACTCTTGCATTCAATCTCCTATCCTGCCGGCAACTGTCAGAGACTCAAAGTTCACACATTTTCAGTTCTTTTTCTCCTAAATTATTGCCAGCAAGTGAAAAAATTGATCTTTTTAGTCTTTTTTTTTCTGGACCATTTGGATTCTGATATTCAAAGCTTTAGATTTAACAGGGTGGCTTTTGTCTCTCATCATTTTTGCATCGGCTCTGGTTTCTGACTATTTAGGGACCTTCAAGAAAACGTTTTTACATTTTGGAATTGTCATGTTACTAATCTTTTAGGATTCCAAATTTCTTGGATCTTACATTTAAAGAAAGGGAAAAATAGTTGGGGTTGTAGTTTCTTGGTTTGATTCAAAGATGGATTCTTTCTGTGGTGCCTTGATGGCAAGTGCTGGCGCCAATGCGGTAAATTTTAACAAAGGAGGTATTGGAAATGATGGGACTATCTTTTGGGGTGAGAATCTTAAGAAGAACCTGAAGAGCTGGGATTCGAGAGCCCAGTTGCGGAAAAATTTGAGAAGTGGTGTTAAGAAGATCAAGCCTGGAGTTGCTTACTCTCTTCTTACATCAGATGTTAACGAAGAAACTGTGGTAATTACATACACTGTTCAACATCTGATGTCTATATTTTAATGTTTGATTCTGCTAGGTTGCAATACTTAAGTATTTTTTATTTTGATTTTAGATTTTTGAGGCACCGGTGTTTGAGACTCCACAAGCAGACCCAAGTAATGTAGCTTCGATCATATTAGGCGGAGGAGCTGGGACACGCCTCTTTCCTCTTACTAGCAGAAGGGCCAAGCCCGCGGTAAGATTTGATTAGCTCATGGTTTCTAGAAATAATTTTTGAGTTTTTATGAAAAAGCTGAAATCATAGTGAGGGCTTGGATTTTTTTAAATTATTTTATTAAGAATAACTGTAGATTTATGTTTGTGTTTCTTAAATACAGGTTCCAATTGGAGGCTGTTACAGGTTGATTGATATTCCTATGAGTAATTGCATCAATAGTGGGATAAAGAAGATTTTCATCCTAACCCAGTTTAATTCCTTCTCACTCAATCGGCATCTAGCTCGTACTTATAACTTTGGCAATGGTGTTAGTTTTGGAGATGGATTTGTGGAGGTAAGATGGTTCTGGTGAAGGAGTGTCTAGAATCTTCTAAATTGTATACAATTCACCAGAACAGTATCACAGGAGGAGCTGGAGCTTATGCTTTGGTCTATTGAGGCATGGCAATATCATGAAAGAATGCATTTCTGTTAAATTGCTTATTACTTTATCAATCATGCGACTACAGAGTTGTCTTTGTTGTCAAATTGAGTGTTATTTTCAACTACTGGTGTGAAAGTTTTTAAGAGAGACATCTTTCCCGAGGAACAGGTTTTGGCAGCTACTCAAACACCAGGGGAAGCAGGAAAGAAGTGGTTTCAAGGAACTGCAGATGCTGTGAGGCAATTTATATGGATGTTTGAGGTGAGAGCTCAGAATTTTGCTTTCTGTTGAAGATTTGAACTTACCAGTGTAAATTTGACTAAATGGGTTTCACTTGTTTATTCAGGATGCAAAGACCAAGAACGTGGAGCATGTATTGATCTTGTCTGGTGATCATCTTTATCGAATGAATTACATGGAGTTTGTTCAGGTACTTTTTTATGCGTTCACTTGTGGGATATTGCATCAAATACAGTATTCTATTGTGTCTGATTCCTACAATCCGACTTAACTTCTGCCTTTTGATGTCTAATGTATTTGCAGAAGCATATCGACACTAACGCAGATATTACAGTTTCCTGTGTACCCATGGATGACAGGTATCTCTAGAGTACTTTTACGTTATATTGCATGGTCTTGTGGCAGTGTCTGGTAACTATAGAATTCTAATTGATGTCATTCAATTTGCCATCATTCATAACATTAATTGTTGATAAATATTGTTGTGCATTTGGAAATTCATTGAAATTAGTTATCTTGCAGTCGTGCATCAGATTATGGACTGATGAAGATTGATAGCACTGGGCGTATCATTCAATTTGCTGAGAAACCTAAGGGCACTGATCTGAAAGCAATGGTAGTTAGTCTGTACTTATCTCATTTTTTTTTAGCTCCAAGTCTTAGTTATAGACTTAATCAAGATCCTTTCTGGTCTTCTCTAAGTTGATACGCCCTTAGTTTTTATATCTAGCTAGTGAAATTTTCTTTGCACTGCAGCAAGTTGATACCACTCTTCTTGGACTCTCCAAGCAAGAAGCCATGCAATTTCCCTATATTGCTTCAATGGGCGTTTATGTGTTTAGAACTGATGTCTTGCTGAAGCTTCTGAGGTGTAGCTATCCCTCATGCAACGACTTTGGTTCTGAAATCATTCCATCTGCTGTGAAGGAGCATAATGTCCAGGTGAGATTGCTACTCAATCATAGATTCATCCTCTTGCTCTTCCTTTTCTTCAAATTTTTCATTTCTAGTTAATTTGCATCAGTTAACTTTATTCCACTAATTGAATTTCTGCATTTCTGATTTCTTTTAATTTTCAGGCTTATTTATTCAACGACTATTGGGAGGACATTGGAACAATAAAGTCCCTTTTTGATGCCAATTTGGCCCTCACGGAGCAGGTCGGTATTATTGTCATACCATTTGTTTCTGTAGTAACCTGGTAGCACTGCAATGAGGGGGCTTTCCTTTCTTTCATGGTTCTGCAAATTGATCAGTTGGTTTTCTTCAATGCAGCCACCAAAGTTTGAATTTTATGATCCGAAGACACCTTTCTTCACCTCCCCTAGATTCTTACCGCCTACTAAAGTTGATAAATGCAGGGTATGATTTCAATTGCAAATGAGGTTACAATTTCTAATGTGCTTGGCGCATCTCATGTAACATTGTTTTTTTTGCAGATTGTCGATGCAATAATCTCACATGGCTGCTTTTTACGAGAATGTAGCGTGCAACATTCTATTATAGGAGTCCGCTCACGTTTAGAGAGTGGTGTTGAGCTTACAGTAAGCTTGCTTTCTTACCCTTTTCTTTCCTTGTCTCCTGGCTTCTCTTCCCTTCTTGTTTAAAGCTGGTACTGGATTAAGAAGGCTTTCTTTGGTATTCAATTAATTGACTTACAGAGGCAGGGTTGTGGATTTAGGGGCATCACATTCTAATCCTATTGGATTTGATTAGTTCAGCCAAAAATAGGCTCCTAGATGGCAGTAGATGAAATTAAGCATGCCAGTATGCCAGGAAATTGGCTCCACCACGGCCTGTTATGTTGGAATGCACATTATTGGAGGATGTCCACTGACAACAATATACTTTTAGGGGCCTGTACCGGGTCCGGATAGTGCTTTTGTTTATATTTGGTTTACATATAGTGTTTGGTGACACTTCATGATATCAGACTGCATTTAAAAACAATACCATTAAAATCTATAATGATGATCTTAAGCAATGTTATTGTAATATTAAGGAAGTCGTGGAAAAGATAGATCATTCTGCAAAAACCAGAGTGCATTCTATAAGGCATTGCGTTTGCAGTGTCTTCAAGGCATCAAAGAAGGCATCATTTCCCGAAACTCCCCACTCTAATTGCATATTTCTGCCATCTGAATGAGGGTCAAGATGTACTGGTCAGATGCATGTGTAAGATAGGTACTCAATTCATTTTTTTTATTGAAATCCCATAAATGCACATGATTTGCTTGCATGAATTTTAACATAAATAGTGATCGTTAGTTGATGCCAAGATGGCATCATGTAGAAGCTTGGCCAATTTGTCCTTTCAATTCCAGAGCGACAACTGCTTATGGTAATAGCCTAACGAGAGGGTGCTTATATCTCCAGGATACTATGATGATGGGTGCTGACTACTATCAAACTGAATCTGAAATTGCCTCCCTGCTAGCGGAAGGAAAGGTTCCAATTGGCGTGGGTCAGAATACCAAAATCAGGTAAGATTTTGGCTGCAACTCCTCTTTCCCATGCACAGGCACACATGCAGAAACTTTCAGTGTACAAGATGAGACCTGCATGTTGTTTCTGCGTTATATAATGCTTTATCGATTCTTTCATGTAACATCATCCAATCATAATTGCTTATACCTATTAAAATATTCATATTTGGATTCTTTGGCCTGATGGCAGAACATATGCATTTTTTCCCCCAGGAATTGTATTATTGATAAGAATGCCAAGATAGGAAAAGATGTGATCATCACAAATGCTGATGTAAGTATAACTTTCTGCTCTGCCTAAACTTCATGTCAACTTGGAGTGTTTTCAATACCAACTAGAAGCGTCCTGTGTTTGAACGGCACATATCTGCTCTGGCTCATCAGGGTGTTCAAGAAGCAGACAGGCCAAGTGAAGGATTTTACATTAGATCAGGGATCACAGCCGTCCTGAAGAATGCAACAATTAAAGATGGAACCATTATCTAGAAAAAGCTGAATCCTAGTGATGAAGCTGAGGGAGCAATCAATCGGCATCTTTGTATTTGGTTGCTGTGATCACAAAGAGCTGCTTTGTACGTAAATTACTTACTCCTTCCATATGTGACAGAACAGCCTAGAAGAGGTAGTATTTTAACTTGAATAAATCGAAGGCGCCTGAAGTCCATTTAGAAATATGGACAGGCTCATTGCTTAAAGCTCAAACCACAGGATTGATAATGCTACCTTTTATTCTGACTTTAAAACTTCAGCCCTGTTTGGCTAGATCAGAATTAATCTTCGAACTAGAATAAAATTGCCATAGCCAAGGAGGGGATGATTTGGATTCTAAGCCTTAAAAAGTGATTTCCTAAAAATTATTTTCTAAATTATTTTCTGTTTATTTATTATTAGAAAAATTGGTCATCATAAAATAAAATATTTTTCAGCAGTAAAAGAAAAAAATAGTTTGGTTTCTATAAAAATATATTTTTTTAAATTTTAGATGGAAAATACTTTTTAAAAATTTTGAAAAATTCAGAAATGTCTTATTATTTGATAATTATATTAAATTTGATCCTCAAGTTTTTAATTGTTATATATTTTATTTTGATTTTTTTTTCAATTGTATCTCTTAAAATTTAATATCTTTATTCTTAAAATTTAATATCTTTATTCTTTATTTTTTTATTGTTATTTACTTTTCTCTTATTATTTTTTTAATTGAAAATTTTTATTTATCATATTTGGTTTCTATTTATTTTTATTTGAAACAATTTATGAAAGTGTATTTTTTTTAATTTTATTATCTGTCAAATTTAATTTTTATTTTTCTAATTGTTATTTATTTTATTTAAAATAATTTATGAATTTTTTTTCAGTTTCATCCTTCAGCTTTTTTTATCATTTCATCTTTATTTTTTAATAAAATTTTTTAAAAATTAAAATATTAAAAAACTATTTATCAATTTATTTTCCATAACATAATTAAACTGAATTTTTTTTTGTAATTTATTTTTTCACAGCATTATCAAATATTAGAATTTAAATGCTTCCCTTTTCCTTTCACTAAAAGAAACACTATTGGATGAGCTGATACATCCCTAATAGAGATTTCGATACTTAAAACTTCAGCGATGACGCTAATTTTTTAAGTTAAAAGAGTTTGCTAGTCTAACATGATCAAAACTAGAGTCTCCTGGCTTCTCATTTTTCCATGTTAATTGCCGTTGTTCCCAGCTCTCCACTGAGGCGTTCTCATATCTTTTGCTCTCTCCCACTTCTCAATGTTCCTCAGCCTAGCGCACATCTTTCGAATCCGATTGAACTTTGGAGACTGATCAACAATGATACTAGCTGTTGAAGGGTTCTGGCTGAAGACTACTTCATGCCAGTCTCGGAATGAGTCCATTCCTTCAGTAAGTAGTTGCCAGAACATGCCGCCTGCTGCAGCACCTCCATTGCTAGCTGATAAATAAATAGCTGAGTAGACACAAGACAGTATTGAATAGTAGCTGGTCCCTTTGGTTATCATTCGATGTTCTCAATGATTTTCCGAACTCTGTGAACAGAACTTGCTTCTGAAGGATGCTCCGTGCATCTTGGATATGATTGTTAAGCCAATTGTTCAAAAAGGATTCTTGGCTTGCTTCACCTGAACAAGTTTGCCTGTTCATAGAGAAAAATAGCCGTATTTGGTGAGGAAAGTCTGTTGCCAGGAAAAAATGCTCTATATGCTCAGATTTTTACACCGCGTGACATAACAGAACAAAAGGCAGGGATAGTTTTAGGCGGAAAGTTTCTGCTTAATACCATTGATCAGGGTAGGAATGACTAATGAGCAGCAGCAAAGTCAATGCCAGGGATCTGATTGTTGGCAATGAAATCTGCCCCTACGTGAAAGTTTGGATTGGATTGCCGCTTTTGAGAAGAGGATGGTTTCTAACATTGCGGTTGAGTTTTACTCTTTTTTTTTTAATTTTAAATTAAGTTTTTTATATATTTTTGTATTTTTGAAGAAAAAACACTTTAAAATCAATCTTTACGAGATTCCAACCCCTTACAAACCTGCTTCTAATAGGCGGTTTCCATCAATAGATATCAAGTAAGAAGCCATCTCTGTGATCCGAGCTTGCCATGCAAAGCCACGTTAAGTAAAATCAAACAGTAGTGTTTTATTTAATAATTTGTAATCAAATCAATTTTCTCACTCACAAGGAGTTGATAACTCTTAGCGGGGACGTATTTGCGTGCTGCTTTTGGTTAATCTTAAAGTGACCTTGTTTTTGTCCGACCACGTTAACTGGACCTGTTAGTTAGTTAAATTAAATGCTGGACCTGTTAGTTAGTTAGATTAAATGCTGGACCTACTATTCTCACCTAATCCTATACCAACAGTAATACTGGACCTGTTAGTTTTATTGCGTTCACCTCGAGGGTTGGTGGCAGGAAATCTAACAGATAAGATCTGATCTGGTGAGTTCTTATGAGCATACAAACTTTATCCGGAGGTGTTTAGCTCTGCAATTTAATCTTGTTTTTTTTTTTTAAAAAAATTATTATATATACATTTTTAAATAAAATATATTTTGAAAAATAATCTTTACCCCTCTTTGGTGATAAATGTGTGTTTGTTTCCTGAAAAGTAGTTTCTGAAAAATCATTTTTTAAACTTTCCTGTGTTTGTTTGCCATTAAAAAAGTTAGTTAACGGAAAACACTTTGCTGTCAAAGGAAAATTTGGTTTGATTTTTAGAAAAGTATTTTCCTTTTATTTTGGGTGGAAAACACTTTCCATAAGTTGTGAAAAATTTAAAAATATCATATTATTTATTGATTATGTAAGATTTGGTCCTCAAACTTTTGATTGCTATATATTTTGTTTGAATTTTTTTTTTCAAATTAATCCTTTAAAATTTGATTTTTATATTAACTTTGGTCCTTATTTTTATGAATGTTATTTACTTTTCTCTTATCATTTTTTAAATTGAAATTTTTTATCTATCAAATTTGGTCCTCGTTCTTTTGATTGTTACTTATTTTATTTAAAATAATTTATGAAATTGTAATTATTATTATTTTAATTTCATCATCTTTTAATTTTTTTTATCTGTTAGATTTGATTTCTATTATTTTGATTATTATTTATTTTATTTTAGATAATTTATGAAATTTTTTTCAATTCCATTCTCATTCAACTTTTTAATTTTTAAGATTTGTTACCTATTATTTTAATAAACTTGAAAAGAAAAAAAACATTAATAAGCCTTTTCAGCTTATTTTTCATAACGTAACCAAACACTAGAAAATATTTTCCAACTTATTTTTCATAACACTAACAAACATAAAAAAATAATTTACTTTACTGAAATTTACTTTCTATAAAAACCACTTTTTTTTAAATACTTTACTGAAATTTACTTTATATAAAAACCACTTTTTTTTAAAAAAAAAAAAACTTTTCTACAAAAAATGGAATCTAAAAAACTCTCAAGATTCAAAAAAATAATTTAGTTGAGAGATATTGAAGGCTGAAAGTATTGTATTCATGAAGAGAATCAGACATGTACAATAAAAAAGATAAGATGGGGAGAAGTCTAGCTAACCTGAAAGGTCCTTTCTGATGGATCCGAGACACATCTGGGTTCATTCATGAGCTCCCAAACCATTATTGTTGGCTCATCTTTGTAAGCGACTCCGGTGATACTGTTACGTCTTGTGAGAATAGCCTATACAATATATACAGCAAAGATAGAAGGAAAGGACATTGAGAGAGAGAGAGAGACTACACTAGTTGGATCATTTGTTTCTCAAGCTGTCAGCCATGAGAGGATGAATAATGACAACAATGGCAAGGAGACAGAAGGAGAGTCACCCTCACCTTTGACTCCTGTAGTATCCTTGACTGGCTGCCTAGTTCTCATACTATTTTTCTCCCTCTAAAGTCAACGTAGTTGTTCACCCAACTCAAAACTAGCTTAATACCATGCCTCCTAGCTTCCTTCCTAGTAGCTATTTAACCTTTTAACAAAGGATAAACCATATCATTAACAAAGGATGGAGAATTTCAAAAGGCTAAAAAGAATGTTACCAGGCAAGATATATCATGACTGCCTGGGAAGTTTGTTAATTATAGAGAAAAATCCCCTGTTTTTGAATGAGAAGAATCACAGAGAAAGTCAGGCCCCGGTGCTTCATGTTTTTTCCTCTCCCTTTCCTGCCTTTTTCTCAATACATCAAAGAATTATGTCCCTGTAATCTCAACAAGTCTGCAGTTTCTTTTATTTAGTGTACATTTCTCCGGCCCTATCAATTAAGGTGGGTGAAAAAAAAAGAAAAGATGTCACTTTTCCGTAACAGGATTCAAAAATAAGCATGTGGGTGACCATGCTTAAGTGTATAAAAATTAATTTCAAAACTATCTGTCTTTCTGTCTGTGTCTTTTATTCTTTTTTTATCTCACAAACCAAATGCAATATAAAGGTTGATAAAACTACAACAGACAAGATACAGTTTTTTTTTTTTTAAAAAAAACATTTACCTACGGCCTAAAGTTAATAAATGACTGGTTAGAAACGTAACTGATGCTTTGGCACTATATTTGAAGGCAGAGGTTACATTTTCAGATCCTCCGGTTATGATTACAGAAAATTTTATCATTATTCGAAGGTTCTCATTGGAGTTTAGGATGAAATACTGTGAATAACTGCAAAATTATGATTTAAATATGTTAATTTTCGATTTTGGTATTATAAAATTTCTCCTCCTTCTCGAATGTAATTAACAAGCTTCGGAAAAGTCTATAAATTATTTCAGAAATGGCATTTCGGAATTCGAAATTCGATGCCTGGGAATTCAAAGTGTGTGTTTGGTTGTCAAATCTTATATATATATATATATATATATATATATATATATATATATATATATAAGTCCAAGTATTCAATATCTCATGGTTACCGAAGTTTCGCGTTTTAAATAGCGTTTCATAAAAATTATTATTTTTATTTTATTTAAAATTAAATTTTTTATATTTTTAAATTATTTTAATACGATAATTTTAAAAATAATTTTTTAAAAATAAAAATATTATTTTAATATATTTACAAATAAAAATCATTTAAAAAAATAATGACTACCATCACTGCATTTTCAATTACGCTATATCTATGATTTCAACATCTCCGCCAGCAGTCGGTGCTGAACATGGTTGATGAATTTCAGGAACTCTGCGTTGAAATATAGCAGTAGACATCAATATTAATAAAACCAACAGTTTTGAGAGTACTCTACTTTTTCCTCTCAAGTGGCATAGTTGGGCTCTAACGCACGGCTTAGAAGTGAGAACAAGGAACGGTTTGAGCTCACATCAGCCAAGAATGTCACAGATTTCTTACACGAAACTCCATGTCCCCAACCATGTGAAAGAAGGCTCCAAATCCACAATTTCTTGCCATGAACATGTAGCTACCTACCATGTGAACCATATTTTAAAATCTCCATTTTGATGTAACTTTCATTCCCTTTCAATTCCTTACTAGACATATAACTTGTGCTATGCCGCAAGCTTTTTTTTTTTTTTTTAACGTACAACATGGATATTTAGATAATGATAGTATTTATAAAGAAAAAAAACACATAATACTCGAGTCATTAACTTGACTGGATTCAATAACACCTGGTAATGTAATAGTCTGATTTAAACTATAAACAACGATAATAAACAAACCGTATATGAAATATTTGGTAATAATTAACTAAAACAAAAAAGCTGTTAATATCATACCCTAAAAAAAAAGAAAGAAAAGATCGCTGGAGATTCACCATTATTCTACTGTGGACAATGCTTACCATTATAAGACCTTGCTGAGATGGTTCACACCCCACAACAAAAAAGTGCATAACGACATTAAAAAAAGTTGCATTAGTTGCTAGAGCAATGTCACGAGAAAAAAAGAAGAGTGATTATCCATTTATATTCAACTAATCAATTCTATTTAAATCGAGAATAAAATTTATTTATAAAAATAAACTTAATTAAAAACAATAAAATAAAAGTCTTAGAGAACCCAATCAAATAAAAAAAACAAAGGATAATATAAAGGACACGAAGTTGAAAAGAAAAATAGAGCTGAATCTCTAATTAAATAAATATCAAAGGATAAAATTAAAAAAAAAATAGATTTAAAAAATATTAAATAAAACAAATAAATCCTGAGCGAACCCCTTAAAAATGAGTTAATTTTTAAAATTTGTAACTCATTAAAACTTAGACACGAGTTTAACCAAGAAGCTAAAATCCAAACAAATTAAAAGTTAAAGGATGAAATTGAATAAAAAATAATTTAAAAACTTTGCAAATAAAAGAAAAATTAAAAAAATAAAGTTGAAATCAAATAGAAAAAAAATAATAAAGGGTAAAATAAAAAAAATCTCATACATATAGCATCACACTTACATGACTTCTATTTCATTGATTCGAAATAAAATTAATTAGTTTTGTTTTGTTTTTAGCAGTAATAAAATAAAATAATATAATATAATAAAAAAATATTTAAAAATATAAGTAAAATTTCACAAGCAACAATTAATTAATATTTTAAAACGCGTGGAGAAAGTATTGTAGCTTTCCCTGCATGTTTTTTTTGTTTTTTTGTTTTCTTTCCATTCCCTGCATTTTTGTTTGTTTTGTTTTCCATTCCTCACATTTTTTTTTGTTTTTTTAATTTTTATCAAAATTATCTTCTTCTTTTTTAAAATTTTTATGTGTTTTTTTTCAAAATTATATTTGTCGATTTTTTTTTACTATTGAACCGTTTGATAATTTAGTTTTATAGTTTTTTTCTTTGAAACATTGTCAATTACTACAGTATTTCCCTACATGGTTTTTGTTTTGCTACATTGTTTTTCTGTATGTTTTTTTTCTAAAATTATCTTTGTCGAATTTATTTTTTTAATATTGAGATGGTTAAGAATTTAGCTTTGTAATTTTTTTCTTTAAAACATTATGGATTGCTACAGTGTTTCTCCACATGATTTTTATGTTTTTTTTATGATTTTTTTCAAAATTATCTTTGTCGATTTTATTTTTTTTAATATTGAGTTGGTTGAGAATTACAATTGTAGCTTTTCTCACAAAACATTGTGGATTGCTGTAGTGTTTCCCTACATAGATCTTTTTTTTTCTCTTAGAAAATTGGTGGCTATGCCTAGATGTTTTTTTCTCATTAAAAAAAAATGATATGACTCACAAGAAGGGCGAGACAACAATCTAGTGGTTACTAAATAGAAATATTTAAATTTTAAAATTATATTTAGATATTTGATATTGTGTTTGAAATTTAAATTACATAGTTTTAAGTAATTTTATCTTTGAATTTAAATCAAAATTATGCATTTGAATTAATATTTTGAATTTATATATATATATATATAAAATACAACCCAAATGATACAACAAAATGCTGATAGATAAGAAAATTTAAGAATTTTAGAAGAAGTCAATGTAGTGGTTTAGGCTGCGTTTGTTTTGCACCTGTTTTTATATTTGCGGTGCAAAAAATACAGTAAGATGTTTAGTAATTGTTAAAACTGCGTTTTAGACTACGAGGCCCGGAACATAATTTTTGTAAAGTAATTTTTATATATTTTTTTAACTGAATTTTGTGTTACCATGCTGTAAAAAAAAAAAAATTGACCTCGTTTTGACATTAAGAAGGAAGAAAATTACATGGAAATTGCATTAAAAAACTGAGGTAGTTTGAATTGGTAATTTGGTTTCCTTGGTGTGGGTCCCCATAGGCCTTGATAGCTTGATTTGCCCCAAAGCAACCCCACCTTCGCTTGGGCCCGACAGTGCCATGATGGCGAACACGGCAAGAACTAAGAAGTGCAGCCACACAGCGGGCCCCTCCCCGGACAAGACCTGCACACACCCATGATCAAACATGGTTTATCGACCACCAATCAAACGAGGAGACGAGCACTTAATAATTGAAAACACACTCCTTGATCACGTACAAGACTGGAGATTGGTAATGTAATATTTTTATTTCGATTTAATTTTTATTAAAAAAAACAATTAAACTGATTTAAAAAAATTAATCAAACCAGTTTAAATTGACTGATTTCAGTTTAATTAGGCTTTTTTAAAATAAAAATAAGTTCAAATCGGTTTGACTCGGTTTATTTTTGTTTTTTCGGTTTCAAACTTATAAAACCAAAACCGAACCGAACCGGTTAGTTTTTTAAATTCTAATTGATTTAATCGGTTTTTTTTATGATTAAATTTTATCAATTATTCTTTTTTATTTTTTTTTATTTAATCAATTTTTTAATTTTTTAATTTTTTTACTCACGTTTGTTTAAGAGATGAAGGACAAGAACTCTCATCAGTCAAAAACAAATTCCTTGGAAGACCACTTAAGCAACGTCTAGCAAAATAGACTTACTAGTCTTTTTTATATTTCTAGGGAATTCTTCAAATCTAAGAATTGCAATTTCTGAACAAGTCATTTGAGGAAAAAAAACTGTTTTCGATAACTGTTACACCACTTGTTTGAAAAAGAAAAACCTAACAAATATGTAAAAATATAAATTTTTAGGTTAGAAAATGTTTATGTAAAAATATAAATTTTTATTTTAAATAAAAATTTTATATTTTTTATATTATTTTAATGTGTTAATGTTAAAAATAAAAAAATTATTTTGATATATTTTCAAATAAAAAATACTTTTAAGTATAATCGTAGTGAAAATACCTAATAAATATATATAAATTGCTTTAAATCAATTTTTATCAAATACACTATTAATTTAACTTGTTTTCACCATATAAAAAATGCATTTAAAACTAAAAACTAAAATAAAAAATTGCTGTCATAAGACTCAAGAGGTTATCTGACCTCGTAAGAATTGCGTACAGGTACAACTCAAGTGTGCAACGAGGAGCTGATCAATGGACACCGAATTAAATGCGTTGATCGGACGAATGATGTGGCTCCACCACCAAACTCCTGTTCTTTGACTGAGAGCTCACCAAAAACATTCTGGAAGTTGACAAACGGTCACACTAGCTACTAGTCCACCACAATAATATACTCGTTGATAATAGTTGTTTTTATTTAAAAATATATAAAAATATTTTTTTTATTTTTTAAAAATTATTTTTAACATCAGCACATAAAATGATATAAAAATATAAAAAAAATATTAATTCAAATTAAAGCAAAAGTTAAAAAATTTTAAATTTTTTTTAAAAAACTGTTAAAACACAAAAACGAATAGGCCTACATCAAGTTCAAGGTAGTTAGGTTGATGGCTTTGTGGTGGTGTTTGATATTGTTATAAATTTTTTTAAATTATTTTTTGCTTAAAAATATATTAAAATAATATTTTTTTTATTTTTTAAAAAATTATTTTTAACATTATCGGGTTAAAACCATAAAAAAACAAAAAAATTAATTTAAAAAAATTAATTTTTTTTCAAAAACACAATACCACCACAAAAAAAATACACTACCTTTACATTATTTGAAATAAATTTTATTTTTACACTAATCATGATCATGGTCACTATATTCTATTTTAAGATGAAAGCTCTATTTGTTTTTGCATTTCAAAAATGCTTTTTAAAAAATTAAATTTATTTTTTTCTACTTCAAATTAATTTTTTTTTTGATATTTTCAAATCGATCATTTTGATATGATGATATCAAAAATAATTTTTAAAAAATAAAAAAATATATTATTTTAATATATTCTTAAATAAAAAATATTTTAAAAAACAACTCCAACCAATACATAATAAATCTATCTTTCTCTTGTATTTTTCTTTGTATGCTATTTACTGTCACTTCCACCTCATTAATCGAGTTTTTTTAATGATATCTCTGTAATTCTTAAAAATTTTAATTTAGCACTTATATAGAAAATGATAACGGATGATTCCACTTTTAAATTATTATTTTTTTAGTATTTTATTTTCCTTGTTTTGTCGATGAAATATCACCATATGGATAGAATCTCAGGGGGGATGGAACGAGAGAAATTTTTTTAAAAAAATATTATGAAAAGGAGCTTTCTTAACTACTTTAATTTTTATTATTATTTTAATTTTCAAAATAACATTTTTTAAGTTTTTATATTTTCTCTCTTTTTTTTCCCTCAGTTTTTTCCACATAGAAATCTAATTCTACCGCTAGCTATATTATTAGATTATTTTTTTGTTGTATTATTTTAAGCTATGTTTGATAATACATTTAGACATTTTAATGCTTCATTCATCCGTTTCATGTAAAATAACTTGTTTTTAAAGCTATTTTACATAAAAATCCAAAAACATTTAATTTTTCATTGTTGGGTTATTATACGTTACTAAACTCTACTTGGTATGTATTAAAAATACGTGTGAAAGAGGAAACAGCAAGAATTAATTAATAGAGCTTTTAATAGCATGTCCGGATCAAATAAATATTTTTGTGATTATATATATATATATATATATATATATATATATATATATTAACTTGATGCATTTTAAATTCAAAGACAATTTTACAACATGTACACAGCATTAACAGACACACTTAAATAATTCGATGTTTTTTTTTTTTGACACATTCTTGCAATTCCCTCGCTGAACTAGGAAAACTTAGAACAGCTCGTAAGTGGCCGTTTTAACAATAGAATACAGATGGCAAAGGTCATGGAGGCAGGAAATTGCGTAGCTGCATCCACCTTATACACGAGGGAAGACTGTCAGCTCAGCTAATCATCTGCTTGATGGCTAACTAAAATTGACGCGTGGTAGGCCGTACCAGAGAAGTTAACTAAAATTGGTGGCCCAAGAACTGGACGTATCTATATATGAGACAAGCAAGCAGCGCCGAAAGCCTTACCAAGCTTTTCTAGATTAGAAACACCAGACATTGCTTTCAATTTCCTACCTGACCCGACTTCTCTCCACCATCTGTCTGAAAATTAAAGATGGGAACAGAAGCTGAAACAGTGTGTGTGACAGGTGCATCAGGCTTCATCGGATCATGGCTAATTATGCGACTACTAGAGAAAGGTTATGCTGTCCGAGCCACCGTCCGAGACCCTGGTCAGCCCCTTTCGACCATCATATACATCAGTTTCATTCAAGCTTTGGTTTATGATTTTCTCTCGTTATTTTCTCCCTGACAGATAACATGAAGAAGGTGAAGCATTTGCTGGAATTGCCAAAGGCATCAACCCACTTGACTTTATGGAAAGCTGATCTTTCTGTAGAGGGGAGTTATGATGAAGCAATTCAAGGGTGCACAGGAGTGTTCCATGTTGCCACTCCCATGGATTTTGAGTCCAAGGACCCCGAGGTATACATGATTTCTAACTGTACCAGCTTTGAAAATGCCAACAGTTTTTCTGCCAAAGGCGATTACCCAGCTTACGAGAGACTGGAATTAATTTCCTCTACTATATCATTCGCCGGAAAAATGTTGATAGCCGGCAGCTTAAGCATGTTTTGGACTATTGTATTTTGCTTCATTAAGCTAATTTCGTGGTAGCAAAATATAATGGTAAAAAACGGTAATTGCTAGTAAACAATTTTGGAATTACAGTGAAATCATTAATGTTTTGGCAGAACGAGGTGATCAAGCCAACAATCAACGGAGTACTGGACATCATGAGAGCATGTGCCAATTCAAAAACAGTTAGAAAGATAGTCTTCACGTCATCTGCAGGAACTGTGGATGTTGAAGAAAAGAGAAAACCAGTGTACGATGAAAGCTGCTGGAGTGATTTGGACTTTGTTCAGAGTATAAAAATGACGGGATGGGTTAGTACTGTATTATTAAGCACCTAATTAATTCCCCCTTTCTTTCCTTTGCTGTATAAAATCAAAACATGAAATTTCTAATTAATATAAATCTTTAAACGTACCGTGGGGACCAGATGTATTTCGTGTCCAAGACTTTAGCAGAGCAAGCAGCATGGAAGTTTGCTAAAGAGAATAACCTGGATTTTATCAGCATCATACCAACTCTTGTTGTTGGCCCATTTATCATGCAATCAATGCCACCAAGTCTCCTGACAGCACTTTCATTGATTACTGGTACTGCATCTCCTACCCTTTTTTGTGCTGATTATTAAATTAGTGTTTTTGAATATGACATAGGGAACCATACTTTTCTTGCGACAACAGGAAATGAAGCTCATTATGGGATTTTAAAGCAGGGACATTATGTGCACTTGGATGACCTCTGCATGTCTCACATCTTTTTGTATGAGAATCCAAAAGCAGAGGGCCGCTACATCTGCAACTCGGATGATGCTAACATTCACGATCTTGCTAAATTACTCCGAGAAAAATACCCAGAATACAATGTCCCTGCCAAGTAACTTTCTCACCAAAACAATCATAAATTATCCTTTCCCTTGATAGTTATTATCCTTTTCTTTCTCTGGGCCTAATTAATTAAATCTTGTTGGATCAGGTTCAAAGATATTGATGAGAATTTGGCGTGTGTTGCTTTCTCATCCAAAAAGCTGACGGACTTGGGTTTTGAGTTCAAATACAGCTTGGAGGACATGTTCGCAGGTGCTGTGGAAACATGCAGAGAAAAGGGACTAATTCCCCTTTCTCATAAGAAACAAGTCGTCGAGGAATGCAAAGAAAATGAAGTGGTCCCTGCGTCCTGATTGTTCCACGGTCCCGTTATTCCATAACTAGACGAATGTCAGTCGCACAAGCTATACACTACAAATAATTGTTGTCTTTGACCTTGGATTTGCCGCCGACGGCTTTTGCACCATGATAGTGGTGTAAGGTTATTGCCCACTTAATGGCCTGTTTTATGTGCTTTGTTTCTCAAATTATGTTCATCGTTGGCTTTGATCAATTTACTATATTGTACCTTTTAATTGAATTATGATTAAAAATAAAGACAAATTAAAACCTTTTTGTCGTTTGCATTTCTGTGTTTTTTTTTAATCAAGGAATAGCCAGGATAATTATTTTCGGTTCAATTTTGTTTTAGATAGAAAACAACAATTAAATTAATTTTTTTTCAAGATTCAAAATAACCAATTTTGATTTTGTTCAGTTAGTTTTTTTGGATCAAACCCGGCAAAACCTTATGAACAATCTTCCATCAAAAAGGTACAAGCGTCATGAATCTCTATAAAACTCAGACTATCCCATCTTTGATCAAGTACAACACAGAATAAACCTCTAAGAAGCCTGCTCTTTTAGATCATAACCATGAAAAACAAACAAACAAACCATTTCAATTTTTTTTTTGTCCTTAAAACCAAAAATTGGCTGAAAGGTACTTGAAGTCTTGAAGTAATAGTCAAAGTGTCATTGGTCCTAGAACAGTAAATTCCATGGCACTAGTCTCTAAACAAATCGTTTCACTCAACTTTTCCTCCTAAAAGTATTATAAAACGATAAGAAAAATGAGAACAAAAGATGAACGGGACTTAATTTTTTTGTTTGATGAAAAAAATCAAATAAATGTTTAGCTTGATAGCTAACACCCACTACACCACTCGAAGGCCTGACCGTAAGTATTAGGCAGGAAAAGAATTTAAAATCATTTGGGAAATATATCAAAAGTTTGAGTGGTCTTAAAGAGAACTGGTGATCGGGAGAGATTGAGACAACAGTGAGTGAGGGGGAGGTGGCTGTGGTTTGGGGAGAGAGAAAACAAGAGAGCATTGATAGAGGGTGCTACAATTTAGATAGTATTTAGTATTTGGTTGTTTTTCAAAAAAATAATTTATTTAAAAATATATAAAAATAATAAATTTTTTTATTTTTTAAAATTTAATTTTCACATCAATATAATATCAAAACGATACAAAAATATAAAAAAATAATTAATTTCAGGCAAATAAAATTCAAAATTTTATAAAACATGATTGACTAGGGTTGTGAGTATAGAATTAATTTTAGGTTTTTCTTAACTTTTTATAATAAGATTTAATATTGCAGGTCGGTCTAATTCATTTAGATTTAGACTTTTGAAATCAAACACAACCAAACCAGAAAAGATTTTGGTTTTTTACTTCGTTAATTCAATTTTTTTTATGGCATGTGTTTTTGCTTATAAGAAATGCTGGTAGTTTTTTTTTTTTATGTTTATTGTAATTTAAATTCATTCTGATAGTTCAATATTTATGTTTAATTCCTTTCATGCATGTGGGGTTGCGCAAACTGAGTTGCTCGGAATTTGATTAAGGTTTGTGGCTTGGAAACGAGCGAGTGGTTAGGGATTTTGAGGTGTTTTTAAGCTAGCTTTAAAGGTAGTTCCTTGCATGACGTATTTGCAAATGCAGTTGCTTACTTATTCTTTTGCAGGACATCCCTGACCTGGCAAAATATGCAACACTACCTGTTATTAATAGCCTGACTGATGACGACCATCGTTGCCAAATAATGGCCGATGCTCTCATGAAAA
The DNA here is from genome assembly GCA_015852605.2 of Populus deltoides. Taxonomy (NCBI): domain Eukaryota; kingdom Viridiplantae; phylum Streptophyta; class Magnoliopsida; order Malpighiales; family Salicaceae; genus Populus; species Populus deltoides. The sequence goes on from CM027571.2 coordinate 2,200,148, forward strand.
TTGAACATGGTGGCCGGTTGGAAGGAACCATGGTTAGTTCATCATGCTTTCTATGTATGCTTTGTTTTGTCTTTGCACTACATGAGTTGCATACGATTCTAAGCTAAATCTGTCTACTGCTACAAATTCAGGTTGTTTATGTTGGGGTCGGGAATAACGTTGCATACTCTTGGTTGCTGTGATTCCTTTCCACTTTGTCTGTGCTTGTCCGAAAGGTTTTGAGCCTGTATAGAAGGCACAACAGTTTGGGATCGGAAAATTTGAGATTACTAAAGACCCACAGGAATCCGTTAGAGAAATTGATGTTGTGTGCTCTGATGCGTGGCCTGCATAGGCAAAAGGAAGAGGCTGCATATTGTCATCAAGTACTAGAAGGATTTCAGGCATATATGCTGCTTTTTTCCAAAACTATTGATTACAAAGGTTTTAAGCTTCTCATGCAGGAAAAAAGTAAAACCCAATTTACTGTTAGTTTCAGGCTTATTCATTATTGTACGTTCATTAAATTATCTTTGTTATGTAAACTATCGTTGTTATGTTTTGATTTAGTGAGAATAGATATAATATAAATTATACAAAAATATATGAATGATGAAAAGAGAATTCATTACCGTAAAAGAATTAGAAAAAATATTTCACATGTTATCTCCAATAATATTAATTATGGTAAGGTAGTATGAGATTTAAAAAATATTTCCCATTAAGTGATCAAGGAGTGTGCAAGATGATGCAATCAAGCTGCATATGCTTGGCTTGCGATCTCAGATCAGCCATACCCAAATCCCAAAGCATACTAGTTCGTAACTTCATTTAATCTGAAGGGACGTCGAATCTTGTGGGTGGAATCCGTGCATTTGGTTTTCTGTGGAAACCTGAACAACAAAGGTAGCTGCAATTTAGTTGCCATTGCCCGTTTGAAGATTTATAGTTTCTGCATATTATATCTATGCTTGACATTCCCCCACCCCGCATTTTTTGGTCTGGATCAAACCAGGGGCACATTGAAGTATGAACTAGCAGCAAGGACCCCTTTTGACAGCTTTGAAATTGCATATAAATGGACATATGAGTGCACTACAAGAAATGGCCTAAGTATTAAAGACCAAGGATACAAATGTGGGTGTGTATTGCCTACACTAAAGGATTGAGGATGCAAACTTGGACATGAATTTTCTCTCCAGAGAATGCAACCTTAAGGATGAGACTTGACATTGTCTACCGTTCTTCTGCACTGAATTTGTTCCAAGCATCCTGGGAGAAACAAATAAATAAAAGAGCATCACTTGAACAATTCAAGGACAGAGAAAAGGATGAAAAACATAACAGCTGCATGGCATTAAGGCTTAGTTTCCATCCTGAATGCAATATGTTGTTAAGTGCCATTTTTAAAGTTAAAGACCAAGACGTCTGCAATTATCCATGCTTTAGTCCAACTAGGCCATGACAAGCTACAGATAAATTTCCTATGAGAAGAGGAAACAGTAGCACACCTTTAGAAGATCAAAAACCTTCTCACAGGTGTATTTCAGCTGTATGCTTGCACCTCGTTGTTGCAACTTGTCAGGGTGAACAAATAGCGTGGCCTTGCGATAAGCTTTTTTCACAGCAGTACTTGACACAAGTTCAGTCAAAGGAATTGGCTGCCAGCCACTATCAGGGCCAAGGATCTGCAAGCAAGGGAAAATACTGTTAGAAAAAGAAGCTTCAAGGGGATAGCGCATGAGATAATCCCATTTGAGCACAACTCGATATTTATTTTAAACATAACAAATAATCAATTTATAATGTATTAAAATCTAGAAAAGTGATCTAATAAGTTAGCTAGTAAATGTAAGGTCAATAAATTGTGAAGAAAATCATAAATCCGTAATGCATCATGGAGTGAATTTATAGAACTTATGGACGGGTATAAGCGGGAAGGTTTCTACACACATATGGCAGTGTTGAAAGCAGAGCACGCAAGTTCCTCTCCTTCCCACTTGACCATCTCTTGACATCAGCTTCCAAAGTTTCTGCCAGTCTCTGCCATCGATATTCAGTAGAAGACAGTGAGAAAAGTATTAAAAAACTGAATGAAATTAGAAATGTTTTCTTATCTTATTTGAGCAGCTAATTACATTTCTTTCTGCCTGCTCTTTCTGAGCAAGAAGTTCGCGCATATTCTTCTCTGCGAGAGCTTTTGCCTGGAAGAGACCAAAAAAAGAAGCATACTAGTCAGAAGTCGAAGAATTAAAATTCCTATATCTGAAGAATTAAAATTCCTATATCTGAATCAGGTGCAGGGAGCATACCGCACGCTCTGCTGTTCTTTGATGCCTTTCCAATGTGGCTTTATTCCTTGGAGCGGAATCACCATTACCTCCATTAAATCTTTCTGTTGAGTGGGGAAATAAAAAAGTGAATGTATTGCTTAGGAGCAGCATAGAAGCCCATGTGAGTTCAATATCCTTATGAAATGATAGAGCTTTCTATATATCATATTAAGGTACTTACCACCATGATTTGAAGAGCCTGGATACCTTGAACTGCTAGAAGGACCTGGGTCATTGCATTGTTTATCCTGCTAGAAATTCCGCAACAGTTAATTTTCCATGCCAAATGCTTTTACAAATAGCATAAAAAAGCAATGAAAATACAAGTAAAGACACTAACTCTGGAATTCATCTCATTATCTTTTGAAATACTTGAAAATCTCTCAGCTGCAGACTTTTCAGCCTGATTTCTTGCTTTAAAAGCAAACTTCTCAGACAAAGCTTTTTCAAGGGCACGCTGCCTGGCCTCTGCGGTTGCTCTCTCTACTGCAGCACGTTCAGCTTTTAGTTTGGCTTCAAATGAGGCCTTCTCAGCTGCCAACTTATTATTGGCCTCTAGAAGAGCCTTCCCTAGCCTTTCTCTGACCTCAGCCTTTAACCTTTGATGAGCTTCTGCAGCTGCTCTCTTGACAGCAGCCCTTTCTCGGGCTTCTGCAAAAGCCCTTTCACGAGCTTCTTGTATTGCCCTTTCGACAGCTATTCTCTCCTTTTCTCTTTCTATTTCCCTCACTTTTACTTCTTCGTTTTTACTGAAGTGTTTCTTCTCCACCTCCAATTTCCTTTGCAAATTATCTTCTGCTTCCTTCTCTTCTATTGCTGGATTCTTGCAATGATTCTCCTCTTTCTTGCTGGTGCTTTGGTTCGGTTCCTCTTCCAAGGATATCTCTGTGGTCTTCCCTTGCCCTTCGAATATAGGTTGCTGCCTTGCTTCAGTATCTACACCATTACCTACCCATCTATCTTCATCAGAAGATTCAAAAGAATTCTCGTCTTTTTCATGATTTGTTGCAACTTCAGACTCCTTGACGTCATTATTATTTTCTCCCAATTCGTGAGCAGCTTCTTCAACACAACACTCTGGATCATGAAGTGATTCTGTCTCGTCACTGGACCATCTTTCATTGTGAGATGATATCGAACTTTTCTCACTTTCTTCATTATCCGTGCCAACTTCAGGTTCACAGATATCAACATTACCATTATCATCCATTTCATTAGTTACTTCTTCAAAGCATTTTTCCTGATTGGACATGTTCTTGTATTCTGTCACATGATGCTCATTTTGCTTGTCATCAAAGTTAATGTCATTTTCACCTAAATATATCCCATTTTCTCCATTAAGAAGAGCCTCAGTCACATCTGCAGTTTGCTTCTTAATCCTATCGAGTCCAATGAAACCTTGAGTGAGGCCTGCAATTTCACAATTCTGTTGCTCCAGGTTGTTCGCATCTTCAACTGCCTCTGACTCCTTCTCAGTCCCTTGTAATAGAGGGGAAGCTTCAGTTACACCCATTACCCTTCCATTCTCCTTGGCAGTAATTACCTCTGCCTTTAAATCCCCAACAGCAAAGTTTATTTTACATCCCAAGGCATTGTCACTCCCACCCAGGTTCTCATTTTCATACTGCTCATTTGCATCCTCGGCCATTTCAAGATTGTCCCCCTCGTATCTTAAGGCCTGTTCAGTCACTTCCATGGTCTTCTCATCTTGTTCCCCCAGGCAACTCTTGGATTTTATCCTCTCAGTTTCTATCCCTTCGCGTGCCTTCTCTTCTCTATTCTCAGTTTCATTCATCTGATCACTCTTTTTGAGTATTTCCTCATCATCCATGGGTTCTTCTGGCTTCTCACTCTCTTCTATCTTACCCTCTTCGCCTAATATTTCTCTTCTGTGCAAGTCATTTAGTTTCTCATTTTCTTCTAGGTTCCAACCTCCTTGTTTCATTTCACTTTCTACCCTGTCCCATTCTTTTCGCTGTCCCTCCATGTTTTCTTTCTTCTCATATATCTGATCGAGGCCTCCGTCGCTCTCCTCTCCAATAGGAACTTCATCTGATCTATTCTCCATTTCCCTATGATCTAGTGCCTCCCTTTGTTTCTTCTCGGTTTCCACCCAGTCCTGAGCATCTTTTACTCCCTTCATATCTTCATTTTCCTCCAACTCCTGGACTGGAAGTTCTGCATTTTCTTCAGGTCCATTCATCTGATCACTTTTTTTTAGTATCTCCTCATCATCCACAAGTTTATCCAGCTTCTCATTCTTTTCTGTCTCACCATCTTCGCCTGATATTTCTCCCCTGCGCAAATCATTTAGTTTCTCCTCATATTCTTCTAGGTTCCAACCTCGTTTCATTTCACATTCTACCCTGTCCCATTCTTCTAGCTGTCCCTCCACATTTTCTTCTTTCTCATATATCTGATTGAGGCCTCTGTCATTCTCCTCCATAATAGGAACTTCATCTGATCTATTCTCTGTTTCCTTATGATCTAATGCCTCCCTTCGTTGCTTCTCGGTTTCCACCCAGTCCTTTAGTTCCTTCATATCTTCATTTTCCTCCAACTCATGGACCGGAAGTTTTGTGCTTTCTTCAGGTTCATTCATCTGATCACTTTTTTTGAGCATCTCCTCATCATCCACTAGTTTTTCTGGCTTCTCACTCTCTTCTGTCTCACCATCATCGCCTGATATTTCCCCCCTGTGCAAATCATTTAGTTTCTCCGCATATTCTTCTAGGTTCCAACCTCCTTGTTTCATTTCACATTCTACCCTGTCCCGTTCTTCTTGCTGTCCCTCCACATTTTGTTTTTTCTCACATATCTGACCAAGGTCTCTGTCATTCTCCTCCCTGATAGAAACTTCATCTGATCTACTATCCGTTTCATTGTGATCCAATGCCTCCCTTTGTTTCTTCTCGGTTTCCACCCAGGCCTGAGCATCTTTTAGTTCCTTCATATCTTCATTTTCATCCAACTCCTGGACTGGAAGTTTTACGTTTTCTTCAGGTTGGTGAAGATTTTCCAGCACAGTTTCACAGTCTTTCCATTCATCAGAGACTGTAGGTGTTTGATAAGTTTCTTCATGGTTATTAGAAATTCTCGTTTTGTTTTCGTTTTCTTCCCGATGGCAAACTTGTGATGGCTTAACAAAGTTTGCATATAAATTCCACTGAAATGCTCCTACCACTGAATTTAGTTCTCTCTCGACCTTGTCCTCATTAAAAACTTCCTCAGTGCACTCCTCTGGCTTTTTTATATTTTCTTCTGCAGTCATCTTCTCGCTCCATTTATTTTCATGATTATATGATGCCATTTTCTCTGCATTGTCTGACTGCTCAAATTCTGATGGCATTTCCCTGAGCTCCTCATAGTCCGCAGCTTCAAAAAACTCTTCTGTTGATTCCCAGTCTTCTGCTTCCAGCCTATTATCTGTTCTAGTTGATTTCGATTCCTTGCTGTGTGTTTCTCCAGCAGCATTATTAGCAAAAGAAGATTTCTTCTCATCTCCAAAATCTGGAGTTAGTTGGCTTGCCTTTGACACATTACCCTCTGATACGCCAGTGAATTCTTGCTTTGCAGTATCCTCTTTTTCACGCATTTCCCGATCCACCAGCTCATTGGATCTTTTTAATCTTTCTTCAGTTTTAACCTCGCTCTTCTGAGCTTTCCAGCTTTTATTAAAGCCTGTCTTTGCACGATTTTGAAACCCTTCGTTCTTTCTTTCCATCAATTCTTTTGCAATTTTAATCTTCATTTGAGCCTCCTCTATTGCCTTTCTAAGTGCAGCTGCTGAGGCAGCAGCATCTGAATTTGCATCCATTTCCTCATCAGAAGAAGGTGGTAAATCTGCACCTCTAGAAGCATCATTTCTAGAAAATCCAAACTTGGAATTCTTTGATATATTGGTGCCACCAGTATTATAGCTGGAATTAGTTGGTGAGCTTGAAGGTGGACGTCTGCCTAGGCCAATTTCAAATGCATCAAAAGGCATATCATTCGAAATGGATCTATTTCGACTTGATTTCTTCTGAAACTCGGCAGGACTTCTAAAACTATTTGTGTCAGCAATTCTGGGTTGTGGACCTGACACAGCTTTCCTGCGAGCTGTGTCTTCCTTCACACTCTTACCAACATTAGCATTGAGATGAGAATCATTTAGGACTGATCGTGCTGGCTTGCCACCTTCAGTCATCTTTGAGGGAGTGATTTCATCAACTAGAAAAGTATAGCCAGGAACTGCATGAAGTTGAGCAACACGTGTGATTCCATTTGTCCCATTTTTGTTCCCTGGGTTGCTTTTATTATAAGACACGTTAAGCAGTTTTACACCATCAATCGACTGGAATGGTGCTTCAGGTGATGAATCTTTTTGCTCTTTTGAGACACTAGAATGTTTTGACCCAGCATTCCGCGACCTTGCTTCAGCTAGATACCTACACAATTTTGGGCCCAAAACAAACAAATAATCATTTTCCACCTTTACAAATTGAATATCCCATCAACAAATCCATTCAATTGTCAAGCAAACAAAACACTAAACGGAATTCACTCATAATTTTGGGGAATGTTTTCGCAGTACACCATCTATTTCTTTGTTTGGCTCAAGGGTTATCATTTTAGAAGAAAAATGTTTGAATTCGGTAAAGAAAAAGTTTCCTCCCCTCCTTGAAAAGCAAAAGAACACCCCCTGTTACAGCCTCTTTCCAAGTTTAAATTAAGCAAGCAGATTATGACATTACTTCTTTTCAAATTCCATGCTTGTTCTGCTAAAACTAAGAACATATAACCATGCACAGCTTCAAGTCTAAACCACTAAATCCTTAAATTAAGCCTCGTTTTCATACTTATAGATCCAAAATTTCACTTATATAACTTCAAAAATTCCAACTTTCGAAATAAAAAAAGGAAAATGATAGAGAACAGGGTTTAAGTCCACGCATACCGAGTTCCAATGATAGAACTCTTGACTTTCTTTCGTTTAGCAAAGAGTTCTTCGTGAAGCAAACCAAAATCATCATCTCCAAAACCACCGAAAATCGTGGCGTAATCAGCCCTTTGTGCACCAAAAGAAGAGACCTTACTGTTCTCATTCAGCTCGGGAACATCAAGAATCGGAATCGATGAAGCAGTAGCAGCAGTCCCACCAAATATCTCTCTATAATCCAACACTCGAGCCCCGAGCTTCACTGCACCACCACCACCACTAAAAACGCCGTCGTACACATGCTTTCCGCCATGTCCACGGTCATAACTAAACTTCTTTGAAAACGGAGCAGCAGCAGAGACAGAGGAGACTTGCTGGTGCTCCATTCACAAAGACAGAGAGGGTATTAGTTTAGGTTTTACGCGTTTTGCTTTTGTTTAGGTTTGGTTTTAACTTTTGTTTTTGGTTTTGGTCTTCTCCGAGAGAAACGGTTTGGTCTTTCTCTGTAGATAGTTTTTGCAGAGTCAGACACGAGAGAGAAGACGGGAAAGGAGAAAAAATATTGTCGTTAATTAAGGTGTTTGATTTGTTACTGTTATTTTATTTATAAATATATTAAAATATTAAAAAAAAAAAGAATTATTTTTAATATATCAAAATAATTTAAAAATTATTAAACAAATTAATTTAAAATAATAGAAAAATTAAATTTTCATAAAAAGCAACGGCCACAGTCATTGGGCGGACGAGATAGGGTGGAAGACGAGAAATTCAGGTAAATATTGTTTTGAATTCGCGAATTTTTACACAAGACAGTGGTGTTTCGAGATAGCACTCGAATTGAAAGAATGTAATTTTTTTAATATTGTTTTCAATTTTATTCTTTCATTTTAATTTATTATATATTTTTTTTATTTAATTTTTATTTTTTTATTTTTTTCCTTTTTTATTTTATCAATTTTTTTATTTGTCCTTCAATCCAAATTAACGATATTATATTTTTCAATTTGATTTTTATTATTTTAATTTTTAATTTTCTTTGAATTTTTTTGTAAAAGTTATTATCCTTTTCAATTTCACTTATTATTCAAAAATTCAATTTTATTTTTAAATCAATTTAGTTCTTGTTCTTTTATTTTATTTTTATTATTTTGCTAAATTGATTTTTCTCTTTAATTTCACCTTTTAATCCTATATAAAATTTATTTTGTATTTTATCTTTATTTTTTAAAATGCTATTTTTTTAGTTCTTTTGTACCGTTGAATTTTTTTTCAATTTCATCTTTTAACATTTGATTGATTAAAAATTGGACTTCATGGTTTTTTCAGGTAGAGTGTTTAGGGTTTAACAACCTAAATTACGAGTTTGAAAAGTTAACATGATTTTTTTAAAAAAAAAAACTTTATAGTTCTCTTAAAAAAAAATCTTTATATCATTTGGCTCATTTTAAAAAAAATATTTTTTTTCTCATATTATTCTAATTACTTTTCCTTTTGTGTTTGATTCAACTACTATTATTTCCTTTTTATTTTTTTTATTTACTGAAAATAAAATCAGTTTATTTGATGTGGTCAAGTTTACGACACAAATCACATAATTTTTTTTTTAAAAAAGATTGCAACACCTAAACATTATTTCTTGCACAAAAAAATAATTTCATCCCATGAAGAAGCGCGAGCAGTGAGGCTGGTGGATTCTAATTCCAAGGGGTTTTTTATAAGTTAATTTAAAATTATTTTTTAAAAAAATATATCAAATCAATATAAAAATACACTTTTAAAATAGTCCATGAATAAAACTTAATCCTGGAGCAAAAATAATAACTTTCATGTAGCAAATTTAAATCCCAACTTTTTTCTTGGATTTCCATTTATTTATATTTTGAATTTCCTTTGGTAGTCAAAGGTAAGTTATTTATTTATTTATACGGGACAGTAAAGTTTATAAAAAAAAATATTTCACAACCTAATAGAAGGTATAAATCAACAATCTTGAGGGGTAGAAAACAACAAATGATTAGAATAAGGAAAAAAAAACGTTTTTTTTTTCTTTCTTGTGGTTGATATAGATGCATGTTTTTCAGTATAAAGAGTGATTTCTAAAACAAACTAATTTATATAATTTGAGACAAAGCCGACAAGAGACATATGCCTAGACCCTTAATAAGCCATGAAGAACAGCATAGAAGGAGTAGGGAAACTCGCTTGGTTGACACAACATTAATTTCCACAAATATCCATCTCTGAATTGGATCTGAGGTGTTTATAAAGTTTAACAAGGCAACGCTAGCTCCAAGGTAGAGGGCTCGTTTTATCATTTGTAAACTCTTTCCCAGAATAGCTAGACACACCCCAGAACCAGCTGCTCATCCCAGATACATGGAAGGCTCGTTTTTGATCGATCCTCTGTAAACTTTTCCATATTGGCCAGACACACTCAGAAACCAGCTGCTCATCCTAGATACATTTATCTTCGGATCAAAACTAGTCTAAGACATGATCATGTCTGTACATTAAACGAAGGCACTCCTCTTGATCATGTGTTCCTTGAAAACAATCTCGTTATCGTCGTCATCAACAGTACACAGTTCACAAAAATCTGAATTCAAGCAGCTTTGCAGTGGTCCATGCATTGTCATTAATGGCTTCTGTCTTTGAATAGTCTAAACTCGTAGATAACAAACACACACCGACCACTCTATCTCTTACATACATACATTTGTGGGTTCAATGCTATGTGTCTTGAACCAAAAGGCACGGATTTGAATCATCTCCGTGCTCTCGTAAGCAATCACCTACTACTCTAAGCTTTGTAAACACACAGGTAATGCAGTTTTTAAGTTTTGTACGTGCACGTTAATACAATATTTTAAGACCTATTTAATTTCTCCATTAATTACAAGTGTGATTTAAATCTATTTTTCTATTTTTACAAGTACCCACGCTATTCAACTTTAGCATTCTTAGCCTATTTACTAACTTTAACTTAGTATATTTGGTGTTGTGGTAGTTGTTATGATTGTAGTTTAAAAAAAATATTTTATAATTAAAAAGTACTTTTATTTAAGATTGATTTGACATTTATGTATGTTTGGTTAAAACTGTGGTTGAAATTGAGATTGAACAAAAAGTAGTTTAATGTGTTTGGTTAATAATACTTTTGAAATTGAGGTTATAAAATAATTTTAAAAAATATATATTAATATTGATGGTTTTTAATTTACATATTTTAGATTTAACTATTGTTATTAATTACATCATGAAATAAATAATATTTTATATAAAATATTTTTTATTGTTTCATTAAATTATTTACAATTCCATCACATATGAAATACATCAGATAAGGACTACAGTTTTTTTGGTTTTTTAAGCACGCAACAACATCAGGTAAAATATAATCAGGAACAAAATTGGGATTGCGATCAAATTCTGCAAATGCTACGTCATCAAGCGATCTTTATCTAATTTATGTAGTGTCATTGAATAATGTTAAACACTAATTTTTTAAATAAAACACAATTAAAAATAAAAAAATAATTTTGATTTTTTATTTTACTGGATCGGACCCATTTCAATACATTTAAAGTTTTGAACTGGAACTGGTCCGGGCAGAACAGTAAAGCTGGCTACACTGTTCACTGGCTACATTGTTCATGCTAATGAGATCGACCAATGAGTTCACTGCCGTAGCTTCTCGGTTGGGGACAGCCTAGGGTTTGGTATTCAAGTTTGCTGGCAATTTTGATTATTCAAACAAGTCGAGTTAAACATTGCCCTGTGTTTGAGAATTTTTCGATCAAATATATATTAAAATAATATTATTTTTTTGATATAAATATATAAAAAAATATTAAAAAATATATAAAAAATAATTTAAAAAACACTTTAAAAAATAAATTGAATGACAATACTAGGCAAAGTCTTAAATAGTTTAGTACCTGAATAATTAATTTTAAGGAATTGATTTTGTGGTCAATGGAGCTTGCTACGTCATCTGGTTTTCTGAATTCAAGTATTAAAGTTGGTATTTTAAAATTTTATTTATTTGAATGCATATAAGGATTGATTATACAGATTTGAGATGAGTTTTATCTTTTCCTTTACACCTTGGTTTTGTTTGAAAACACGGTTGAAATCGTGTTTTTTAAAATTTTAAAAATAAATTACTAATTATTTTTATATTTTTAGATCGTTTTGATGAGCTGATATTATAAATAATTTTTTAAAAAAATAAAAAATATATATTATTTTGATGCATCTCTAAAAAAAAATATTTTGAACAACAACCACTACCATAATCTCAAACATGCCCGAGCTCATGTAATATCACATCGAGGGTGGAGGGGATAATTCTTTTTCCTAGTAGATTGATACAAAATATAAATAATTAACATACAAAACAAAAAAAAATATTAAGTCTTGTATAACCGTAATGCATGATTAAATATAAATAGTTAGAGGAAAAATCTAAAAAGAAGAATCATTGTAAAGGATAAATTATTCAAGAAACATGTTTGTAAAAAAATTAAAAATAATAAATATGCTTATATATACATAATTGGTGTTAGATTTCCTATGAACGCCGTTTATTTCTGAAGAATTTATTGGACTGGATTTATGGAACAAGTAACTTTGTTATTTTTAAATATACCATATCAACGTAGATCTATGCTATTAAAATTTTCTAAAAATATATTTAATTTTAATTGATGTGTAAACTAGTTCGAGAACAAATGAATGAAAAAAAAATAATTAAAATCTAATAAATAAATGCCATCATATAAATATTCCTTCTACACATTATTGAAAATTGTTATTCATATTCCTGCTTTATTTATAACAATTGCAGATTCTGTTAGCAATTATACGACACGTCTCAAAGTTCAATCAATTCGAAAACCAGGGCCCTTCACATGGGACAGCAGGTGGATCGGAGGTGACTCGAGACCAAGATCGTGTTGGAGATGCTGGTAGGAGTTATTTTTAATTTTAAAATGTTATTTTTTAAAAAAATATATCAAAATAATATATATTTTTATTTTTTAAAATTTATTTTTAACAATAATATATAAAAAATAATTCAAAACAGGAAGAATCAATTATAAAATAATTCGAAAACTTATAAAACTACAGCACCCTCCAAGATCACTCGGCACCCCGACCAGACAAGTGTATTAGGCGACTTTGCCTAGCGGCAGGCCATATGCTCTGTGTTCCTAATGATTTGAAATCAAATAACAAGCTAGTTCATGAACTATTGGGTGTCTCGAATTGCAGACACATGAACTTATAATGATCAACAGCTCGGGCATAGCTGGCTCCAAGCTGTGGGTCTGGAAATAAATCCAAGTATCGAACAATCATTAGGTGAAAGCTAACGAATAATTTTACTGTCGTTTTCACCAACATTGTGCATATCTCAACGCTTCCCTTTTCTTTCAAGTTATGCTAAAAGACGTGATCGAGAGCTTTGATCACTTAACTCGAAGAGCATCTCCGATTATGAATATATAGCTCTACCCTACCTTCTCATTTTTCAACACGTAATTACTCCAAGATATTTATTTCAATGAAATCGTTAAGAAGTGGCATTGCCAAAGAACATGAACTAATTACAATACACATGATTGTTATGACCCACGAAATTATTATGGCTTTACTTCTTTCTTTCTTTATGAAAATCAACGTTTTAAAACGACGCCGGAAAGTATTGACCAAGATTCTTTGTTTTTTTATAGGCTAAAAAAATCAAAAATTACTTCTAGATTTTGAGTTAAACTAAATTTAACTTCTTTTTTTTATTATTCTAGTACCTCAAATCATTTTTTTTAAAGACTGTTATTTTTGTTAATTTTAATTATAGATAGTTTAAAAATATGATATGTATTATCAAAACTAAAATTATTAAATTTGACTTGGCTAAAGATTCGGGTAACAGGTAAGGTAAATTGACTATGATCAATTAATTGTTTTAAAAAAATCAAAATAATATTATTTTAAATATTCTTCTAGAAAAAAATTAGATTTTGAGTGGTTGAATTAGATTATAGAATAACCCACTTGGTCAAACAACTCTAGATTGATTTTTCTTTAAAACCTAGCCTATCTAAATAATTTTAGATAATTTAGATTTTTTACATATGTTTCCCATGCTACAAGATAAACATAATTTTTTTTATTTTGTTATTAATATAAATGTTCCAACCAATTTATATTTACTTTGATTAATTTTATATATTTTAAAATTAATAATTATATAAACTTTTAATATTCTTAAAATTTATAGATATCGAATCAGTTTTTCCTCTGCCTTCTATCCCCGCACCTGCATGCATGGCGGTCCTTTTCTCTTTATATAAGCCGAAGCAAATGCCTTGTTTCCAATGCCCAAAGGTAACGATGCCACCGCAACTTTTTCCCTCACAACCAGGGGCCGGATTAGGAGGTCTGGCCGGCCACAGGCCCTGTAAAGATTCTTTTTTTTTTTTTCCAACGCTCTTGTTTAATAAATTATATTCTTAACTCTTTAAAAAATAAAATTTGATCTTAATTTTTTTTTTCTTCTAATTTGCCCCTCCCACAGCCACAACAAGAAGGGAAAGTATGTCGTGTCACTTGTGACTACCAACTAGTCAACACTTTCACGTGCAGTCACCATGCTAGCTTGAGCAGAAATTCAACTGACTTGTGAATCTAATAAAGTAATTCAGTTTAAGGAGGACAGCTTTTAGGGTAAATCTTGTTCATCTGCTTTTTATTTGTTCACTTTTATTTATTTTTTTATTTTTTTAAAGTGTTAATCACTTGTAAATATATTAAAATAATATTTATTATTATTTTTTAAAATTTATTTTTAACATCAGTATTTCAATACTTTTAAAAAAATAATTTTAAGAATTATTTTTGAAATTTTAACTAGCTTCTATTTGGACCCAACTCTCAATCAGAGATTTATATACTTCACTCGTTGCTGCTTTTAAGACTCGAGCGACCACCAACTCATTCCTTTTCAACGTTTGGTTTCTGGTAGGGTTCTCAAAAAGCTATGTGTGTGCATTGGAGTTTTTTCTCAGGGAATCTAAGCAAAATGCTGTAAAACTTAAAAGCTCTGGGATGGTTAGGTTTTTTTTAATCTTGACTGGTCCATACTCCTGGCCTGCCGGATCCCAGCTTGTCCGGGTTTTTAAACAATGCCCGGCAGTCCTCCATGGGCCATGGTGGTACCACGTAGAGCAATTCATCTATTACTGGACTATCTAATAAACTATTTTTAAAGGCTCAGGCAATTCATCTCGGATTGAAAAAATAAGCTGGTTGCGGATCTGTCCAGCCCTATAGGCCCATTTTCCAAAGAGCCCAGTGGTTCTTATACTCACACTGGACCCATACTGGGCCTCCTATTCCAGATACCCACCTTTTCGTTTCAGGGTCAAAACCTCGAGCTCATCAGAACGCGGCAAGAACCCTGCCTCGATTCATCGACTCAGCTCACCCTCAACTCATTGCGTCCTGCCTTGTCCAAAAAGAAAAAAGAAGCCCTCCTATATACTCCCACACCAAGAAAACTAGACATCACCGCATCAAATCGAAGATAAGAGAGTGAAGGCTTGAAAAAATGTTCAGGAATCAATACGACACAGACGTTACCACATGGAGTCCTGCGGGTCGATTGTTCCAGGTAGAGTACGCGATGGAGGCAGTGAAGCAAGGATCAGCGGCGATTGGACTCCGATCTAAGACTCACGTGGTTCTTGCATGCGTTAACAAAGCCAACTCCGAACTCTCCTCTCACCAGAAGAAGATTTTTAAGGTCGATGACCATATCGGTGTCGCCATCGCTGGACTCACCGCTGACGGCCGTGTTTTGTCTCGGTACATGCGAACTGAATGCATTAATTACAGTTTCAATTACGAGTCTCCTCTTCCTGTTGGTCGCCTCGTCGTTCAGCTTGCGGACAAGGCACAGGTTTGTTTGCTTATTTTTAGAAGGCCTGACTTTCTTTTTGGGTTTTGCTTGATTTTTCAGATCGCGGGGTTTAGGGTTTTGGTTATGTGTTATTTGAGTGAATAATTGATGATTTTAGAACCAAATTTTGGGGGTAAAGTTGGGTTTTTTTTTTGTGAATTATAAATGCAAGCTACTTTCACCAGTACAATAGCGAGCTGAATGTACCTTTCTGTTGGTAAAGGAGTGATTTGGTCAGCAATTAGTGTTAAGTACGAAAATTAGGTCTCTTTAATCTCTCTATTTTAGTCTGTTTTATCTTTCCCTTGATGGATTTGTATTGGGTTCTTTGTTGAATGTTTAAGATCATGTGCTTTTTATGGATTAAAATCCCCCAATGCTGATGGTGGATGTAAGTATAATCTACCAGCACTGAACCTTTGCAACCCCTTTCTACTCAAGGGTGACATAACTGAGCTTTGATGTCGTGGATTTTACCTTAACATGTCTGAGTTATAGGTTCAACTTAAATTGACATCTTCTCCACCATTCTTCACATGTCAGTCATTACACAACACAGATTTATGCCTTTGATTTTCGAAACATTCTTTTTGAAACATTGAAATCTTGGAATTCAGATTGAGTTTCAACTTGTGAAACTATCCACCCTTTTATTCCGATTAACCAAGGAGATTTTATTTGCTCACCAAGCTTAATGAGCTTGGAGAAGTCAATACTTGTGAAACCATCCTTGTAGAAGGTTATCTTCAAAAAAGTGATGGTGAGATTAAAATAATATGCATATTTTACTTATTCTTAATAATGGTACAGTTTTCATTAAAAATAATAATGACTGTACCATAATAGGTGATGTTTTAGTTGATCTGACATTGTGGTGGAGTTAATTATAATTCTAGTTCTATATCTGCCACACGAGGTCAACTGATAAATCTCAATTATATGAAGGATTGATGATTGCTTGATTGTTCACTTGATTGTAACTGGGAAATCTTTTGGCTGTCTTTGCGTTGTTGATTTAATTTTTATCTCCAGAATGCAACATGGTCAAAGCAAGAGTATTGTAGCTTCACTGGGTAGCTTGTTTTCTCGTTTCTGTGTTTGAATCATAAAGTATGTACCATATTTCCATGCTATTCTGCTAGTGCTCTACTCATCTGCAGCTGTAATACATGTTTGAATGGCAGGTCTGTACCCAACGTTCATGGAAACGACCTTACGGTGTTGGTCTGCTAGTAGGTGGCACAGATGAATCTGGAGCTCACCTCTATTACAATTGCCCCAGTGGGAACTACTTTGAATACCAGGCCTTTGCAATAGGATCCCGCTCACAAGCTGCAAAGACATACTTGGAACGCAGATTTGAGAATTTTATGGGCTCTTCAAGGGATGATCTGATCAAGGACGCTCTCATTGCAGTTAGGGAAACCTTGCAAGGAGAAACACTAAAGAGTTCCATCTGCACAGTTGCTGTGGTAGGAGTTGACGAGGCATTCCATATACTGGATCAGGAAACCGTCCAACAGTTGATTAATGCATTTGAGATTGTGGGAGAGACAGAGGCTGGTGCTGCTGAGGAGGACACTGCTGCTGCTGAGGAGGGCACTGCTGCTGAACAGGGTGCTGCTGCTCAGGATGCGGCTCCAATGGACATATGATGATGCAAGAAACAAGCGGCTTCTCTTTCCTAGTCTTAGATGTTTTCTAGCTTGTGTATTCTGAATTTATTCAAAAAATGAAAGGCAATCTGGAAGACATCTTTTTGTTGGATTCTCGTTTCCCATGCTATTTAACTTTGCATCACTTGCGCAAACATATGTTATGCTAGCCTTTGGCGTGCTTATCATTTATGAATTATGATCTCAAACTCGGTCTACCTCTCCCTCTCCGCGTTTAACGTTGAATAGAACAGGCCATCGATGGAGTCTCTTGAAGTTGATGCAGGAGGGCTCGGGGCTAATCCACGAGTGATTTTGGGAAGATGGGATTGTTATGGGCCTCTCTGTGGCCCGTTTTATGTTGAAAAGTTTTGGGCTTAGTTCCTCTTGTGACCTAAAAACCTGTATCCTTGGTTTTCCCGGTGTTTTTCCCCTAGAAATTTGGAAGCATGCTCAAAGATTTGTTTGGGGACCAGAATGCTTTTGTTCCTTCTTTTAAACGGTCTCCAACCTCTCATCTCACTTCACAACATTAGGTCAAATCGATATTTACTTCATCAAATAAAAATATTGATCCCTCAGCCTTCAAGGCTTTCTTGTTTTTTTACAATTAATGCCCTCTAAAGTTCAAGGACTCGATAATAGAGAGAGGCTGTGCGCTGTGCAGCATTCGCTTAGCAGTGCTGCAGACTGTAGCCGAGCTTGCACATCTGCAGAGGCAAGCAATGGTTTGTCGATGACTCTAAACACACTCGTGATGGAATAAAATATAAGGTAATCTAGTTGAAGACACAGAAACCAAGGACTCCTTTGTATGTAGAAAAATAATTTTTTTTTTTTTAGTTTTTTTGAAAAATAAATTTCAAGAAAGTAAATTATTTTCTAATATTTAGTAGTGTTATTGAAAATAAGTTGGAAAATATTTTATAGTGTTTGGTTATGTTATGGAAAATAATTTATTAATATTTTTTTAAGTTTATTAAAATAATAAGGAATAAATCTTATAAATTAAAAGGTTGAATAAGAATGAAATTGAAAAAAAATCTAATTTTATAAATTATCTCAAATAAAATAAATAATAATCAAAATAATAAAGATCAAATCTAACAAATAAAAAAATGAAAAAATGATGAAATTAAAATAATAATAATTAAAATTTCATAAATTATTTTAAATAAAATAAGTAACAATCAAAGAATGAGGACCAAATTTGATAGATAAAAATTTTCAATTTAAAAAATGATAAGAGAAAAGTAAATAATAATCATAAAAATAAGGACCAAAGTTAATATAAAAATCAAATTAAATCAAATTTTAAGAGATGAATTTGGAAATAAAATATTCAAACAAAATATATAGCAATCAAAAGTTTGAGGATCAAATTTGACATAATCAACAAATAATATGATATTTTTAAAATTTTTACAACTTTTGGAAAGCGTTTTCCACCCAAAATAAAAGGAAAACACTTTTCTGGAAATCAAGCCAAATTTTTCTTTAACAAGAAAGTGTTTTTCGTTAACCAACTTTTCTAATGACAAACAAACACAGGGAAATTTGGAAAGTGATTTTCCAAAAACACAAATGCACCCTAAGAAACCATGAAAAAACACAGCAAACTCGGTTTCTGTGAAAAAAACACAACATGAGTTTGTCGTGTTCTTTTAACAGAAACCAAACAAAATATGTTTGCTGTGTTTGAAAATGGTTTTGATGTTTTGTTTGGTTTCTTGAAAAATACAGAGCATAGGTTTGTTGTGTTTTTTTCACGGTTTCAATAAAAAAACACAAAACACAGCAAATTAAACAATATTACAAGATTTATTTCATTATTATAATTACAGATCTAAATAAAGAAGATAAAAATATAAGATAAATAATAAATAGATATTTAAGGAAAAAAAATTACCTGAAATAAGAGCTGGTAAAAAGATATTTCAATTGTTCCGGTAAAGAGATTTTAAAGAGAGAAAGAGTTATGAATTTATATTCTGTATTGTGTTATGTTTTTTTGTAAACAAAAAAAAATGTTCTTTTTAGAATAAGAAAAAAGAAAAGAAAACACTTTCCTACCATAAAGTATTAATTTTTTTTTAATCAGAATTTATTTTTTTTGACCAACTTTTTATATGTTTATTAAAGATAGAAAAATAAATTCATGAAAACAAACACATCGTAAATATTAATTTACTCCAGGAAATACACGTACAAGCATTCGCCCAGTGCCAGGTCCTCGTCATTGTTAAATACACCACCAATAAAGAGGAAAAGAAAGCTTATGAGTCAAGTGTATCTGAACGAACATATAATTGAACTTAGAAACATGCTTAATGCTGTGTTATCCATGGAGAAATGGTTCGTCTTGGAATCATAAAATTAGCCCCAAGGGAAACTAAAGCTGCCTCCGTCCTTTTAGAGGATGGAAAATTACAGTACTTGACGAGGCAGAAAAGAGAAAAATAAAGAAAGGAATCAATCCTATGATAGGTGTGACATCAATTGCGAATATCAGGAAGAGGGAGGTCCTTGATCTGCATCTGCTTATACATCCACTGCCAATTCTCTGGGGTAACCTCACCCCCAAGCGAGCGGATGACAGACCCACCACTACAGGCACCGATTTTGCAGCATTCCTCCAATGACAGGCCTTTGATCAATCCATATAAAAACCCACCTGCAAAGAGGTCTCCTGCTCCAGTGGCATCAGTAGCCTTTGCTTCCCCGATGGCTGGAACTCGAACAATCTGACATGTTGAGAAATTTTAATAAAATGCCAGGAGTAAGAGACTTCAAAGCGGCAGTGCAAATAAAAAGGGCAGAGGTGGAAGCTGAGAACAGCATCCATAACATTTATAGCTAATTGCTCCTTCTATTGCACAAAAGTGGACATGTATTTGAGGGTGTGCAGAAGCGGCAATGTTCCACTAATATTGTTAAGGTCCATAAAGGCAGAACCCAACAATTTAAGAGAAGTCACCGGACTACTGCTGCAATTTTTTGAGCAATTGGGAAAACTTCTTCATAGAGCTAAGCTTTTGGTGAGCAGAAAACGCCTATGTCAACAACTAGAAACTGACCTCTTTTCCATGCCTTGCAATGCAACCATCAGCACCTAAAGTCACAACAGCCCAGTTGCAATGTTTGGCCAAGAATTCTGCAGCAACCTCAGGGTCAGTAGTCTGTTCGCCCCTGCAGCCATTTTAAGAAAATCAGTTACCACTGCCAGGAAACATTAGGGCAATTCCAGTACGCAAAAGTGAAACTCTACAATTAAGTAACCTCGGCATACCAAGTGAAGAACATAACCAAACAACGGTTACCTCAACAACGCCATTGCTTCATCCTGGTTAGCAAAGCAGAGGTCTATGTCCCCTGACTCCAGTAACTGTAGAAGAGGTGATCTAAAGTTTCGAACCATCTTGCAAGAAGCAAGCAATTTAATAGAGGCCACGCCATAAAGTATTTGGTTGAATTAGTATCAAAACAGACTGATGTCAAATGGAAATGGCATACTTTACGCTCACAAATAAAATACATGATAATACTCAAACGCATTTGTTGCAAGGAAATAAAAACATATTGTTTATGAACACTTCATTCTCCCAAAAGGATGGCCAATTATAATTTGGATGCTAAAATTATTTTGAAACCAAAATTGACCATTCCCTTAATTGAATCTAAAATTGGTAAAAAAATATACCTCGAAACTTGCCAAATCCAAAGAGACAAAAAGACCCTCTTGCTTTGCAGTCCGGATAGCTGCTTGAATAACTTCCAAATTGAATATTGCATATCTCAGAACCAACCACTATAATAAAGATATATTAGAAACATCCCAGGTAAAGTAAGTGACAATATACTTCAAAAGCAACCATATGAAATAACAAAGCAGTATGAATCCTTCCTGGATATGAGAAAGCAAATTTATGCAAAAAAAATGCCTTCAAATAAACAACTGTTTAAATATTTTATATTGAAGTTCGTTTTTAGTCCAACTTGACCACCTTGGGAAAAATAAAAATGAAAAGGAAAAACAAGAACGAGAAGAAAACAAAGGTGATGGTTCGAATCGATCAACGAACTAAATAATAGTGAAAGATGCCTAACCTTGGAACCTTTAAAATCCTCCTTGGTCAATTCATCAGCCTGAAAAGGAACAAAATACAAAATGGTTGGAAAAGCCTCATCTAGATAAGAAAGCTAGGTCAACCCTCCAAATCGATAACAACCCAAAACTTAAATAAACTAGACACGCAAAAGATCCAAAGGATAATGCACCTGAACTTTGACAGCACTCGAGAGACAGGGTCGCATAGTACGATTACCTAATTCATCAACCATGCAAACACACTGCCACAAGATAGTTTACAGACAAAATTTAGCTTTCAGGAATTGAATCACCCCAGCAAAAGCACTAAAAAAAAAATTCAAGATCACCTGAGCTGTATGTCCCTGCTTCATCCTTAATCTTGAAAGATTCACTCCATTAAAACTCATATTACTCACAAATAACTTCCCTTGCTCATCATTCCCACATGCCCCAATAATCCCACAAGAGACTCCAAAGCCTGCACTCAGTCCTCTGATAGTATTCGCTACACTGCCACCCGCCATCGTCTTCATCGGAGATGGCTCATCCGGCGAAGCAAGCTTATGCGCCTTCACCTCTTTTAATATATGCTCAAGCTCTTCAATTGCAACCTACATAACCCAGAACACAAATTATTAAATCCCTTTCATCACACGACCACCAACAACATCACTGTCCCTTTTTCACCAATATTGCCATTGTTAATGTAATAAAACAGAAGTTCTACTTCAAGTAGGAAGGAAACTACTAAAAAAAAATCACTCATTGAGTCAACTAAACCAGTACATGTGTTTAATGTCTATAAATAACATAGACCCGAAAAGAAAAAAAAGACAAGAATCAGACACGAAATATATCAAAAGCCTCCAAGGGTATGGACACAAAGCAAGAAAAGAAACGATCTTTTTGTTAAAAAAAGTAGTGAATTATACATTAAACAAGCAAAACAAGCCAAAATTAAGACATACCCAAGAAAGAAATAAGAAGCCAAAATCAAGTAAAAACGTTAGGAGATCGAAAAAAGAGAGAGTACAGGCATTGAGCCGCCACGGTCACCGGGGATTTGGTCGAGCAAAGACCAATCAACATGTGCCACGTTGTCGACAAGAGCTGCCGGCTGTAGACCAATTACGAGAGGGTGAGTAGCAACAGTATCAGTTGCAATCTCTCCATTACTGGGCAAGGCTGCAGCTCCCATTTGGCAAAGGCTTTTTATGAACACCTCGGCCTTCGCCTTCTAACCTTTGCCTCTTTTCTTCGTATTTATAGACGCCCGGGAGAACAGGATTTGCTTCCGGACTGACTTTTACTCCAGAAGGTTTGTCTTTTTTCCCAAACTGCCCCTGGTTTATACTACTTTTTAAAGGATTATATCTGGTCCCTGTAATAATGACATTTTCTTACTACGGACTCTCTACTTTATTTTATTTATTTGGTCCGTGTTCTCATAAAAATGTCATAGTGTGGTTCCTCCATTAAATCTCCACTCATATTACCACTAGTATTTGACACGTGTCCTGAAATAAAAGAGATAAGTGCCCTTTTTTTTACGTGTAGGGAATTGAATAGAAGGATCATATTAAAAGATTTCCTTAAGTAGAGGGACCAAGTGGATAAAAAAGAATAGAAGGGCGTATTGAAAAGATCACTAATGAAGTGAATTAGTATCCTAAGCTCAATTAATAACATCATGAAAACATCACTAATGAAGTCTTGACATGAGGTTTAGATGATGATATGGTGTTGATGACGGGGCATGCCTCTTTTCTTTTTTTTTTTAACGTGGGGCATGCCTCTTAAACCATGCTTAAACGGTTATTGTCCTAATTATTGATTAATAATTATTAAATTGTATCATGCATAATTAATTATTATACTTGACTTGTGCTTTTATGGGATTAAACTATATCAAATTAAAATAAACATTGTTTTAAAATTTTAAAATGAAATGATTTCATAAAAAAAATATTAACTCAATCAAATCAAAATGTTTTTCTTGGATTAATAGGTGAATCGAGTTTAATTTAATAAATTTTTAATTAATTTTTAAAAAAACCGATTGAAATTAGATTTGACGTCAGCCTCGCAAATCAAGATGGATTTGTTAGCTACGGTTATTTGGAAGAGGTGGAGAGGGTGCGGTGGGTGGGTGGGTGGGTGGAAGTGGGGGAGGTTCATGCCGATCAAGTAACAATATGATGGGGTAACTTTAAATTGTGGCCCTTCTCCTCCAACGAGCATAATATATTATTATTATTATTATTCTTTTTCGGTGTAAAAGAATAAAGGATCCGTTATCCGAGGCTGACGGGACTTTTCTAGTATAAAAATTGCATCGGAAAGCTACACTTGTTTCATGCCTGAATTTCATAGAAAAAGAGAAACAATGGATTGGATTGGATAGGCCCAAAATTGAATCTCGATTCGAGAAAGAGAAATCCCAGCTTCTGATTGGTAGCCCCCCTCTTCTACTCTTTTAGTTCCATGAATTTAGCCACAGTCGACAGTTTCTCTCTCACGTGAAAAGACATATTTGCCAAGCTTACGGGGGTAATAAATGTAATGCTAGAGAGATCGTTCAAGGTGTTTATTTATTTTATAAAGGAGAACATTTTCATTGCACAACCAAACCTTTTAAATTAAAAAAAAAAAAAACTAAGAAAAGAAAGATATGTTTGTTTTTATATATTTTCTGCGTGTAGAATTTAAAATATTATAATAAAACATCATGTTTTTTAATATTATAATTATTAATAGAATTATATGACTATTAATAAAATAATTATATTTTAAATTAAATTAAATAACAGTTTTATCCCAAAAATTATAAATATAAAAATTAATTACAAAAATTAAAACAATCAATTCAAAAAAAAAAGTAATCTGTAAAGTGTAAATATTCATATAATAACACTAAAAATTCCCCTACAAGAGCCTATTTATTATGGCTTTGATTTAATATGCTACACAATAAAAATTCGTATTTATAAATACTTTTAGTATAAAAGTTTTTTACAATATGAAAAAAAATATATTTTATTTGCAGACTAAATCAATACTAAATAAATAGCAATGCTCATTTCTTCTTGGACGGACATCATTTTGCATGATTGTTTTTAACATTCCAATTCCTTTAATTTTCGGGTTTTATATTTGAGTATCGAGTCGAACAACTTCTCCATTGGCCTCCGAAAAGAGTTGGAAACGATCATTTCGGAGAACAGACGAGACGAAATCTGGAATAATTGTGGCATACTGGGAACGCATAAAGGCCAAGGAGAATCCGACAAGAGCACGAGTCAGTGACTAGTCAGCGTGGCCGAAACACTGTTGGATAGATCACTTTAAAATTGCCAAGGAATCCAAAAGCAAAGATCCAATGACCCCGCCATCGCCATGAAAATATAACTAGAAAACACAGAAAGCAGCGTGCTTTTGAGCTTCTTCTATCTAAATTTCCGAGAACTTATTTCGGCGCAGGACGGTGTCTTGTTTCCCACTTGCTATTGCTCGCCGTCTTCTTTTTTGCCTGTGAAGATTGTATAGGATAGACATCATTGGTATCCCATGGCTACGGATTCTGCTCTTTCCTAGATGTCTAGTGTTGCTGATGGCTATCCACATTACATCCAAAACTAATAATAGTAACAATAACACCCCTTTCGAAAACATTGTTCACCTGCAACACTCATTGCTCATTAAAGTTTATCGTAATTTTTAAACATAATAAGATGATCGATTTATTCAACATATCAAATTTTTAATACAAGTAACCAGTGGTCTCTTCACGTTTTCAAACATGATAAAAAGACAAGTTTACCCTTAAAACCAGAAAAATTAAACCATGCATAAATGAGTTTTTTGTCTTTTCATCCTATATATATATTTTTTCTATTACTATTTTCATGAAGGGCGATGTGGTCTCATTACCTGAGATACAAGTTTGACAAAATAACTTAATTTGACCGGGCTATTATTACTAGAGTTATAAATTTATCTTGTTAACTCGAGTTGAAGTGAATTGATTTTTTTATTTAATTTTATCATTTTATATTTAATGGATTAAGAATTGAACAGTTAAGGGTCATATATTAATCTATTATTATTGTTTTTTTAATCATCTAATTAAAATAAAATAAACCTATTTCATCCTATCATACTTATAATCCTATAATGATTTTTAAGAAGAATATATTTGCAGTACTTGAATATAATTTTTACCAGAGAAAAAAGGATCCTCGGCGTAACGCTGGTCCTTAGCCAGTAAACACTGGAATCTCTTGTTTCCGTATCGTCTCTTCCAATGTCTAAGGTCCACAAGGTTGAGTGACTAAAGTTTAAAATTTAGACAATCAATCACCCACTAGTGTAATTGTAAAGCTCCGACCACTACGATATTGTTTATGACAGGAAAGGAAAAGCAACATGCCCCTCCATGATTTGCAATAGATGGGCATAGAGATAGAGATAAAGGAGGATGTCGGTGAAGAAAGTCTCGAGCACCAGAATTGCTTGGCATGATTCACTGGGCCTCGGAGGGCTTCGATTTTATATCGCCGTGGATTCTGTAAGGGGGCAGAAATATTTCGAAGAAAAAACAGCACTAAAAATGAATAGAAGGGGGGAGGGGCTGTGGAGGAGAGCGCACAGGAAAAACCCAACAAATAGACCGGGAACAAATCTTGTTGGAGATTAGGATTGATGTTTGATTAGATGGACGACCTCTTGTCTTTCTCGACTAGAGGACAGCTTAAATCACGGGGGATTGCGTCCTGGCCTTTTCAGATTCCGATTTGCATAAAATAATTGTTTCATCGAATTTCTAATTATCATCGAGGCATTGGTGATTATCTGTGAAGCAAAGATTCGTTGCACAGTGGAATGCTGCATTATAATGATGTTTTTGCTGTTCACAGTGTAAGCCAATAAAGCACAAATTAGAGGAGAAATCATCCTTTTACAAGGTTATTTCGGTATTGTCAAATTGAACAGGGTTAATTCTGTTATTTTAATTTATTTTTTTTTGACAGGGTGAGAAAACTAAATAATTTTTAAAAAGCAAAAGAATTGCCTGACATCGGAAGACTGCATGGTTTTTTTTTTCTTTTTTTAAAAACAATAAAATAACTAAATCATTTCTAATAGCAAGAAGTCCTAAATTTATTGTCTGGAGCTTTTTTTCATTATTTTTTTTTGTTATTAAGAGATAATTTGATAACTTATCACATTTAAGAATAATTAAAAAAAATGGTTAATGCATGGGTGTGTCCGCGAGGTTTGGGCAACACGGTTGGTGACACCCATTTACTGAACATCAAATTTTATGATGACATTGGAAAGTGTTTGGCTTCCTCTCCATACTTGGACGGTGCATGTGATCAACATATCGTCAATAACCTTTTCTTGTTTTGTTTTCCTCTCCCCCTCGATTTTTATGTCAAACCCTTCAATTTGTTAGGCTAGCCCTTTAACTTGTTTTTTCTTCAAATTTAATTCATGTTTTTTTTAATTACTATTTGTTTTACTTGAAACAATTTATAAAAATAGAATGTTTTTTTTAATTTTTCATCTATCAAACTTGGTCTGTATTATTTTAATTGCTATTTCTATGTTTCTTTATCCTTTTCTTGATCTATTTCATTTTTTGTACTTTTATTTTTTTTAATATCAATACCAGATTTAGTCTTTATTTTTATGATTGCTAATTGTTTTTATCTTTTTTTATGATTTATTATATTTTTTAATTTTGTATTTCATTTAATGTTTTAACTAGATTTAGTCCTTATTTTTTTATTGCTATTTTTTAAAAAAAAAATTGGATGAATGAAAATTTTGCTTCGTGATTTTTTCGAGTTTATTTTTTATGGAGTAACCCAGTCTCATAACCCAAAATACAAGTTTTGAAGATTTACCCGGTTTGACATCTATATTTTTTTAGTTTTTTTTATTTTATCATTCCATATTATATTGTTGGGCCTTTAACTTTGTAAATTTTGCTGCTTTTTTTTATGAGGTTATTCTAATCTCATATCATGGGTCGTAAATTGGTTAAGTTAACTAGAGTTGACTCAAGATTTTTTTTTTCACTTTTGCCTTAAATTATTTTGTTTGCAAGCTCCATTTTTTTAATCGGCTTCTTTTATACGAGGTTATCCGGCTCTCGTAAGTTGACCATGTGTTTAGTATGCCGGCTAAAGTCAATTTTTTTCAATCCATCCTTCTGTGTTTGCTTTGATAGTAATTAAACTTTGATTTTTTTTTATAAGACTGTCTCATTCTTATTTAATTTTTATCTTGTTAACAAATAAAATTATTGAGATCTTTTAAAAATATTTATAGGGTATCTTTTTATAATATTAACAATCATTTTTTTTCTAATTAATCATTATCATTGACCTTTTATTTTACAATCATATTATTAAATTAAATAAGCTTATTAAACCTATTCAAATCAATCATCCCATTCCCAAATTTTTCTTACTCTTTTAAATGCATTGTCTTCACCTAATTTTTTTTTTTTTAATGTTAGGAAAAACTTAATTTGACTTGCTGGAACACCTATCTAGTCCTGGCTAAACTTTCCTAGGGTTGGCACATGGCGTTAGCTTGGAATAGGTTGGAATAGCCAATGCCTAATTTTCCCAAGCCCCCAGATGATGAACGTAAAACAACGTTTTCTAGACCATTGCATAGCAAACTGAGAAATGAAACCCGAAAACAGTGTGAAACACACAACAAGAAACTGTGAAAACTGTTCATCACGAATTCACGAGAGAACAAACACAAAAGATCATTCTTCCATGGAAGCCAGGATTCGTTCCTTGACCCAACTGGGGCAACTCCCCAACACAGGTCCTAAGGTTCCCATTTCAAAACTGGCTATGAGTCGGGGTCTATGCCCATGAACTTGGTCCAAGTACCCCGCGCAGTTTAGGTGTCATGAAATTGAGTTATCTCTGAACCCTGGGCCGCCGGTAACACCTCACCTGTACTTGTTAAGCATTTTGAAAATCAAATGAAAACCACATCTCATTACTCACGGCGGTCTATTCCCCGCACTTCACATCAACGGAGAATGCATAGCTCCATTTATTGAAGGATACAAATGGCACATCATTTACAGTCGAGGTCCGAAGATGCCAACAGATAACATTCATAATGTAATTGATGATGAAAACTGAAGGAACATGGAGGAGAATAATAATGGAACCCTTCTAGTTAAGAAATGATTGGCAAAGTTAGCGTAAGAGTGTAATATGCATCTGGCTCCCCAGCTGAATGCCATTTTCGACTCATGCTTCCTGTCAAGCCGATAGAAATGGCCAAGCAACCATACACCAACCAATGGCAGAGCAACAGGTTATCTCTTACAGTTGCAAAAGCACCACTCATTCACAAAAGCAGCATTGCCTGTCTCTATCACACACCCATCACATGAATCATATAGCTTTGAGATCCTATCGTTGATTCAACATTGTAACATTCTATCGAGGAGAATCTGGACCATTGCATCTATTTTCTATATTTCTTCTTCGATTACAAATTCTAAGAAAAGCCTCCAGAATTTTATTACAATATGCAGACACAAAAGAGTATTGCCACATGAACTAATTAGTTATTTCAACCCCTTAAATAATTTGATATCAGAAGTACGGATCAACAAAATCATATTGAAATTGAATTTCTTAGGTACATGAATCAGAAAAACATCACGGTACATGATGCTTTATGGCATTAGTTTCTCCCATGGAAGAAAAGAGTGAGCCTGAACAACCACAAGAAGAGCAGAGGTTGAAGCTAAAATGGAGCCAAAATTCTACCCTAAACATGTCTTGTATTATTGGGAAAGAAAGTGATCCCTTCTTCATGTATTTGCGGATACCAACAAATATTCCTTGAAAGACAAACCTCAAATTTTGAAGTTTACGAAACAATACCTCAAGAAATGGCTCATTTTGCCTTATGTTCTTTATCTGGTAGGACATTGTTTGGAAGAATAAGTTCAGGGGGGAGTTCACGCACAACACCTAGCATAGAGTCATACTCCTCATCCTTCTTCGCAAACTTTTTGCGAAGAACCTTCTCAAACTCAATCTCATCAAAAGGCTTTGCATTCTCAGCTGCATGAACCTGTGCAAGGTTTGAGTAGTTGGTGGCTGACTGGGCAATAAAGGCTATCTCTTCATCAGTCAACTTCCTCAAAAACTTTGCAGGATTGCCTCCCCACACCTGCATACATTGCAAACAACTGAAGCTGGTATTTCTGTTTACTTTCAGCATATCTTATAAAGATTCACATATGCAGTATGAACAAACACATTCTCCACATACTTATCTGTTTAACATCAAACTGTATTATAATGTCTGATACTTTTGGGTTTAGAAGTGTTTGGAAGTTCATTCTTCTCATTTACATCTCTGATTGTTAAATGTTTAAACTTTAAAGTGTGTAGTAAGACCTACAGTCAGTCTCTACAAATAGATGTCAATATCCTTGATGCATCCAATTCGAGACAAGTCTGAAGCATATGATGAACAGCTAAAAATTTATAAATTCAGAAAAAAAGCACCTTCAAATTCTTAGAGAGAGAGGGAGAGTTAGCTGACATACCTCTCCAGTAGGGATCCTTGTATTCTGTCTCACAAGAGCTCCAGCAGCAACCATAGCATGTTTCTCAACAACAACACCATCAAGAAGTGTTGCTCCCATACCGACAAAAGCCTCATCCTCAACAGTACATCCATGTACAACAGCACTGTGACCTGCCCAGTTCAAATTTAAATTCATTAAGCAAATTTTGAAAGCATCACACATGACCACCTAATTGCTCCTAGCTAAACATATGACCTCCATAATAATGCTCACCTACAGTAACATTGTCCCCAATGATAGTTGGTAGCACCTTCCCACTTAGATTAGATTTTGCCACATGCACAAGGGAGTTGTCTTGTATATTAGTTCCAGATCCAACACTGATGCTGTTGACATCACCTGCCCACCAAAATAAGTTCATGGTCATTGCAAAAGCCAAAAACAACAAGGACAGCTCTTTGTAGAATTTTAATTCTTAGGCCCAAAAATTACATCCACTTGAGCATATTTGAAGGGGAAATTCTAGATTAAATGCATCAAATATAAGTGGTATAAAATCTTACCTCTCAACACACATCCATACCAGATGGATGATCCTTTTCCAACTTGAACATCCCCAATTACAGAGGCGCTGGGAGCCACAAATGCATCCTTATCAACTACAGGAGCCTTGTCAAATATGTTCATTAGAGTTCGATGCCTGGACACTAAAACACAAGAAATAATTAATGTGGTAGATACTTAGACTCGATTCACATACAAAACGATGAACAGTATGTTGATTTTGAGACTATGAGGTCATTTAGAGACTTAGAACTAATAAATTAAATGAATTGATGCACATTTTGTTTATAAATGATCACTTTTCATTTGATATGCAGTATATTATTTATCTTTCATAATGCCATTTTCATTTGTTACTGAATCTCACGGTTCTGATCCCAAAAATGGGCTTTCCAATTCATGACTCAAATCTTGATTTGACAACCATCCGCCATAGCTAACTACAAGCTAGACCAGCATAACCCAAATTATATTCCTTGATGTTAATAATAAGAATCATATTGAAAGGAGATAAAAGAAAAAAAAAACAAAAAAGGCTAAACTACTTGTTTAGTTGATGCACAAATAAGGAACAAATGATTCAATTCAAAGGCAGATGAAAAGAAGAGATTGGACTATGAAACATGTAGTTAGCAGGCATCAAGGCAGATGATACCGAGCAAGAGAGTTAAAATGCTTAAACCAGTCTTGAATGTGTGATGTATTCGTGTCACTTCTCTGACAGGATGGAGTTCATGAGAGTGTCCCATGTGCATCACAGAGCTATCTTCCAAAGCACTCCATAACCATTATGGAATTTAACCAAATGATCCAATTCATAGCAAACTCATATTCATTATTCCCTGGGTATACTATAAAATAAAAGTTTCCATGATAGTTTGAGCACATGCAACATAAAACCACAAGCACTCGTGAGGAGGAGTTATTTCATCCAAGCAATAAGAGAAAAGGTAAGAAAGTGGATGGAAAATCACAGTAATTGCAAAACTAATATTTTTTCAGTAATAACAGAACAAAAGGGAGGCAAGTATTCGGGATGAAATTCACTTTATAAAGAAAACTTTCAAAACCCTATCGGTTAAAACCAATTGCTCCTGCATCTCATTAGAGTGGCATCTTTAACAATAACAATCACAACCTCAAATCATACAGCTACATTACGAGAAACTAAACTATCCTCATCAATAATAAGCCAGCCCAATCTAAAAAACCATGCTACAACGACGACAAAAAGTTATTATTATCTAAACTTTCATTATCAAATCTATGAAATGCTCACATTCACAAAGATTAAGCGAATAAATAAAACATTTCTCCAAAAAAACCAAATTAGCAAACTAGCTCCGCAAATTATAAAATTATCTACGCTGATTCGAAAACAGAAAACACGCAAATAAATTCGTAGTAAAAATGCGAGCTGCGGTAATTAATTATATGATCTAATTAGATAAAATGAAGCTATAAAGAGATTTAATTAGGATCTAGGGTTTACAGAAATGCTAAGCTTGCTTACGTTGTTCTTGGAAGTAGTAGTTGCCTTGAAGGCGGCCTCCCAGACGATCAAGAGCTTGGCCGGTCTCGCGAATCCAGAATCCGACGGTGTATATGGCTCTGCCTAGGGTCCCCATCTCCTACTCCTTGTTTGATCAAGTGGTTATTGTTCGTTGGTTTCACTGCGACAGGAAAGAGAAATTTAGCTCGGTGCTGGTCTGTGGGGTTTTTAAGAAAAATGATACTGTGAGGGTAGAGTGGGATGTAGCCGAGACTTTGGAGGGTAAATTTGGCTTTTGATCCATTATTAAATTACAAAATGGTCCCTGACACTCAGCTGCAGCGCTGCTCTCCAAGGATCACAATTTATATCAATTACAAAATGACTCCAATTGTTTTGGAGTCGTGCTTATTGAATTTCACTTGCCGGGCTTTATATCATAGCTATCAAGCAAGGCCCAGTCGCCTAACGGAAACCTCCTCTCAATTTTATTTATTTCATTAATAGTGTGCACGGAAAAAGAGCTGAACCGAGTAATAAAAACAAATCGAAGAAAATGAAAAAAATAATAATTAAAAAGGCCAAATAGAGAGAAAAACATAAAAACCCATAAAATCTTCGGGCCGGTTCTTGGCCACACTTTCATTTGTATCCAGGCAGAGGTGGTTTAGTGAAAACATAGGAAGGAGACTGGGATTGAAAATTGAACTGATCCTACAAAAAGAAGAGACTGGGATCAGGATCGGGCTTTAACGCGAGCCGAAATCGCCTGTCCAAGCAGTCACTTGGCTGGCTACGTTCAGTCCCAAGGAGACCCTGGCTCGGTCCATAAATAGTTCCTAATAAAACGACATAAGAAGGGCACGTTCTGATGGGTTGATTAGGCGCGCGCCTGCAACTGGCACGCGAAATGTCCATCGTTCAGATGCTAAACGCATTTTAAGCTTTAAAAAAAGTACAGAGAAAGAGAAGGTAACAAAATCAGCGATCGCTTCTTCACCGATAGATCACCTTCTCACCGTTCGCTTTCCCTAATTGGATCCTCACCTGTTTCAAAATCCTAACTCTCTCGAGGTTAGCTTTCATGGTCTCTCTTTATGTATGCTATTATTATATTTATGATTCACTCGATCAATTTAAGCAAAAAGAGAAACAGGTTTTTAACGATTCTTGATTTCATTTGTTTAATTTCTGTTTGGTTTCCGAGAAATCAAAAAA
The DNA here is from genome assembly GCA_015852605.2 of Populus deltoides. NCBI lineage: Eukaryota > Viridiplantae > Streptophyta > Magnoliopsida > Malpighiales > Salicaceae > Populus > Populus deltoides. Next base: position 2,232,962 of record CM027571.2, read on the forward strand.
CAATAGAAAATGCTTAGCTAATTCTATATCTCAATTAATTTATTTTTTTGCCTAGTATTTGAATTATTCTCCGCGTTTATAGTTATCATTTACGCATGTGATTAAAAAAATAAGAAGAAATTTAACGATTCTTGATCCTCTTTTTTTTTATTATTTTGTTATTGAAGTTGTGTTGTTTTGAAGAAAATAACTGAAATGATTATTGCAATTAAGCTAGCTTGAGCCCTAATTAATTCAAGTTTTGTAGAAGATTATTGATTTTGTTTTGGATCTGCAGGAGAAATTAGAATATAGTAATTGATGGAAGGAAATGGTGGTGATGCTGCCAATGTGGTGGGACCTGTTGCGAAGTGGAGAAATGATTTCTCTCGGGCATTCCAGTACTATCTTGACCGATCCACTCCTCATCCGATGCAGAGGTGGCTTGGAACTCTTGCGGTTGCAGCAATTTATGTGTTGCGTGTTTTCTATGCTCAAGGGTTTTACATTGTGTCTTATGGTCTTGGGATTTATATCTTGAACTTGTTGATTGGGTTTCTGTCACCCAAGGTTGATCCTGAACTTGAAGTTTTGGATGGGGCTTCTTTGCCAACTAAAGGATCGGATGAGTTCAAGCCCTTTATCCGCCGCCTTCCTGAGTTTAAGTTCTGGTAATCAAGATTTTCTTTTGCAGTATAGTAGATGGTTCCGTTTGTTTTGGTATATTAGCTAGTGTTTGGGTGGAATGCCTGAATAGGTTATGCAATTGATTTTCCAGCATGTTCTTTGTACTCCAGCATGTTTTTGGTGTTCGTGCTGGTATTAGTTTCCATTAATATTTATCTGTCAGGCTTTATTTATCCTTACAAGCAGGTGTCATTTTTTTGTCCTGCATGGGTTTTGCTTATGATTGCTTTGTCCATTTTAATCTTGAAGCATAGGATATCAGAAATACTATTTTGATTAAAGTGTAAAAATCTAAAAGTTAGTATGAAGTGCTGCTTTCATCTGCTGCTAGTGTGGTAGGAAATTTAGTTGGAGAACACTCAGTGTTACATAGAGATTTAGCACTTTGCATTTTGTTGACCCTATACATGCCAGTTATAATTTCTGTGGAATATTATTAATGTTTCATGGCGTTGGTGTCATTAATGCCGCATGATTTCTACACTTGGAATATGTATTCTGTATCAGATAATAAATTCAAAAGGGTATTAACACGAGGCATGGATGTGGACAATCCATATAACCTCTGGTGGATTGAAACCAGTTTGTTGCCAACAAAACACACATTACCATAATTTGTTTGATTATTGCCATCTTTGTTTGCTAGCTGTTGTTGGCATAAATTATACTCTGTTTTTTTTTTCTTTTTTCTTTTTCCTTTTTTTTTTTTTTGGGGGGGGGGGTCTTGAAAAAAAGTTATACCTTTTGGCTTTTCAACATCACACTGACTGAGGAACTAGAAACTATTGCTAAGAGGCTTGAAAAAGGTTTATAAAAATCCTATTGGCATGGGACCAGCTGCATATGCAAGTTGACGAGGAAAGATTACAAAGAGCTTTAACAACAGACATCGTAGGTTAATTAGTCAACAAGAAGACAATATTGTTGGTAAGCTTTAGTGGCCCTAGATCTTGCAAGGCAGGAAGAAGATACACTTTGTCTCAGTCTGATCAACATCATTTATTCTGACAGAGCCCCATTCTAAGATGTTACTGAATGAACAGAATCCATCTCACACTTTGCACTCTGACCATATCTTATTTTCTATGAATTCCAGACCCCAAAAATGACTTGTTTTTTTGGTTCTGCTTTCAGGTATGCCATCACCAAGGCTTTTTGTGTGGCCTTCCTAATGACCTTCTTTTCTATATTTGATGTCCCTGTTTTCTGGCCCATATTACTCTGCTATTGGATTGTTCTGTTTGTCCTCACAATGAAGCGCCAAATCATGCACATGATGAAGTACAAATATGTTCCATTCAGCCTAGGAAAGCAGGTAAGAGCTTTGGAGAGTTTTGTTGTAACCACCCCTCTTCTCTCCCTTTTGCTACCATCTTCTATATTCTCTTTCAGTCGTGGTAATTGATGGCTGGTTTTCTTCTTTTTTTTTTGTTTGAACACACAAATCACAAATGGAGTTAAAATGCACATTGGATGTTTCCTTTTCTTTTTCCAGTTAAAATGCGGTAACTCCTTTCCTTTTGTTTTTTTGCAGAGGTATGGCAAGAAGAAGTCTGATGCAAGCAGCAGTGGCTTGATGAGGGACTAAGCTATGACATGTCCTGAAGCCTTCCAGATGTCTTGCTTTTAATTTTTTGAAGGTTTTCCTGTCTACGTCAAGTGCCATATGCAAAACTCAATAGGATTTGAAAATTTCATTTTGTTTTATATTTTTAGTTGTAGCAGTCACTAGCATGACTTTACAATCACACATTTTCTGCGTTAGCTGGAGGTATTCCTTTATACATTAGAATTCTTCTAGTATTCTATTTTTCTAGTCTAATGAATCAATCGTGCTTGATGGTGAGCCGGCCTACTTTGTTTAGTATTTGAAGATGCCTGAGCTGTCAGTGTGTGAATTGATGTTTGAGCTGTGCATTGATTGAGAAAATCCCACTTGTATGATTTTGAACCAATGGCGAGACCTGGTTGGATTCTGTATTCATCTCACTGACTACAGTTTATATGTATGAATCAAAATTCGTTTTCAACTTCAACGCAAATTGTAAAATTTTCAGATCACAATTTCCCACCTTCTTCCTCCCCTGTTCCTTACACATCCGCTGACCATTTCGTTTCCTTGGATGTTGTGTTCTAAAATGACATTCCATATATTTTTTTTAATTTTGAAGTTGCAGAAATCGATTAAATTGCACTGTTTGTGCTTTGCTGTCCCTTGCAGTGACTTGTGTGAATGGATTGTATTTGGATTCAATGTTTCAAGTTTCAACTGTATTTGAATCATGATCATCTTGATTTAATATGTGGTTAATATTATACAATCAGCATTTGTTCGGAATGCTCTAAATTGGTTTTACGTTAAGGTTTTATCAATACCATAAAAAGCTAGGCGTGAACCTAACCAAAAGCACAAAAAGGATCAAACTGGGTCAAGGCTTGTTCAGACTGGAATCCATGTAAACCCAATGCGAAGCCGAAATGGTCCACCAATTTGTCTCTTGCGGTTCATCTGCTGATCTACATTCATGGATTCATCCTGTTGGAGGTCAGATTCCTTGCAGTCTCTCTCCTGGGGACAGCCAGAAGTTTGCTTGAAGTTTCCTCGGCGAATCACCAATTCTGACCTCGTGCTGCCCCGAAAACGAGTGTGAGCAACACTGAATCACAAGGGAGAAATTAGCTAGTGTAGCCATGAATCAGCAAGGAGCCAAAGCCGATTGAAGAAAAAAGTTACTCACGACATGGTCAATTTGAATAATTGAATATCTCAAGCCATAATCATATTCTCAGATATCACCTGGCTGCTCCATTGCTAGACGGCTAGAATGAGTGGGGGTGAAGTACAAAATACCACAAAAGCAGGCTTGGCACGTATGTATTGGCTAGGGCCATGGCAATGATGCCAGATGGAAATGTCTAATCATGTACCAACTTGTATATCAAATCTCCAACAACTGAATAGCAGACGTCTCGAATATGTTATTTTGATACTAATTGACTTTAAAATTGAAAGACAAATGTATAACAAATTGGAGCAGTACTTTGCTGAATTTTATATTGACAACGTTTCTCGGACATGGCCAGCTAATTATAGGCATAGAAACTCTCCCTCTATATCTGCGATAGAATCTCAAATAATATCGGACTGTACCACTGTTCCCCTACAAATGACTGGGAGAATTTTTCTAGTGATTTTCTTCTTCTGGGCTCTCCTCGCAATTGTCACCCCTACACTTGTTCTCTTATCAGAATCTTCAAAACCTTACTTGGATTTAAATGGTAAGGATTTCTTAACATTTTTATGTTAGGTGAGTTGTTGAGCCTCATTTCTTGAATCTGTAGAACTAATAGTAAGTTGCATTTTTTTTTCTTAAGATGTTGCAGTTGAGAAAAAGGGTGGGGTGCTGAAGCCTAGGAGAATGATGGGGTACTTGGAGAAACAACCGAGAATAGAAGAAATAGCTCTGGCATCAATATTGCAGGCACCGACACCAGCTCCAGAACCAGAACCAGAACCAGTTTCTGGAATTAGAGAGGCTATTTTGACAAGGTTTCTTAAGAAGAGATGAGGCTGGTGATCATCAAACTTGCTCTCATGGCTATGTAGGTTTGATTTCAGATTCTTTGGTTATTTAAACAAACTCTTTGAAGGCTCTAATCTCGTTCGAATGTCATAAAAAAAAATAGTGTAACAGTTGAAGACAGAACTTGTAGATGTATATACCTGTGCTATAGAAACAATTGCGTCTGAAATTTTCTTGTGCTGTGAATCAAGTTTTTGTAAAGGGCAAAGAAAACGAGTGGAAATAATTTTGATCCTGATTTTTTTTTCACTCGGCCATTCATAGGCGACAGCTTTCTTCAGAGCAGAAGAAAAGCTGTCTCTTCAAAATTTGGTTCTAAGGTAGAAGATAAGAATAACTGTTGTTTAAGTTTTAAGTTTTCAAGAAATTTTCAAATGCCAGGTGCTAGAGAGCCATTTGTGGATGATCAGTCGAGCAATATTCTGATGTCTGAGGATAAAGAAACTTCCTTTCACGTTATTTTTTTCATAAGCAACCTGGCATATTAATTATGCCCAGTCAACAGCACATGACAAACCAATCCCACAATGTTGAGGATCCTTCCTTAATTTGTTAGGTGGATATCAGAATTGTTTGGAACTGTTGTTGGATGGTGAGTTAAGAAACAAAGGCACATCAAACCGTCAAATGGTTAGAAACACCCAACCTAGAGGTTAGAGCCCTATCGATTGTTCCTCTACATATATGGCCTTAGTTCTGCCTGTCCCTTCATCATTTGGCTCTAGGCTGCAATGGGATTGTTTTTTTAATTGTAATGACCGCAATGGAATTAAGTCTCTCAAGTAGTGATTATGATAATAAGCTAACCCATTTGGATTGTGATGGGGATCAACCCTTTTTCTTTCCTTTATTTACAAGTATTCTTGCTACCTATCTAGTGTATTGCTGGTTTAAGTTAAATCATGTAGTTTTCTATGCCAACCTAATGAGTGCCATCAGTGAGATCATAAAAATTAAGCCAAAGAAATGCAGCCCATGATCCTAGCACGACGTCACGTCTCAGTTAAGCAGCTTGCTCGGTTCCATTGCATCCGGTTTTTAGAGTCAAGCAATATGAGCTTGCATACTTGTTCTTGTTGGCATTGGCTGGATATGGAAGTTCTTCCTGAAATTGGAAATCCAGAATGGTTCTCTTTGGTAATCTCTTGGCAATCAACACTCAACAGAGCTATTTCTTTACTGTTCATCCTCCTAAACTGAAATGGGAATTCAGCATTCCGAAGGCTGCTATTCGACCATCACAGCTTTAACACCAAAATACTGTTTCCCTTTATTTGTGTCATTTTCTATTCATTGGTTGACTTTGCTTTGCTATCAGCTTCCTGATTTTAGTTTTTGGAATAAGATTCTTTCATTTATCGTAAATTAAAAAAACAATGCAAGCATCAGGCTTGATTCATTGGGGGACAATGCCATAAGCTAGAAAAACAAATGCAGGAGCTTTAAACATATTCATCATAACTCAATTACATTATTCTCACCCAGAACATCTCTTCCAGCAATAGATACAAACCATGGCAATTAACTAGAGCAGAACATCATTTCACAAGGTCTATAAGGAAAGAGACCTCCTTGACTTGGACAAACACTCGTCTATAAGAAACACCCAAATTTCCAACTATTCGGCTGTTTATTTCGTTAATAACTGGAGAGCAGGAGATGCCAGTGCCTCAGACAAACTGATCAAGGTACTCTTCCACGGTGGTATATTTGACATCTGGATATAGCTCAGAGGCCTCAAGCCCCCATGATGGGTCAATCTCAAAGTTGGTCATGTCACCATTAACGAGGGCTGAGTGGTTGATTGACAGAACAATATTAATCGGAATCGGAGACTCTGCAAGAATGAAAGAAAAATCAGATAAAATATACCAACAACATGATTTCTTCACTTCGTTTAATAATTTGCACTTGCTCCTGTGATCAGTGCACATCAAGAATCTGATAGAAAGAAATAGTGCTGGCATTGACATTCTGTTTTATGGATGAGGGTTTCACTGACCTTGGATGTCCTTCAGAAGTTTCTCTTCAGGAACAAAGGTTTTTTCGAGGGTTTTGCCAATCTTTTTCTCCCATAGATCAATAAGCTCATTGAATGAGTAGGTGTTTTTAGGAGGCTTGATTAGGACAGTCTTGTTCAAGGTTCTTGCATCATCCACAGCTTTGATGGTGTAGGTTCCAATGTCATCTTCCTTATTGAAAACCACTGTTGAGCAAAATAAATGTCAAAACTATTAGGCTAATTCATTTCCCAACTCATATTTCATAGAGAGAGTTAATAACATCATATTGTCTATTACCCTTGGCATTGCCATCTCCGAGGATGGTGATCTTGTCTCTCGGAGGAGCAGTAAGTCCAAACTGTGCCAATGTGGGGAGATAATATGCAGCAAAGAAGTTGGAAGGCACATAAGTGTAGGGAATCCCTGCAGCCTCGATGGCACGTCGAATCTGAGCCTTCATTGCAAATGCAGTTTTTGCAGGCTCAACAGCATTGACATGATCCACATCCATTCCAAATTCTGAAGGGAAGAATCTCTGAACAAAACACACAAAAAAAGATTCAATTATTATTATTATTAAAATTCCATGTCTCCTTGATGATTCTCTTAGACAAATTGAGAAAAACAGCAAGATAAATAAAATAATCACCATCATGGTATATAGAAGTTGATATTGTTAGACTGCAGCAGAACACTGTAACATTTACGGCCAGTTTAACATTGAGGTTGAACCTATTTTTTGTTAAAAAATTTTAAAAAGATTATTTTAAATTAATTTTTTAAAAGTTTTTAGATTATTTTAATGTAATGATGTCAAAAATAAAAAAAATATATATTATTTTAAGATATTTACAAGCAAATATTATTTTGAAAAACAATATTTATAATGCTGCTAGCAGTTTAATATTTCTCTGGTGCCCTTTAACGCCAAACTCTTCAAATAATTTTAAAAACTCATCATGTACCTTTTTGCTTATTCATTAAGAGGAAAAGATAAGATTTCGCAAAGAGAAATGCCATATTCTGTAACAAATCTCCTTTTCCAGGTTCCATTTAATTTTAATTTGAAGTTTCGATTCTGACAAGTATAACAGTGAGATTACCTTTTTGCTTATTCATTAAGAGGAAAAGATAAGATTTCGCAAAGAGAAATGCCATATTCTGTAACAAATCTCCTTTTCCAGGTTCCATTTAATTTTAATTTGAAGTTTCGATTCTGACAAGTATAACAGTGAGATTAAGCACGATCTTGGGCAAACCTCAAAAATATCCCCCAGCTATATATATACTCTCAATTTTACCCCCAACAAATTTTTATATCAACCGTGTCCCCATTCAGAATTTATTTAGTTTTTTTCAGATTTGATCATGAATTCATAAGAAATGGTTTTTTTGTATGGAAATTTACTTTTATGACAAGGAATTATAATAGAATACCCCCATTGAAAAATCTAAATTGTTTGGGCATAGAATTGTTCCAAGAGACTGTTTGGGGGCAAGATTGATACTAATCTAATGTCGAGGGCACTTTTGAGGTTTGCTCTTTTTTCCTTTATAAACAAGCATGGAAGAACAGAGTGAGCTCAATTGATTTACCATTAACGCAAAGATCTCAATGTCGCAGTCCTGAATGTTAGATTCAATGGTATAACTTGATCAGAAACAGAAAAAGATTTATGATCATGGACCTACCTTGACATTGCCAGCTTCTTTAATGGCGGCAATGATCTTGGTTTGATCTGCTATTTGCATGCTCCCAATCGCTGATATCACCACATCCACCTGCTTGATTGCCTTCACCAAATTATCATGGCCGTCGACATCTCCCTGCAAATTCCCCACAGTATGACACAATCAATACATTTTGTTTCTTGAAAAGACAAGGAAACAAAATCATCAAAACATGGCAGAGGAGATTTAAGCAGCTACATGGATCAAAGTGACGCCTAAGTTCTTGAATTTCTCGACAAGTTCTCGTTTGACAGGATCAGAGACTGTACTCTCTCTAACCAAGGCGAAAGTGGGGTGACCGGCCTTGGCGCTTGCCTCCACGATGAATTTTCCTATGTAACCAGTACCTCCAATGATCAAGATCTTGCTTTTATCAGCCATTGTAGAGAAATTTTCTTGATGAAAGAAACCAAGGAAGTTTAACAAGGAGAACAGATAGACGTTGTGTTGGAGAAACGAAACAAGGCGTCCACAATTTATGGACAAAACTGAAGGATATAATTTGCTAAGATAATAATGGGATAATGGTAATTTCAAATTAACTAATTATTTTCTTTTGCTAATTAACTCTGTGTATCTCATATTATATTTGGTAGGCGTGAGGGAATAGAAATAGCCGGTATAAAAAACAAAAAATATGCTTAGTTAAAAGAATATATATATATATATATATATATATATATATATATATATATATATATATATATATATTAATTTGTCAGGTAAGATATAATACATAATTTCATATTATTCTTTAATATATTTTTTTAAGTGAGAAGGTCATATGAGTTTGAAAATTGGGAATACATATAACAATTCTATAATTAATTTTATTAAATATAATGATAATAAGAATTAAATATGTAATTGCTTGTTCAATAAAATTTTAATATCATGTTAAATAATCATCTCGGTCAAAAAATATAAGTTATTAAATAAAATTTCAATGTATAATTTATATTATTATCTCATAACTTGTCTCTTTTGTCTCCATTATTTTCTTCTTTTTTTTATTATTGTTAATAAGATAGTGACTAAACATTAGTTCTCTAAATGTTCTAATTATTTATTTGTATGAATTTTTAGAAATAGAAAAAATTTATTAATGGTGTTTATTTTTAAATTATCATATACTTTTATCCTTAACAATAAATAAGTTAAATATTTGTATTGAATATATTTAAAAAAAATAGTGAAGGGCAATGTAATAAAGTGAATGAAAGTATGTAATAATTATACTTTCTAGTTTTAGAATGAAAACTTGAATTAAATGGAGTAATATCAAGAATAAAAAGGGCATTTATTTAGGGATTGATAGAGTAATTAATTATGACTTTGATTATCATATTAGAGGGGAGAGGTTGTAGGAGTAAAAGTTACTCTTTAGTGCTCTACTTGGTCTTTTTTTTTTTTAATGATGTGTTATTTTCAAATCTATTTTCCCTGTATTTTTTTTTATTTTTTAAAAATCATCCATCATTATCATTGAATCCATGAAAAAAAAATTCAACAAACCTCCTTTGAATTTATTGAAGAAAAATTCGTGATCCTGCGTATGAAGTGGAGAGTAAAACTAACTAATTGAACCAATTTCTTCTCATGGATGACGATGGGATCGGTATTTTTATTTTATTTTTAATAAAGAGGATTACGAAGAAAATGGATCTAATCAGAAACCTTAGTATGGTGGGGAACGATTTGTTGGGCAGTCGCTTCCGATTTTCGGTGGGGGCATTGATGGGTGATTTACTAACTTCGAAGGCTGAGAGCACAGATTAGTTGTTATCGTTCGAGAAATTTGGTGAACATAGCCGTTTTGTGGGAAAGGTTCATCATTCATGAATTCTGTACAATGGTAGGTGTAAGATGTTACTATTCTCCCTCTCTTTTTTTCTCTTTTTTATCATGATAGGTTGAGCAGAAGATTTAGAGGAATTTCTGAAGTGGAGGGTGTGGATCGTTTGAAGTTTGAACGACTCTTTACAGCCATGATTACGGGTTATTGTTGACTAAGGGTGTTATTGGAATATGGTTGAAACCGTATTTTTTAAAATTTTAATTTTTTAAAGATTATTTTAATGTGTTGATGTTAAAAATAATTTTTAAATAATATAAAACCACCCCTCACCACCGAGGAATTTCTGAAGTGGAGGGTCTTCCAATGGGGAATCGTTTTCAATTCGGTTTTATAAAAAAATAACTTGAATCTTTTAAAATCAAAACCATACCGATTTTAGTTCGGTTTGGTTCGATTTTTTAAGATAAAAACCGGTTCAAACCGGTTTGGCTCGATTTTTTCAGTTTGGGTTTGGTTCGGTTTGATTTTTTTAGTTTTAGGTTTATAAAACTGAAACCGAACCGGTTGGTTTTTTCAAAATTTTAAGCAGTTTAATCGATTTTTTTTACAATTTATTTTTTTCTAGTTTTCTCGGTTTTTTGATTTTTTTGCTCACCTCTACTTTCAACATGAGGCGCTGCACGCGCCTCCCAAACAATGGCGCATGTATTGCAGTTTTTTTTTTATTATTATTTTATGCAAATATCAAATTGCTCCGGTAATATTAACAAAAAAAATTAAAAAGACCAAAAAAACAATCAATCTTAGGTAAGGATTATTTAAGTCAAAGGACACTGAAGTAACTACATTGTTTATAAAATAAAGAAAAAACTGAAAACACCCCTGCCAATGCAACCAAGGGAAGTCAATATTTAAGGGTATTGTTGGCATTATATTGTACTAATAAAAGTTTAAAAACCCTTTTACCCCATTCAATTTTGTAATATCATATCATATTATTCTTGAGTGCATGATAAAAAAAAGAGTTGAGTACTTTTTTGTAAAATGTTAAATATCTAGGGACCAAAATCGAAAACTATAAGCTAGACTTGGATTTGTTTGTATTGAATAAAAACTCAGGGATTATTTCAAATTGGTATTAGAATTTAGTGTAAAGGACATTAGTAAAACTTTATCTCAGAATAGGGTGCTGTTTCCCTATCGCCGTGAGGGCCTATGAATTGCGACATCATGATTGTTGTGTGAAGTTAAAGAAAACATGATTCTCTTTATTTCTTCCATTCAATTGCTTCCCCTTTGGAATTGTAATAATGATAGTAATTTAAAGTATTTTTTATTTAAAAATATATTAAAAATATTTTTAATATCAATATATTAAAAAAATCTAAAATTATAAAAACATATAATAAATTTTATTTTAAATAAAAATAATTTTAAAAAACACAGAGCACCAAACACACACTAAGGATGTTGGGGTTTGAGTAAAAAATGCTTTTCATTTTCAAACTTTGTTAGGTAATATCGTAACGTCTGTTAGAGTAAAAAAAGCTTGTTGTATTTAAGATCGTTTGGAATTGTAATAATAATTTTTTTATTTAAAAATATATCGAAATAATTTTTTTAATTTTTAAAAATTATTTATTTTCAATATTAGTAAATTAAAATAATTAGAATTCTGGATGTTAACTGATTAATTTCATTCCTTAAAAGTGTGAGATCCAATAATTTTTTTTTAAAAAAAAAACCCCAAAACTCGGAGTAACTCATATAACTAACCAACCCAACCCAACCCTGAGGCCGGTAGATCGGATCATCGGTATGAAATACGCAGATTTTTTATTTTAAAATTATTTTGACACACACAAACTCCAAAAAGTACAAACCGCCTCAATGTTAGGTCAAAGTAGAGATCAGAAACGATTACCCTTATAACTATGATACTGGTTGCGGTGGATTTATCTTTTATCGCTTTCTTTACATGGTAGCCCATAAAGCCCAGCAACAAGAAACCTTCCTTTGAAAAACCGGCCCATTAAAAACCTTCACAATTAGCCCAAGCTCGGGGGCTCCAGGGCCCCGTTTCTTTCGTGAGCTAATAATGCTCCAGAAGGCCCAATCCACCTTGAACTGATATAAATTGACCCAATAATGTCATGAATGTTTCAGGACAGAATTTTTTTTTTTTTTTCCATTTTCTTTCATTATATAACTGATCATTCTCAAAAAGCTTGTTATATAATTGATCCTACGGTAGGATCGTTGGTCCTATTAAACATTGCACAGCTTGAACCCAGCTCTGATTCAACCTGCCACGAGACTAAAATAAGCTTGAATCCAGCCTAAACCGCCACGAGACATTTTTTTTTAAAAAAAATATCTTTAACATCAACCAACAATTAAAAAACAAATTAAATAAAAAAAATAAAAAATTTGGCAAAAACAAACACTGTTCGAATCACAGATATAGAATAGCAGGATACAAACTGCACAATTTCACTTTATTTCTCATGAAGGCCTTTTCAAACCATCTTGATTAATTAGGGGGACAACAAAGATAAAAGCCTGGTGTAACAAATAAAGCACCAAGTTATGCAAGTCAATGTCTTGATGGCCAACCATCCTACACTCTTAATAATTTATACAGATGATCAAGTGGCCAGAAAAGAGGACAAAATCCACTCATCACATTCAACTTCTCCATATTCACAGCATCTTACAGAGGTGGTAGCTTAGCTTTTCTAGTAAATCCATGCAGTATATAGGAAGCAAGGAGGCCATCACACAGCACTGGTTCCACTGTTGGATTTTGAGGTGGCAAGACTGGCGATGTGAAACTGTGTTGAGTAATTGTTGGAGGAACGTTCCAGTTCTGGTGTTTCATTTAGAAATGCCCAGATGCTACTTGCCCACCTGCAACAACAATGGCTTGATTAGGACGTACATGCTAGATTAAAACATACAAGACTTTGATCTAGTAGCCATAACGGGGTAAGATGCTAAGGATTTTTAGCTTAATTAATTACCAGCCATTTTTCTTGATGAGTTGCTCCAGACTTGGTTCAATTTCCGAGTCCATGAACTCCTCTGTATCGGCTGGAGAGCTTGGTCTCTGAAACTTTACTCCATCATCTTCGTACATGCCATCCTGTAACACACATGACATGATCATGTAAGTGAAGATTAAGAGTATTCATGCAAAAAGAAGCGTGCCCACGAAAAAAGAATATAACTAAGTGAACATGTTATAGAAATTAGACCTGGTTGCTATTTGATGGACTAGAGAGAACTTTGAGATGATCCTCCTCTGTTTTCTTCTTCGATTTCCAGTAAGCATCAATGTCTCCTTTAGTTTTTGACCTATTCCTTTGGTATTTCACTGAAAAAGGAACCACGGGTCACATAATCGAGCCAAATCAAGTAACCAAAAAAAAAAAACCCGAAAGCTCCATGTGTGTGTCATGGCACAGATTGAACAACCATGATGCCAAGAATATTTACCTGATTCACGATCACGGACAGGTGAGTCCCAACCAGACATTAAAGATCCCATTTGTTCAAAACCTTTTAATCAAAGCACTTAGCAAGAGCGTGTGTCTTACCGATCTTGTTGTAATGATGATCATTTATCCTTTATATACTGCTGATGTGCGGGGGGTCTGACGTCTTATCCTTTTCTTGTTCTTATCCTTCGCGTGGTCGCCAATATTCGTGCAATGCAATGTATATCTACAGAGCCTAATTTTTAAATATAAAATAGTTTTTTTTTAAAAAAAATTATGTTTAAATTTTTTTTATTAAAAAATTAATTAACTAATGAAAAAAATTTTCAGTAAAAAAATTTAGTTTGGTTTTTTAAAAAAATATTTTTTTTATTTTGAGCAGAAAATACTTTTTAAAAGTTATTAAAAACTAAGAATATCTTGTTATTTATTAATAATATCAAATTTGATCCATAATATAATTTTATGATTGCTATATATTTTATTTTGATTTTTTTTCAATTCTATTCTTTAAAATCTGATTTAATTTGATTTTTATATTAGTTTTTTATTCTTTTAATTTTTATTTTTTTTCTCATATTTTTTTTTAAATTGAAGTTTTTTTTATTTATTAGATTTGATCTATCTTTTTTTATTACTATTTATTTAAAAAAAATTTCAATTTCATTATTTTTTAATTTTTTTATCTATCAGATTTGACATCTATTTTCTTAATTATTATTTTTTTAAAATAATTTATTAAATTAGATCTTTTTTTAATTTATTCATCTTTCAACTTTTTTATTTTTCAGATTTGGCACTTATTCTTTTAATAAATTTGAAAAAAAAATTATTTTTCAATTTATTTTTTATTAAACTATCAAAAATTAATAAAATAATTCATTTTTAAAAAATACACTTTCCATGAAAATCATTTTTAAAAAAATCTATTCCTGTAAACCAACAAGAAAATTTAATTCGTGATTTGGATTCGAAGTCAAGAGTTAACATGTGAGGTTATTTGACAATCAAAATTTGTTATTTTTATTTAAAACTAATTATTTTTTAATTATTATATCTTGATTTGGTGAGGTTAAATCAGATTTATTTAAGTGAATCTTAGCTAATTATTGGTGTGTGACCGTATTAATTTAAAACTTATTTAATTTTAAATCTAGTTTGTATTAGGTTATATAAATTATAGTTTTAGTGTGGTTTATAAATTATTTTTTATCTAAAATATATGTATTTTTTATAATTTTAATGTATATACGATAAATCCGGGATAGTTCAACGACAGAGTATGGACGGAGGAAGCGAGCCTGTTGACTTTATTATATAACAAGCTGAAGTGGGTCTCTGATTGTGATAAGTTCCCCCCAACTTGTGTCCATTAATCTTTAAAACAAACCACTGCCCACAGATTCATTCGTATGTACAAACTAGAGGCAGGATGGAGATGCCAGATATTTTCCTTGCATTTTGCCCCCGACTTTTGCTCACACTACGGGCCCCACGATTGGATTGGCGCGAAAAATATCTTCTGCGTTTTATTTTGACTTCCTGGTCAGGAGGAAGAGAATCAGAGATGATGCTTCATGGGCCGTATAGCCCACTTCATTGAATATATCGGATTGGGCCAGACATAGCCCACTTCTATCCTGTCACTCACAGGCCATTGAACTGGGTCGAGTATCGTCTTCTATTGATTATGTACATGGGCTGGGCCAAGGAAACTTGAAGCTTCAACTTGGAACGAGCTTCAATTGTTTGGTAATAAGGAATGAAATCGTGAAAATAAAAAGTTAAAATAAAAATAAATTCAATGGACTGTTCAATAATAAGGAATGGAAACGTGAAAATAAAAAAAAAATTATTTTAACT
Source organism: Populus deltoides (assembly GCA_015852605.2). Taxonomy (NCBI): domain Eukaryota; kingdom Viridiplantae; phylum Streptophyta; class Magnoliopsida; order Malpighiales; family Salicaceae; genus Populus; species Populus deltoides. The sequence continues at coordinate 2,248,107 of CM027571.2, forward strand.
TTTTAGGTGTTTTATCAAGAGAAAATAAAATGAGAATAAAAATTAAATAAAGTTACATTACCATGCCAGGTGAGCTGGGAATGGAAATAATGAATGAGAATTAATTTTTTAAATGATTTATTATTAAATATTAATTTTTATTATTATTCTTGATATCTAAATTATCATTATCACTATTAATATCATCATCACGGTTATTATTATTATTGTTTCACTGTTTTTTCTAATACTATCATTATTTTTCTTTCATCCACCATTATTGCTATTCAACTATTTATTTTTTTTCCACCATCATTATTGTTACCACCATTATTATAATAATTTTTATTATTTTTCCACTATCACTGTTGATACAATAAGTTTTAAATTATTGTTCATTTTTATTTAAAAAAAAAACACTAGGAATTTTAAATTTCATTCTAGTTTTTTATTATTATTTCAAACACAATACTCATTCTCGGGCCAATATTATAGCACATAAAAACTTAGCAGAAGTTGCAACTTCTCAAATGGCATGCTTTCCAATTTTGTCTTATAAATGATGATAGCTAGTGACCATAATCAGTGCACTAGATGAACAATTATCTACAATGTTTTTTCTTCTGGGAGCTAGCTTTGGCAGGCATAAACAGCTTTCTCTGTGCGATATAAACTTTTTTTCGATCGAATTGCCAGTATCCACGCTCAAAAAACATATTTATTGACAGAAAAATCTCGCAGATTTTATTTTTCTCTGGATTTGAACCAGTTCCCAAATCATCTGAGTAAATATAAAATACGTGGAGGCTAGTTATCAGTAATTTAAAATAAGACCTGGTGGGATGGACATTGAAGAAGATGAGGAGAAAGAAAAAAGTAAAAGGAGCACTGCTTTTGAGCGTGAGCAAAGTCAGAAAAAGTTCGGGAAGACAAAACAATAAAAGGCCGAGTTTCTCTCATTATTTCTCAACCATAGAACAGCTCGTTTACTTTCTTGCTAGGTTTTTGGTATGCATGGCTGTGATTATTGCTATTTTCACTATCACTCGACAGCACCTGAATTCCGAGCATCATGTTTACCACAAGCCGAAGATTTTCCCTCTGTGCCATCATAAAATCAAAGGGATGGAGTGAATAGGTCGGTGCTTTAATCATGGCTCCATGTTTTTCTTTCAGAGACTTTACTTGTGGACTTGTGCTACAAGACGCTCAAACACTTAAAAATAACATCCTAGAATTTTTAATTTTTAAGATTAATTTTGAGAAAACTTTCATATATTTTGAAAAGTAAATGATCCATAAAGTTTTTTACTGAAAAATAGTCTATAAAAAAATAAAAATATCAAGTAATAGCTTACAAACCGAAGTTAGAATTTTTCTTCAACCACAAGCTTTCGTTACGCTTCCCAGTACTGTCCGGCCCTACAGTATAATTCATCATTTGAATTTGCAAGAGTTACAAAATATCTTCGTCATTGACGTCATTCGAGATTCAAACCTAGCTAGCTAGCATCCCATAATTCAACCTATAAATAAATAAATAAATAAACGAAAATCATTTTACTTTGAAATTCAAAGTTTTGGCGAATATATGAAGGTGGGCAACTCTCAAAGCTGGGCAACACAAACCATATATTCATGCCACGCACGTCACGTTACACGTTTCACTGGCCGGCAATACTGCTTCTAAGTAACCTGTGGCAAAATGGCATCAAAATAATCAATCAATCACTTGAAGATTTAAAGTTTTATATAGCCAGCATGGGTATAGTTTGTATGGCTGCCCAGAAATCTTATCCCGTCGTCGAATATGCCTATCTCATTCATGCCTTGGCGCCAGCTTCGTCTGTCCTTGCTGGCATGTATTACCAGTTGGCAAAGTTCCAATTATAACAAGCTTGATGCAACCATCTATTGCATAAAGTCAGTTCAATTAATGAATGCAACAAGGGCTCCACATTTCAATCCTTTTAAGAATCTAACGTCCTGTCGTTTAAAGGGCACCTCCTTGTTTTGGCTATTTCTGCCTCGGCTTATTCCATAGAGTAGAGGCGTTACTGTGTATGTCTGATACAATATATATAGGTACCTTTTTTTAAATAATCAAGTGCTAGCCTGGTGTTGTGTTAAGTTCTTGAAATTATAATTATATATATATACAATAAAAAATTTAAAATATAATTTATATTATTTTTTAACATGTCTTATCAAGTAAAAGTTATTTGAGATTAAAACTTGCATAAATTTATATTATATTTTATTTAATTTTTATTAAATAAATAGAAATTGTGAGATTCGAACATGTGACTACTTCATTATTAAGGTTATGATACTATATTAAAAAATTATCTCAAATTAATAGTTTAAAATATGAAGTGATTTATATTATTTTTTAATAATATCAATATATTTAAAATATTTAAAAATATTAATTTAATAATTTTTGAAGTATAGAAAAAGAAGTTGATGTGCTTGATTTGAGTGGGTTTAAGTTCTTGCCACCCTGTTTCCAATGGAATGTCATATTTGAGGAACATTTATTCCCATCTTTACATCTCCATATATACATCCCTTCTTTCTAAGATTTAAAGATATGTTTGACCCTATTATACTTCTAAGGCAAGCAACTCTTTGAATGGGATGTGAATAATCAAGACAATATATATATATATATATATAATGTATGATTTTATGAGACATCATACATGCTTTTTTTACCGATTACTTGAATCTTTTTCGACTTGAAAATTCAAACGAGTTTTAACTTCAAAAGTTTTAGCAGCCAAGGGCGTGGAGTATTCAATAATGCCTTTGCTAAAATCTAAAGGTCTGTGTCTGCTATTTAGTGATGTTGAAGAATATAGTAATGATTATGGTTTAAAGTATTTTTTTTAATGTGTTAAATTAATATATTTTTAATATCAGTATATTAAAACAATATAAAAATAAAAAATAAAAAATATATATTTTAAAAAAATACAGTTTCTTACCTGTATTTTCGCAAATATTTTGCGTGGCAAACAAGCCATACCATAGTTAATTAATACAAGACTTTGGGTCTGTAATTATATGATTAAAATTCCCACGGTAAAGGCCTTGATCAGTACCGAGGGTCTTCTTTAGGTGCACCAATTGGTGAGTGGACCCTCTATTTTTAGGTGGCTATAATTTTGATACCCTAATCAAACAACAAGCGAAGATATTAATTGATTCATTTTTCTGCAGATGAATAAACCTAATTATACACAAAAAGGAAAAAAAATCATTAAGCCAAGCATTAATTATACCAAAATTGTATTCTTCGTGTCCAATTGAATGGGGCAAGAATAATTAGGTTTGTCTGAGATATACGCCTATAGTGAGTGATCTTAATTACTACCCCCCCAGGAACTTTTTTCGCCTGCGAGCGCAGTTATTAAACTTAGGTATGGTTAACTTTAGTCCCAGCTCAAATTGAGTTTTTTTAAAATTAATTTTGATTTAATTTAGTTGATATACTGATCAATTTGAAAAATTAATTTGAATTTTCTTAAAAATTAAAATAACATTATTTTATTTAATTTAAGTTAACATTTTAAACAAAGGAAACAACTTTACTTTCTATTTCAAAAAGCTGCTAGCTATTTTACAATCAATTAATCATGCAAAACAATAGCATATAATTTGTTCATTAATTAGCAGAGGCATCTACAGCCATATATATATAAAACTCGCAACGAGAATTCACTTTTCGGAGATCAAAACTATTTTCCTCGTTGCAATCATTGACTCCACGAAGAAACACAGGGTCAGATTCGATTTCTGTGTGTATAAAATTAAGATATTAAATAACCAGGATATAAAAAAAAAAAAAATTGTCGTTGAAAAATTTTCCTTATCCCACCGTGCATTCACTGTAGTGAGACTAGATTTCTCTGTCCTGGGGCCTAATTGACCAAGGAAAATCATTAGACTGGAGTGGTTTGCACGTGTACGTGACTCTTGCTGGTAACCTTTCTGACAGGGACTCGCCTGTGGGTCCCCACCTCACATGGGTCAGGATCAAAAGTTCACCTAAACAAGGTTATGTGGTTAACCTCACCTACAGTTATGATAACCTCGAGGCAGGTCAAATATTTTTAGTGTTAAACACAGATGCTAGGGAGACGTTAATATTAAAAAACAAAAAACAAAAAGATACGAGACATGTGTAAAAAAAATATAATAAATTTTGATTAAAAAAATAAAACAAGGAAGGATTAAATCATAAAAAAATTAATTTTAAATATTATATTAAATAAAATAAATAGCAATTAGAAAAATAAGATCAAATAAAAAAAAATTAAAAAAAGGATGTGATTGTAAATAAACTCTAATTTTAAATAAAATAAATATCAATAAAAAAACACGAACCAAATCTGAAGAAAAAAAATTAAAAAGCTGCTATAAAAAAATTAAAATGCCAGATGTAGAAATCAAGGAGGGGAGATAGAAAAAAAATAAAAGAAGATTGTTGATGTTATATTAGAGACACATTAGCCATGCGCGTTGTTTAGGGATAGAGATGTAATCGATATGATTTTAATGTTGCCTCGAAAACCACTGTTTAGCAACTAAAGAACCTTTTATGCATCGCTCAATGCATGCAGGAACTCCCCATATAATATTGAAGTATGCATTGCACGAGCTAATCACTTTTTATTTTTAAATAATATTTTATATTCGGTAAAATAATAATCCCCACCCCAACCCATGTGATTATAACAAGAAAAATTAGAATGGAAATATGAAAAAGCTCGCGGATACTAGTTAAATTTTTATTTTATTTTAAAGATAATTTAGTTATTTTACCGTGTTTTGAAAAAAATCAAAACAACTCCTGAATGCTATTTTAATATTTATTGTGTTTTAAATATAATTTAGTCATTTTATTTTGAAAAAAATATAAAAAGATTATATTATCCCAATAACTATCCAAAGTGTTTTTGTTGAGAAGAGCAAAATCAACATTTTGTTATTATAATCTGTAGTGAAAATCATTCCTGAGTTACAATATTTTACATTATTAAGCACCACTCTTTCATTTTAGGGTTTTTTTAAAAAACAAATTTGCTTATTATGTATTGTAATCCTAATAATGCAATGCATTTTATTTTTTTAATTAAAAATTTACTGATTGGATATTTTCTTTCTATAATTTTTTTAACATACTAATATATTTATATAAAAATCACTCATGCATGCAAAAGGTCCATCATCATCACGGATAGGCTGTAGTTTTTTTACGGGGAAAAACACAGTGAAATTATTTAACTTTCCTTGCAATTTCAGCTCATCCCAAGTGGGTTTCCACGTGTCAAGATTCATGCCTAGTGGAATATCTTTTCATTTGAAAGAAATGGAATAATAGAGGGAATTAAATGCATGTATTATTGCTGTTATCGCCTTGTATCCGCACCCATGAAGCAAAGATCAAGCTTGCAACAGAAAGAAAAACGAAAAAGAAAAAAAAGTTGGATCGTGATCTTGCTATATATGGTCCAGCTGGGCAGCAATTCTGGTGCTGGTGGCCTAGGTGGAAGTATATGGATCCTTTGAGAGGAAATGTTTATTTCTAGTTTAATTTTAATTTGGACCATACACTACGTTAACATGATTTTGTCGAGTAGGCATGAAGTGATGGTCCAACCTAAGCCATAAACCTGTCCTAAAGCAAATGAAAAGGAAAAAACAAGCCATAATTGACATTCAAGCCATGGCTGCAAGAGTCGAGGCAAGACTTTTGTGATAAGCATGCCAAAGCAATGCAATTATGCACATTTATGCTCGCAAGTATATTTAGTATATAGGATATTACATAGTTGTTAGATTTGATATACAATCTAATCTAAAAAATAATTTATATATATCATTGGGTCACCGTATCACTTTACATTTTTAATTATATATATTCTTTATTTAAAACAATATTTGTTTTAATTTTAAAAAATAATTGATTTTACCTAATTAGGTTTGAAAAATCGACCAAACCAAAGTTAGATACCAAATTAATGTCCTAAACCAGCATCACCTAAAAAAAAATCGCGAATAATCAAGCATATTTCCTTACGTGACAGCTCAAAAGGAAGAATAATATTGAACTTAAATTAGCTAGTAATTACAATTAACTTTTCAACTAACAAAAAAGCTAGTTTATATATATATATAAGAAAGCTGCCTGCGGCCTCCATAGCTAGGACCAATGTGATGAAAAGATATACTATATAATAAGATATAATGAAAAAAATAAAATTGCATGGACTCTTATGAGTGTTTGGGAAAACGGTTTATATTGTATTTAAAAAAATTAATTTTAACAACAACATATCAAAACAATTAAAAAATATCAAAATAAAATTTGATTTAAAACTAAAAAATTAAAACACCATTTAATCGCAATATCAAATAAGATATTAATTTACTGGATCGGTTATAAAAACAGTAACAAGAAGGTAATCATAAGATTTCAAGCAATTGTCATTGTTTTCTCAAATATAGTGATTGTTTTTAAAAATATTTTGTATTTAAAAAATTATTAGATTAATATTTTTTATTAAATTTTAAATTATTTTAATATATTAATATTAAAAATTATTTTTAAAAAAAAAAAACACCTTGCATTGAGTTATTGAAGATAGACAAGTACTTGGAAACTCACTCCACACCAATTTTCAAGACAATTCATTAGTAAGATGTTAAAAATAAAGTAATTGTTTGGCGTTGTTGAACTGTCATTTTATAATTTTTTAAATTATTTTTTGTGTTTTATATACTAATATTAAAATAAATTTTAAAAAATAAAAAAAATATTATTTTAATATATTTCAAAACAAAAAATATTTAAAAATACAACCTTTCCTAAACATATTTAATAAGAATTTGGAATTTCTTTAAGATAACAATAATATTATTTGATTAACCCACGAATCTTTTAAAGGAATCACGAGGCGTCACTATATATATATATAATACTCCAAAAATATACCTTGGTGGTAATTCGTTTGATGTTGAACAAAGGACACTTGTTAATTTATCAAATATAAAGGAATTAGGGTTTCCAATGCGGAGATTAACGTAATTTAATTAAATAATAAAACATATTTTATTAATTGCATATTATAATTTAATTTCGTTGTATTGTATATATGAACTCCCCCCTCAAATCGATATATAAAAATAAGTTTTTTAGACACATATATTGGTCCAGTCAACGTTATTGACAAATTTCTTGCCTTATACATCATTCTGCAAGTTTTAACATTTAAAAAATAAAATTCAAAATCTATTTCAAAACTTTTATTAATTTAGAAATGACCGGTTTATAAAAAAAAACCAATTAATCCACCACGATCAATTTATATTTTCTGTGTATTTGAAATTGTGATGAAATATATTTTTTAAATATTTTTTTATTTAAAATTATATTAAAATATATTTTTTTATTTTTAACATCACCATATTAAAACTATAAAAAAATACTAAAACAGTATATTAATTTAATATTTTTTCAAGTAAAATATAATTTAAAATAATTGTAAATAAAAAGAATAAACAAATCATTATTCATGTGATTTTGTGGGCAATTATTAGACCGCTTGATCACTACCACGTGTAATAGGCCCGTGTCAATGAAGCCAGCATACCCAATACAAACCTAACACGTCAGAACGAATTTAGTATCCTGTCCAAGAAAATCACACACAAACACTCCACGATAAAATTAACTGACAAAACCTCAAAAAATAAAAATAAATTAAAAAAAGCAGCTACAAAAGATTATATAAAAAAACGATTCAATAATAAGAGGGAAAGAAAGGACCGAAAGATTAGAATTCGAGATCCGAGAAAAATAAAAGCAGAGTGAGTGAGTGTGTGGCTGTGCCAGTCCCTCTGTTCAGAAAAAAGCTCCTCCGCCTCAGGTCCTGGTGGCTAACTTCACAACTGCCGTCGTGTCACTCCTCCACGTATACAAAAGAAAATAAAGACAGCTTTTGCTCTATCCAAGACATTGGCAGACTTCCCTTAGATTCCTCGTCCCGATCTCCAACTCCTCAGAATTTCGTCATTTCCCACGACTTTGTCTAACTGTCTGTAATCACATGCATGAATTTGCCTGTCTCACTTTCTTTTAATTCCAAACCGAAATCGCTAATCAGATCTCGGGTGTGATCAAGATGTCATTTAAGGGAAAGTTAAAGGAGATCAGAGATGACATTTCTACCACATTTTCGATGGGAAAGTTACAGAGGAACAGAACAAATCGAAGAGGGAGAGCTTATATTGCGCCTGAATTAGGAGGTGGGTCTGAGTTGTTTAGCGAGTTGATTGAAGAACAGAGTCCGTGGGCTAATTTGCCGCCTGAATTGCTACATGATGTGATTCAGAGAGTTGAAGACAGTGAAACTTCATGGCCTGGAAGAAGAGATGTTGTTGCTTGTGCTTCTGTTTGTAAGTCTTGGAGAGAAATCACTAAAACTGTTGTTAAGACCCCAGAACAGTGTGGTTGCATTACTTTTCCTATCTCACTAAAGCAGGTGACTTGAAAAAAGAGAACCCTTTTTTTAATTTTTTTGTTTTGTATTTCTGTGAACTGTTAGGTGTTAATGTTATTTTGGGGGTTCTTTTTTGTTTTTTGATCAGCCGGGGCCGAGAGATGCTCCAATTCAATGCTTTATTAAGAGGGAAAGGGCCACTTCTACTTATCTTTTGTATCTGGGTCTCAGTCCTGGTAAATACTCTATGCTTTCTTGTGTTAATTTAATGGTTTTTTTTTTTGAATTTTTGAAATAGAAAGATTGTTATTGCAATGGGTCTATTTTTTGAGTTATTTGATTCACTATACAGTCAGCCGTGAATTTTTTTCTTTGAAATTTTCTACTGTGATGGTGTGTTTTTAATCTTAGTAAGCTAAACTATGTGTTTTTTGACTGCTAATTTGATGTCACTTATCGAATTTCAGCTTTGTCTGGTGATATGAATAAAGTGTTATTAGCAGCAAAGAAGATTAGGAAGGCGACAAGCACAGATTTTCGGATATCATTTGCTGGAAGTGATTTCTGTCAAACCAGCAATACCTATGTTGGAAAACTGAGGTATGGTTTATCCTTTTGGTTTTCTTGTCTTTGCACCACCTCATTCTTCTTTTGTGGAATTGATTGGGAAATTCTGAACAGGTCTAATTTCCTGGGAACCAAATTCACCATTTACGACGGTCAGACTCCATGTCCTGCAATGAAATCCAATTGTAAGCCGCAGCGTAAAGTTCGTTCCATCCAAGTGTCTCCAGGGGTTGCTGCTAGAAATTATAATGTGGCCACCGTTTCTTATGAGCTTAATGTCCTTCGTACCAGAGGTCCAAGGAGAATGCATTGCACCATTCACTCGATCCCTATTTCTGCTATTCAAGAAGGGGGAATAGCTCCTACTCCATCGGAATTCAATAATCCTAGCAATGAGCAATCTTCTCCATTGTCTGCTTCAAAACTAAAGCAACCACCTATTGATTTCAGCTCGAATAGCCTTGCTGAGTCATCTGATTCACTTTGCAGCAAAAATGATCCCCTGATTTTGAAAAATAAAGCTCCTAGATGGCATGAGCAGTTGCAGTGTTGGTGTCTAAATTTCAAAGGGCGTGTTACAGTGGCCTCTGTGAAGAATTTCCAGCTGGTGGCAGCTGTGGAGCCTTGCCAAAATGTTCCAGTAGAAGAGCAAGAAAAAGTCATTCTGCAGTTTGGAAAGATTGGGAAAGATATCTTCACCATGGACTATCGATACCCCCTCTCTGCCTTCCAAGCTTTTGCAATCTGCTTGAGTAGCTTTGACACTAAACCAGCTTGTGAATGATCATTTTCTTTTGCCATCTTGTGCCATATTCACATTATCCTTCCCTGAAAATTTTGTTGTATATATTCCCTTTAAAAGAAGCATCTAGGATTTGCACTTTATCATCAGCATTAATTTTATGTAAACAGCAGCGGCCTTCGTGGTCTCTATGTAAGTTGCAGCATTTGTTTATCCGCAGAAAGGTAGTTCTGCAGCAGCTACCTCAAGTTTGTAACTTCTTCACTTATGGAATTTTATTTCACATATTCTACGAACTTCTAAATTTTTTTCTTTGTATATTGGAAAGTTTGTATACTGAATCTTGATGTTAAGTTGCGAATTACAGTGAACGAAACATTTCATTAACATGTGATGCAAAAGTATTATACATAAACATTACTTTCTGGATGATCTTGCATCCTTATTATCACTTTTGTAAAATATCGTTAATGTCATGCTCATATTGCATGTTTTTGTTGGTAGATAATCGTATCGAAGTCATCGTTTACCAGGTCAGAGAACCCCTATGTCCTTATCTTTTCTCTTCTGCCCACAACTATAGCGACAGCCATGTCTTCGAGGCTTTTCTGGATTATCAGGGTCGGAGTCGCTTGATTCCAAGAAAAGCCCTCTTAGGCATCGTCTTCTTACCTTCGGCTCATAACTAAGCTTCTCAGCAGGGGTGACTTGGAATTCAGCCTTGCGAGTCTCCAGACGCACTGGTTTATTGCTGTTCTTGCTGGGCTCTTCATCGTTATAAGAGAGACTCAGCTGTACACCAGGGCTTCTTTCGCTTACTGAAGTTTCAAACAATATCGAGTTGTTGACACTTTGTGTGTTACTGTTAATATATGCCTTCCTTGCCGGATCTTCTTTTGTCAGCAGATCTTTGGAGCTTCTACCCCTCGAGCTTCCTTCTCCATCAGTAGTAGCTTCGCTGCTCTCATCTGGATTGATCTTATAACCACGATGAATGTGGACTGACCCATCCTTTCTTGATGATTCAGAGCCCACATACATGGTAGCTCCTCTGTTTTCACCTGCTAGAGTAACAACGCTGACAGGCTTTTCTCCTATGGGATGCTCCATGTGCTCCATTCCCAGGTTATGAACAAACTTGGAAATATCTTCCCTGATTTCTTTTTGCAGGGGAACTTTTTCTCCGTTGGACATGGATGTTTTTTGATGAGATTCGCCAAAGGCAGACCGGGTTCTTGCTGTTTTGATAGTTTCCCCATTAGGGCTAATGGTCATTGTCTTCTTTCTTTCAAAAATATCTTCCTTTGTTCGTTTCACTGGTTGTGAAAGAGGCGTAGGATGATCAGCACCTATGGTCCTGGAATCTGATTTTTGTAATGATGCAGGCGTCTCAAGTCCTGGCTCAGGAGTTGGTGGTGGTGCTGTCACAGCATCTGATGCTTGTACGGGCTCTGCTGCAGGTGTTGCTTTTGTTTCTTCCTGTTGAGTACTGTCGGATTGAGTAGACTTGGGAGGAGGCTGAGAGATCTCTTGTGTTGCTAGTTGTAATTTCTTTGATGGGGACTGAGAAACTGTTGGCTGCACTTGGGTAGCTGTCTTAGATGGAGAAGAGAGCTGTGGAGATTTTCTACCTGGAACTTGAGTGGCCAAACGAGACGGGGATTGAGTTTGGGGGACCGTCACTGCTGCTGCTGATTGGGGCTGGGAAGTGGTGCGAGAAGGAGAAGGAGCCACAGATGCAGCTCTTGATTGTGGAGTTGCTCGAGATGGTGACTGGGTTTGAGAGGCGGCTTGGGATTGAGTTTTCGCACGAGACGGTGATGGGGGCACAGATGCAGCTCTTGATTGTGGAGTTTCACGAGATGGTGATGGTGGCACAGAGGCAGCCCGTGTTTCTCGAGATTGTGATACTGGTTGGGAATTGACTTGGGACTCAATGGCTGCACGACGTGGTGGCACTGGCTGAGTTTCAGTTTGTTCTTGTGCTGTAGTCTGAGTAGTAGGAGTCGTTGCTGGGGTTATCCCAGCAGGTCGGAAAGGTGGCCGTTGAATGGGGATGGTGGTGATTGGCCGTGCTGGTGCTTGAATTTCAACTCTAGGACGAGGAGGTTGGGGTTCAGCTGTAGGAGTAGGTGCTGATAACCAAGGGAGCCGAAAGCGGAATGGCCTCTGGTCTGCCATAGATGATTTGATTAAAGAAAATGAAAAGTATAACGAAGGATATAGATGTAGGTTGGCTGCGTTGATGCTTAATTCTTGTAGAGAAATGCGGTATTAATATTAATAAGTTTTTATTTGATACCTTGGAAAGGTTTTGAGACCTTTCTGTTTCCGTCTTCAAATTCACTCTCCTTTTGCCTCCTTTACTCTCCAAAGGCTAGCCTTTACACGAGAGAAATTCGGGATTCTTTAGACAGATCTTCCTTCTCTCTCAGGTCTAGCATCTCAATTTGTCATCTTCAAGTTTTGTATTTCTCTCTCGTTCTGCTTTAAGTTTTCAAGTTGTCACTGTGTTGTCTCCTTTGCTGAGAAACCAGGGTACTTTTCTCCTAAAGGCATTCCAAGTATATACTTTGCAAAATCTCTGTTTGTAGGGCATAGCTATAACTCCATCCACATGATACATGTGTTATCTCAGACTATAGATTGCCGGTGATCGATTTCAGTTTTAATCTAGAATAAAAGAAATAGAAATTCCTTGACTCTACGATAAAGATACCAATACTGCAACGATGACTATTTTGTCGTAAGCACGTAATTCAGCATGGCAAAAAGGTTTAAGCAATGCATGCAACCTCTTGGTTTGCTAGCTGCCAATACTACCATTGTACCATGCCTACCAGAGAAGCAACCTACAAAACAAGAAAAAAGATCGGACAAATATTCTTCCTTCCTTCATCCTATCATTCAAGAAAAGAACTTTGCAAGGTAGACATTCTTCTGTCTTCTCCTTGAAAAATGCTATTTATGGCCGGTTGCATCCATCTCATAACTTCACAGTTACAAGATCGCCTAATCGATCGTTTCAAGCTCTCTAATCTTCCTCATAGGTAAGATAATTCTCATTTTAGTTTAGTTTAACAAATTTTATTTCAAACCTTCATTTAGGCAATCACAAATCCTGTCAGCCACTTTCTTGCAGTGGACAATACTTTGAACTTTCATTTTTCAGCGAACAGTGTTGAAATGCAAGGACTTGTCCAGGGAGTAAGATCTTGCCAGGAAACCCTCAGAGTGGCAATTCTAAGGCATCCTCATCTAAGAGACATAATTGAGAGGAGAAAGATATTATCACATTCTGGATGTGTGACCTCCTCTCCTCCAGTGGGAGAGAAAGGACTAGAGAATTTAACAGTGGCAGATGTACTGGTGACAAAGGGAGAAGAAAAGGTTGGCTCTTGGCTCGGGTGCCGCACCACTGACACCGTTTATGATGCTGTGAAGAATGTAGGTTTATAATGAATAAAGCTGAAACAGTTCTCCTGAAGAATGAAGTTTCTCTGTATAGTACACAAACATTACTGCTAAGATCAAATTTTGCAGATGGCGCAGAATAATATTGGGTCACTGGTAGTCTTAGGAGAACGAGAGCTTATCGCAGGAATTATCACAGAGAGAGGTACCTGATTTCTGAATAACCCTACTTTACATTGATTGAATTACACTGTCAGTCAGGCATTCATCCTCTATCCTTGTTGTAATGAAAGACAACAACGAGAAATAAACTTGACATTTAAAAGACTTGGTAAACATCACCGAGCTTCACTGTGATGAACAGTGAATTTTTAAAAATTTTTAATTTCATCATTTTTTAAAATTTCATCCTTAGAATTTTTTTTAACAATCATCTGGCTCCTACGTGGTTTAACTTTAAATCTAATCTAGATAAAGAGTCAGGTTAAGAGATTTTTTTCTTATTAATTTTATTATTTTTTTTAATTTTATTTTCAAACTATTTTTATTAGTTAGTTGAGTTGTTTTGAATTTAATAAGTTGATTGAGTAATTTCAAAGTAACTTCTATATTATTTAATCATATTAGAAAATTTCAAGATTAACTTACTATAACAAGTTTAATAATAATATGAAATAGTTCTATAACCTAAATAATTTTTTGTTATGTTTCAAAAAAAAATTATCCTATCTGTGGGTCTATAAACTAGTTATCTCTAATTCTAATTCTTCGGGAGAGAAAAAACTTTAAATTGACTTCGATGGTGTAGGTAATGTTTGTACTGCCAAGATTTTCAAAATAACATTGGAAACTAAATAAATTTTTTTACTGAACTACACAATATGATGAAGTAGATATTAATCTAATTTCTGTTAATGGTGGTTGTACGGATGCTTGAGCAGACTATCTGAGGAAGATAACAGCACAAGGGAGATCATCTAAATACACAAGAGTTGGGGAAATTATGACAGATGAGGTTATTTCTTGAACTACTTTTGTATGGGGGCTATAGAGTAACAATTCTCGTATCTAAAGATGTTTTAATTTCAATGCTCGACAGAACAAGTTAATAACTGTGGCATCTGACACAAACATTCTACAAGCATTGAAGCTGATGACAGGTATTTATGATGCGAAGAATTCATGTTTTTAGATTACATGTAATATAAATTAGAGTTTTTATTGAATTTGATGATGTCGTGATGAAAGGAAATTAAAATCTTGATTTCAGACAATCACATTCGGCATGTTCCTGTCATAGATGGAAAGATAGCTGGGATCGTTTCCATGGTAGATGTGGTTCGAGCTGTGGTAGAGCAGCAGGGTAGAGAATTGAAGCGGCTGAACGAGTTCATTAAAGGAGAATGCTAATAGAATCTAACAATATCAATGTATGAAAGCTTCCTGCTTGTAGGAATAACATGTCTTCAGAATCTAGTCGCATCAAGATCTCTTTAAATCTCACATAGAAGAAAAGAAAAACTTGGATCCAGAAACTGTCAGGCATGAATGGTGGGATTGCGCGTGTGCATTATTGCTGTGTGAGCATAACCTCAACTCGTAAGATCAGTCAAAGAAAAACATAGGGTACGAAGATGTCTATGGGTATGCCTCCAGTCTTGTGTGGATAATGTGTGTAAGAGCGCAAGGCAATCCAGCATCTGACAGAGAATTAATATCATAGCGCATGTAAAGCAACACGTTTAGCTAATACAAAATGAACCAACCTGCTTCTTTCAATTAATTATTACAAAGGGCCAGTTTATCATGATTCGGTTTCCTGAATAACACCAGCATGGGCACATGAATAAAAGCAAAATTCATGGAATATGGTTGGAAGGACGCTCCATCCTGCTTGTCAGGTAGTGTTCGACTTTCATATATGACTGCCAAAATATCCTCTTGATTATCACTAGTGTGCCAAAAGCTCGAGAATCGAGACTGCAAACTATAACGATGGTCTCTTGCGGGGAAAAGCTGGAGATGCCATCAGAGCAACCTTTAGATGCTCTGAAGCAAATCTCTGGGCCTCCATCAACCCATATACCCTTCAAGCCTCCTGCACAAACCCACCAGCGATAAGCCCACCAACAACCCTCTGAAATCATGCGCCCCCAGTCCTCCTTAGCTTCCAGAACCCCCAGAGCTTGAAGAGCCTTCTTCTCGACCCTAGCTCATGCATACATAGCACAAAGACTAACTTGAATCTTGAGAGGAGAAGCCTCGTCCTGCACAGAAATCCTATCCAATAGCTTCTCAACCTCATCAACCAGCTGTAATCAGCCACTCGACAAGGACAATGCAAGTAGCAAGTCCAGGCTCAAAGACAATAGAAGTGTGAAGTATTGTAGTAGTTTTTATGGTGTGATTTGAAAAAAATAATTTTTTAAAAAGTATTTTTAGTTAAGGTTGGTTTGATATTTATATATGTTTGGTTAAAACTATGGTTAACAAAAAAAATAGTTTAATTTGTTTGGTTAAAATAATGCTTTTCAAATTGAGCTTATAAAATAATTATATATATATATATATATATTGATGATTTTTAATTTAAATATTGTAAATTTAATTACTGCTATTACATCATGAAATAAATAACACTTATATAAAATATTTTTTATTGTTCCATTAAACTATCTACAATTTCATCACGTATGAAATCCATCCGACAAGGACTACAATTTTCTTGGTTTTTTAAGCGCGCAACAATATCAGATAAAATATCATCAGAAACAAAATTGGGATTGTGATCAAATTCTACAAATGTTACGTCATCAAGTGATATTCTTCTAATTTTTCGAATAAAACACAATTAAAAATAAAAATAAAAATTATTATTTTTTAACTAGGTCGGACCTGGTTCAATACATTTAAAAATTTAGACCGGGTCGCCGCAACAGTGAAGAGTGACTCCACTTTCACGTGAATAGTGGAGGGTGAAACTCTCCACTATGTCCACAGGTTTGCGGAAAGTAGTTGAGAGCTGCTTTTCACAAACCTGTGGTTTTGACAAAATTTACATAGATCCTACATGAATAATAAATTGTGTTTTATCATTACCAAATAATCTAAATCTACAGTTTGCTTTAAACGTTGCTGCGGCTGCGTAAACAAACAGACACTAGCCTTACCCAACAGATTCTTTTTCTTATAAGCTGCAATCATTCTGGTGTCCAAGCTTTACCATTAGCCAGTTATTCCTTGCCTGATCAGGACCACCAGCATGCCCAAATGCCTCAACAAGCAATGCACAAGACTCCAAGATCGGCTGGAATCCTGCGAACTGCATTGTAGTGGCAATTCGCCCAGCTCAACCAACATCTCCATGTTCCGAAAATGACGGAAGAAAAGCCATGTAGATCTCCTTTGTAGGCATGATATCTCTTGCTTTGATAAAACAATGGAATAATAAAACAGTAGAGAAGGAATGTTGCAGCCCCAAAAACCCTTAAGGTCTGCGTGTATTGTATTAGGGTTTTTATAATCCCTAAATGTCCACAATTAATGCCTAAATACATGCCTAAGACTATTCACATTCCACAATAGGATAATATTACAATCAACTCATCCCATATTTAGATATTCCATAATACCCCCCTCAAGTTGGAGCATGAAGGTCTCGGATGCCCAACTTGCGCAATAAAAATTCATATTGTTGCTTTCCCAAGGCTTTTATGAATATATCGGCAAGTTGTAATGACGACGTAACAAATTTAGTCGTAATACTCCCAGCCACAATGACATCACGTATAAAGTGACAGTCAACCTCAATATGCTTAGTGCGCTCGTGAAACACAGGATTCTGCGACATATGAAGGGCTGATTGACTATCACAATGAAGGGACATAGGAGTCGGATGAGACACGCCAAGACTTTCCAGTAAAGCTTTAAGCCAAGTCAACTCACACGTCGTCATGGCCATAGATCGGTATTCTGCTTCGGCGGAGGAGCGAGAGACAATGTGTTGTTTCTTGGTTTTCCAAGATACCGGTGAATTACCAAGAAAAACTATCCAGTCAGTAAGTGATCGTCGAGTAAGGGGGCAACCGGCCCAATCGGCATCACACCACCCGTGTAGCCGAAGATCACTTTCACTACTAAGAAATACACCTTGACCCGGATTACCCTTAAGATACCGGACCACCCGCAGAGCAGCTTCCCAGTGTTCCTCCCGTGGGCATTGCATGAATTGGGATAGAATATGCACACTATAAGATAGTTCGGGTCGAGTGAAGCAAAGATAAATCAATCGTCCTACCAAGCGACGATATTGTTCCGGATCGGCTAATGCTGTACTAGTGGACAAAGCAAGTTGATGATTTTGTTCTAAAGGAACAGCTACTGGTCGAGCCCCTAGTAAACCGGCCTCCGAAATAATGTCAAGTGCAAATTTGCGTTGACAAAGAACAAAACCAGCAGGATTGCGCGCCACTTCAATTCCCAAAAAATATTTTAGGCAGCCAAGATCTTTCATGTGAAAGCAAGCACTGAGATAATCTTTGAATGTCTGTATATCACCCGGACGATTGCCAGCGATGATAAGATCATCAACATACACAAGAACACTAAGTTGTACTTCCCCCTGCAGATATGTGAATAATGAGTAGTCGGAATAAGATTACTGGAAACCATAGCTCGTCAAGGCGGTTGAGAGTTTAGCAAACCAGCACCGAGGAGCCTGTTTCAACCCATAAAGCGACTTTCGAAGTTTGCAAACTGCCCCAGTTGTCCCGACGCGAAAACCAGGCGGAAATTTCATGTAAACTTCCTCCTGAAGATCACCATGCAAAAATACATTATGAACATCCATCTGATGTACTGGCCAATTCTTCGCGGCGACCACAGCAAGAAATACCCGTACGGTAACTATTTTTGTGACAGGCGCAAAGGTTTCCCTGTAATCAAGGCCTTCAGTCTGATGATTGCCCAAAATGACTAGGCGAGCCTTAATCGCTCAATAGTACCATCAGAATTATATTTGATCTTGTACACCCACTTGCATCCCAAAGCTTTCTTCCCCGTCGGTAGACTCTGAACAACCCAGGTCTCATTATTTTCGAGTGCGGAAATTTCACGCTGCATGACATCTCTCCAACCTTTGTTTCTGACTGCCTCCGAATATGACACGGGTTCCCGCTCAGCTGTGATGACTGCAAGAAAATGTCTATGTCGCATAGAAAATTTGTCACAATTCACATAATGTGCTAAAGGATAGGGTATACCTGAAGGATGCAGTGGGTCGAGTGGCGAGCGAGATGGACTCAGTTGAATGGTGTTGGTGACATACTCATGGAGTCGGATGGAGGGATACCGCTGGCGATGTCCTCTCCCCAATAGATTAACCTCTTCTTCTTCTAGATGAGGAGAAGTCGATGGGGCAATATTTGGAAGTGGCTCAGAAGATGAATGATCTAACTCCAGCATATCCCTGGGTATAAGATCGTGGGCCTCGTCAGAAGTGGTGAGAGCCATATCGGTAGTGGAAGGCCCATCAGTAGTTTGAGCAAAAGGAAAAACATCTTCTGAGAACACAACATCCCGAGAGACAAAAAAATCCTGTCTTTCCAAATCATACAGGCGCCATCCCTTCTTCACATAGGGATAACCAACAAAAATACACCGACGACTTCTACTTGCCATTTTATCCCCTGTTTTCTCATGTGCATAACACAAAGACCCCAAAACGCGTAAGTGATTATAAGATGGTTCCACCCCATGTAAGACGCGATATGGTGTTTTTCCATCCAAGATCAAGGAAGGGGTCCTATTGATTAAGTACCCAACAGTTAATACACACTCGCCCCAAAATTTAATTGGAAGAGAACCTTGAAATCGCAGAGCGCGAGCTACATTCAAAATATGTTGATGTTTTCTCTCTACACGCCCATTTTGTTGTGGAGTGCATGTACAAAAAGTCTGAAAAATAATTCCTTGATCAAAGAAATATGATTTCAGACATGTAAATTCTGTCCCGTTATCGCTTCGGAAAATTTTGACTTTCCGAGCAAATTGTCTCTCAACCATGGCAAAAAATCTTTTAAGCATACTAGATACCTCTTTCTTGTCAACAAGCAAATAAATCCATACAGCACGAGAGAAATCATCAACAATAGTTAAAAAATACGAAGCACCACATGAAGAAACTGTTCTATATGGTCCCCATAAATCACAATGAATCAGGTCAAAAATACCCAAGGTCTTATTTTTGCTAACAAAAAATTTATCTCTCCGCTGTTTTGCTCTTTGACAAACATCACAATTTTTATTCAAATTGTTTTCCTGGTGGCTAGAATTAACTTCGGGAACTAACTTTGTTATTCGTAGAGAAGGATGCCCCAGTTGCTGATGCCAGAGATCAAGAGACGCTTTATTACTGATCTTCATTGTATTAATCCGCGGTATCCCTTTGAAATAATAGAGTCCATCTCGTCTCTCACCCGCACCGATCAGCATCCTCGAGGTGTGGCCCTGTATAACACATAATTTTTTAGTGAATATACAAAACAATCATACTGATCAATTAATTGCGACACAGAAATTAAATTGCAAGTAAGTCCTGGCACATAAAGGACATTTTCAAGACACAAATCTCTATCAAGAACGGTTGTTCCCTCTTTGACCGCCAAAGCACTACTTTCATCTGGTAATCCAACGGGACACTGATCGATTATTTTTAAATCATTAAGTTCCTCAATTGACCCTGTCATGTGGTTAGAAGCCCCGGTGTCCAATATCCACACCGAACCAGTCACTGTCCCATACAAGTTTTTAAGCTTACCGGTCATTTTATCACTTATCTCCTTCGGCTCTCCCAAGATGACCTTTAATTTTGCCCACTGCTCGTCGCTCAAACCTGGGAACGACAAGCCTTCTCCTTCGGCTGCAATAGTGGCAGAACTGGATCCGATGGTGGTGAGAGCAGCGTTAGCATGGTGGGTTCCTCTGTGACCCCGGCCTTCTCCTCTACCACCGGAGTGCCTTCTTCCACGGCCAACCTCTCTTCTCTCGTCTCCCCTGGGTCTGTCACCCCACCATTCGGGGTATCTCATTAGGGCAAAACAATTGTCTTCTCCATGCCCTGATTTATGGCAGTGCGAGCAAATCCCCTTCTCTTGCTCGTCGGTTCGAGTCATGGAACCCTGTTGTCGTTCGTTGGTTCGGGTGCGAGCAACAAAAGCCACAAATTCTCCTTGTTCTTCTCTGCCTCGAGTCATCCCCTTCACTTGTTCTTCTTGAGTGAGGATAGAGTATACCTTGTGCAACCCCGATAATGGGTCTTGTGCCAAGACGTTAGATCAAGTTGTCCCGAACCGCTGCTCATCGAGACCCATAAGAAACAGGTGCACCTTCTCTTCCTCTCTTCTCTTTTCCAATTCTGAACCCAGATTGCATGTGCACTTTCCACACTTGCACGCCGACAATTGCTCAAAATTGCCCAGCTCATCCCATAATTTTTTCAATTTCCCATAGTAATCCATGATAGTCATTCCTTTCTGTTTGCAATCGGCCAATTGGGACCTTAATTGTTGAATCCGAGGTCCATTGGTGATGCTGAATCGGTCTTTGATGTCCAACCACAAATCCCGTGCAATCTCTACATGAGATATGGTTGATCGGAGTGTGGATTCGATAGTGTTTCGAATCCAGGACACCAACAATGAGTTGATGGTCCACCAGTCTTCCCAATCCTCTGATTCTTCACTGGGTTGTTCAATAGACCCGGTGATGTAGTATAAATTTTAAAAACAATTACTTTAGTTTTCTAACTTAAACAATCATGCAAATTATATAGTTTTGGTCCTTCAAAATTGTTCCAATTCCATTTTAGTATAGAGATTTATTTTTGTTATTTTTTGACTTAGTTAAGAGAGGAGAGAGAAGGGTCGCCGAATTTCGGTGGTAGGGAGAAAAATTTGTTATTGATACCAATTTAAACCACCAAAATAAAATATTTTTATGTCAAATTATTCCATTTAATGTGCAGAGTTCATATTAGGTGTTTTTGTACTTTATAAGTTTGTAAACAAACGAATCTAAGCTTGGGTCGATTTTTGGTTTCAAGCCGAGTTCAATTTTTTGGGCGGTTTTTTGAGGCTAGGAATGAGTTTGTCATGGTTTCTAGTAGGGGTGAGTAAAAAGATCAAAAAACTGAAAAACAAAAAAAAACCAAACTATGAAAAAAAATCGATTAAACCAATTAGAATATTTTAAAAAATATTTGGTTAGGTTTTATAAACCTGAAATCAAAAAATCAAACTAAAAAAATAAAAAATTAAACTAAAAAAAACTGAATCAAACCAAAACCGATCTCATTAAAATAGTACAAAAAAAAAACCTAAAAAACAATATAATTCTTAGTTTTTAATTAAAAAAATAACCCTGAATTAAGCCTACTCTAAACTGGATAGGTCCAGGAAATAAAGATCAAGCTAGAACAGTGAATGGGCCCAAATACTGTAGCTTAGCCCACGCATAAATTCAGCCTTGTTAAATTTACGGTCGCCAAAAAAATTATCATATATTTCAGTTGTCAAACAATCACTTGATTTCAATAAAGATAATTATCTCGGGATTTTTTTTTTAAAAGATTGGAAGAAATTGTATTCGAGAGAAATTTTATGAAATATTTCTTTTTTATATTTAATATTTTGATTACTTTCAGTTCATGATAAAAAGAAATAATTGATATATTTGAATCCATAAACATCAAGTTATTTTATTTATATTTATTTGATACATGGAATAATAGTATGTGAGTTTGGTAACATTAGAGGTATTGAAATTACTGTAGAAAAACCATATTAAATTTTAAAATATAATTTATATTACTTTTTAAAATATTCCTTTAAACAAAAAAAATTTTAATTTAAAATTTGCATAAACACATAATATTAAATTAAAACTTTAATATCATGTTAAATAATTATTTTAATCCAACAAATTAAGTTGTAGCTATGAAATTTTTCCAGGGGCAAGATTATATTTATTTTTCAAAAGAGCTAAAACTTAAAATTTACCAGTTATATACCTAAAATTTGTAACTCCCCAAGCTAGGTAAATTCTCAATATATAATATACCAGATGCCATACCCGCGCGCTGTCGCGGGCTTGTGCCATGCCTGTGCATTGCGTGGGCTTATGGAAAAAAACCATTAAAAAAAATCACATGAAGAAAAACTATTTTTTCAGGGGCAAGATTTGAAATTTTTTTTCAAAAGAGATAAAACTTAAATTTTACCTATTATATCCCTAAAATTTGTAGCTCCCAGAGCTAGGTAAATTCTCGGTATATAATATACTAGATACTATACCGGCGCGTTGCTGCAGGTTTGTGGCATGCTTGTGCGTTGTCGTGGACTTATAGAAAAAAACATAAAAAAAAATCATATGGAGAAAGACTATTATGTTTTCAATAAAAAAAAATACAAAGCTAAATTTTCAACCAGTTCAATATTAAAAAAATAAAATCAACAAAAATAATTTTATATAGAAAAAAACATAAAAAAAAACAAAAGGAAAAAAACCATGTAGGGAAACACTGTAGCAATCTATAGTGTTTTGCGAAGAAATATACAGTTGTAATTCTTAACTATCTCAATATTATAAAAATAAAATCGACAAAGATAATTTAAAAAAAAACATAAAAACTATGTGGGGAAATATTGTAGCAATCGACAATGTTTCAAAGAAAAAAACTATAAAACTAAATTTTCAACCAGTTCAATATTAAAAAAATAAAATTACAAATAAATTTTGAAAAAAAACACAAAAACAAAAAAATGAAAAAAAAGAAGATATTTTTGGAAAAAAAACAAAAAAAAAACACGTGGGGAAAGCTACAGTACTTTCCCCACGCGTTTTAGAGTATTAATTAATTATTCTTTTACAGTTACAATGATTACGAAGCAATGCCCAGAATAAAAAGTAGTTGGGATTTGTGTATTTGAAAATGAGGTGCAAATTGTTTTTCTTTAAATTTTTAAATTTTTTTATATTTTTAAATTGTTTTGTTGTGTTGATATTAAAAATAATTTTTTAAAAATAATTTTTTTATTTTAATATATTTTTAAACAAAAAATATTTTAAACCACAACCACTACCAGAATTTCAAATCCAGCAACAAAATTTCAACATTATTTTTCTGGGACGGCAAGCAGAGGGTTTGGTGTGAGAGAGAGAAACTACGTACTCCATTGCTTTCATATATTTTAGCAGGATAAATCAAGCAGTAAATATATGCTCCTGCTTTTGAACACTAGGCTAACTTGATCTGTGCTTCCCTCTTTCAGATAAAGTGCTGCAGCAGCATATCTGTTATCTTGGAATAAAATCAGAGCTAGGTCATCAGCTGAATGCTTTTGATTTGAATTCATGTCCAGCGTGCTAAGAAAAGAGAATATATCATCCTCAAGCGAAAGATTGAGCCATCGATTGATCCCATTGGTCGTTACATGAACCTCAAGCACCTACCTCTTATCTTTTCGAACATTCCATCAGTAATACATCTTTTCACTGCTTTATTGAAGTAGATTCAATGATAAAAAAATCTTTCTCTCAAGAAAATATTTCCCCATTTTTCAAAGATTCCCTCAATGGTGGCCCTCCTGCTTTTATCAGATCATGCGTGGACCATAAACTAAGAGGGAAGGAGGTGGGGCTGTGCTCTTCCAAGCCCTAGAAAACCAAAGCTTAAGAGACCACGGGGACCCAAATGTTATATCCCAGGTAAGGTAAATATATAGATGAATGCTCCAATCATGGGAAAAGGGCTGCGAAACACAGGGAAATGGACTCCACCGCGGAAAAAGAGAAGGAACCCATTGATGTAGCTTTCACTGAGGTAGACTTGCGAGAGCTAGCATGATAAGGATTCTAAGATGGTGTATTTTATCGAGATTCCTTGCGCATTTACCTGGCCACCCGGGTCTATTTATTTATTCGGGCCCTTCCTCAGCATTTGAGTGAGAGCTAGTTTCCATACATGTCTAACCCCACACTAGCTCCTAGCATATTCCCTCTCGAACTTACCTTGTTGTAGCTGCACCCATATTTTCAAATTAAAAATATCATTTTCATGCTTTTGATTTTGGGCTCGTGTCGTGTTTACAAACGAAAGTAGACGAGCCCTTTAAAATTTAACTTGGAAATGGGCTGTTGATCGATAACAAATCACCTTCAAATTTAAAGGGATAAAACCAGATTAGTCCTCGATTTATAATCTTCTTCTTGCTTATGTCCCAAACCTATAGTATGTATCAGTCAGGACACTAGTGCATCCAAGAGTCCTCAATTTGATAATTCCATTAAAAATTGAGAAAAAAGCTAGCACATTTGCTGAGAAAAGGCTCCTATTGAGGATTCTTGAATACATTGAGGACCTGATTTGTAATAGATTTGCTTACCAAAATGCAAAAGAATCCATGCGTGGAGCAGATCATTAACTCGAGCAACGAAGTCGTTTTCCGAATCCAACAACACAAAGGCCCAACAGGTCCACTGGATTGATAACCTGACGCTAACACACCATCCCAATACCAAGTAAGAGTATCAAGAACAGGCCATCGTCGCTCGTGTCGTTATTCGATCCATAAAATGGCGTTGAAACTTAGGACAAGGCCACCTTATGGTTAACAGCCATTAACACGGGACCACAACTGAGGACACTAGCTCGTGGCAAACACGTTTGTCTTGCTGTAGAACAGTAAAAACATATTTACCACTCCCGACTAAACTTTAGTTTTCTGACACTGTATCTTCCCGAAGTGCAACACCTAGTGATTCTGCTGATTCATCGACACAAGTAAATACCATCACCGCACGCCTTCGCAAACAACCTGGCAAGAAACCTTTGGAATGTTGCTCAGAAGGCAGAAGTAGAAGGTGATAACATATCTTTTCCAAGTTCCAACATCAATGACGTACCAGATTCTAAGATAAACTTCCCGATAATAACTACACTCCTCAGTTTATTAGATTTTTTTTTAAAAAAAAAATACTTGGCTATTGAATTAGAAAGAATTATCAAAATATCATTATTACTACTGTTTAATCATAGATAATTTAATTATGTTGATAATATTAAAAAAATCATCAATCAAGTTATAAATAGTATTTTTTTCATCAATGATATGTTATATTTACTGATATATTTTTTATCAGTGATATTTTATATTTATCAAGAGAAATACCGACAAAATAGAATGAATAATTTATTTCTATGTGGCGTGCTTATTTCATCTTAAATCCATTAGTAAAATTATAAATAAAACAAGAATCACTGAGAAAAGTTGCTCTAACCTATGAGCCTGTCAATAAAAATCTTCCCGACAAAATAAATTCTTAACTATCAACATAATATTCTATCAATAAATTATAAAATTCTGGTAGTGTAGTAGATTGTCTAAGATTGTCTAAGATTGTCTAAGATATATATAGACACACACACACACTTAGCTTCATTTTCTAAGATAATTAAATATCAAATTATGTTTACTCAAGTTTAAAGTGTGTTTATTAGTACACTGAAGGGTGTTTTTCAACTAATTGAATATGAAAAATACATGTTTTTTTAAATATGTTTTTTTTATTTTTAATATTGATACATTAAAATTATTAAAAAATAAAAAAATAATTTAGAAAATATTTTGAAAAGCAAAATCTTGTGATATGTAAAAGTAAAACGATACTTAGTTATACAAATGTTTTGTGCTAGCAGTGCTATGTAAGACTAGGAAATGAATAATGCTTTATTCGCCTTCGCTTTTTATCTTTTTGGTATTTCCAATATTGTAAGAAATATTTGCAAGATCAGAATCGGAAGAAGAAAAGAGTGGTCAATAAACAATTACTAAAAAAGGGTATAATTGTGACAAGTTGCTCAAATTAACAAGCAAGGCAAGAAAATCCAACCACAAAAAATTAAGGTGGGGCAGAACATCGATCTGGTTACTGCGTGTTCGATGGAGGTCTGTAGAAAAGGTGGAATGGAGGCTCATGTTGTAAGCGAATCTGTATTATGTTAATGAGTAGACTCAAGATTGGGATCTAATCCCCACTCAGCTGGTAAAAATTCTCGACGAAATCCACTTGCTGATGATATTATAAAAGAGAAAGAAAAAGACTTGATAAACTTGACACTGATTCTCCTTTCATTTCTTCCTCTTTACCTTTGCTTAAGTAGGAGAATCACATCTTGTTACACCCCCGAGAGGGTGGAAAAATATATTCGCCAACTTGCACAACCCCACCATTTTCTCCTGCTTATAAGGAGCAAGCATGGAAATCTCTTGTCCATACCATCTCTTGACTTCAGTCTTCTCCTTTGACTGAGGCAGTGGTGATCTTCACTTTCTTTTTCTCTCAAAGTTTCTTTCCTTTTAGTGTCTTCTTTTTTTTAACTTTTGGAGACTCTCAACTTAACACTCAACGCGCATTCCTTTCTAACCACCGCCCACCTTATCCTCCCCCCCTCCAGTTGGTAAAGCCACCTCCTCCACTACTCACTTACCATTAATTACACCTTTCCGCACAGGGGAAATGTCTTATTTCACATCTTCAAATGGCACCGGCTCCTCTTGGACAGCCAAACAAAATAAGCTATTCGAGAAGGCCCTGGCTGTATACGACAAAGACACCCCAGACCGCTGGCAAAATGTGGCCAAGGCCGTGGGTGGCAAGTCTCCTGAAGAAGTTAAGAGGCACTATGATCGTCTCGTGGAGGATCTCGTGTACATAGAATCCGGCCAAGCCCCTCTGCCGAATTACAAGCCCTCTGGCAGCAATGGTAGAGGACTTGTTGAAGAGCAAAGGTAATGAACGTTTATGGTAACCATGATATATATATACTCATTATTTACTGGATAAAAACTACATGAAAATTAATCTTCTCTGTGTATCTTCAATATCCTTGCATGCAATACTCTTTTATTCTCGTCTAATTCCCATCTTAGTGAACACTTTTTGGTCACTACCACAATATCATGCATCTTACACATGTTCAAGAGATGAATATTCACATTGTCATTCACTATCCTTCGAAGTTGAAAGGGCATGAGCAGGCACAAACTAAGCTCTAAATCCTAAAATCTCTCCAGGCATTACATTCCTGCCCTGCCCATTATTGCCATTAAATTTGCAATATTATTATTCTATGTATGCGTGCTATGGACTCTCCGCTCTCAAGATAAGAGTCTCTCTATTGTCCACCTTTTCTCTTTACCTTGCACGTACATGGCCAGCTGCCCACTGTATATTGAGAAAAGAAGATATATATTTTTTTCTGATTTCAAATCACCCCAGCAAAACTTCCTTGGATTGTGTATAATCTATAATGCAACAACAAACGTCACAGCTTTCATTAACTGCTGATTTTGAGGGTACGTTTATATATGCTGGCCAAGCATCATGTATTATATTTTCATTATGTACTTGCCTTTCTCTTTTCCAGTGGCGTTAGGGTAAACACAACACCGACCCTTTGTACCCCCGATATATAGTCCTTAATTTTATATTAATTTATATGTATATAGGCTAGCTATGGTCTATCCATCATCTATTCAACTTCCTAAGGGGAAAAAAGGGCCATGAAATCTAATCCTTCTTGTTTAGATCACACACACATGGTCCTATGATTTGGAACTGGGCATAAATTATTATAAAAAATTAGCCGGTGCTTCTAATTCTGATAATAAATTATTATTTTGTTACACAAGAAAACACAAGTTATTTTAATCAAATCTCACTTTCCTCCGTGACCCAGCTCGTTAATCCCCAGACCCTGCTCACGACACAGGTTCTTGTGTCTAGCTAGAACCAAAAATTTCATGCAGTACCCAATGTGGCCAAAATCGGCTATCTGTTATAAAAATAAATATAACAAGACCCCCGAGTACTGTAAAAATTATAATTTCAAGGATAATGTGATTGTTGAGAACCTGCATGCGCAGCGGTTGATTAATTAAAATTAAGCAGTCTAAATAGGGAATTAAATATAATTAGACATCACTAATGCTGTTCGTTTTATTTTTTTTGGACAGGCTTACGAGGAACTTAAAGCTGCAATGAAGTGAAGCACCATGGAGTCCAGATCTGTGGACAACATGCATGCAAGACAAGTATTAAAAAAAAAAAGTGAATCTAGTTGCTGGCTTGGTTCTGTCTAGCGTTAATTACTGTAGTAATAATGAACGCAACATGAACAAGCCATGTGCGATTCACACTTTTTAAGCTGGTGTGTATGATGTATCTATTCTAATGGTGTTTTCCACTGTTAATTATATAAAAAAAATGTGTGTTCTATATATATATATGTTTGCTCCTTCCCAATCAACAATAGAGTTACAAAGCACTAACGTCATGTTTGTTTTATTAAAAGAGTGCTGAAACCTGAAAATAACTTTTTTCTCTCTCGTAAATGCATCAGCTGAACTCATCTACTATTTGATTGTGTGCTATGCATAAGCTTACAGCACAAATCACATAAGAAAAAGACTTATCATTTATAAACGAGATCGTTATCTATATTACTTTAATGTAGCAACAATGAAATTAGACATCCAGCTTTTCTGCAGACCATTTAATTAATCCAACTCCAAAAAGTTTTGAATTTGTACGTCCCTGTTTGCCTAGTTGCCTGATCTGGAGGCACCCAAGTAAAGCAACATCTGCCTTGTTTCAATCCAATTCACTAGTAGGACAGTTTTTGTTTTCGTTTTAGGAAGGTCAAATTTAATCTCAACTTTTTATGAACTATAATTACAGGACAAATTTAAACCCACTAAAGAAAGAAAATGAGGCATAAGTATCTTAAATTTGTGCGACATGGACGCACTTGGGAAAAATATTTTCTGATGGTAATGATTAAGGCCACGATATGTCCCCAGAACACTATAAATAACTAAACGAAACTACAATTGTTTCAAAAGTTTATATTTATCAGTTGTTAGAGAAGAAAAGAAAATGGCGAAGACAGCATTTGTTCTGGTACTTTCATTGGTGCTGCTTCTATCAACATTCCGCAGTGTGTTGAGTACAGAGGACCAAGGAGAAACCATCTCTGATCACACGAACCAGGCTGCCTCCTATGCGAAGGAGAGCATGGAAAGCATGCCAAATTCCTTGGGAGATAAAATGGAGGATGCTAAGGAGACCCCATGTCATGGAGGGCATGGTAATTCACACATATTTTGGAGTGAGTTGTTGAATGTAAATGCATGAACTATATGTGAAGATATCTCATAGCACACCAGCTAACTGCATACAGGTTTTCGATCCGGAAATTATATTTATTCATGCACACAGGTGAATAAAGTTTCTTGAACGAGTATTAATTGGCTTGCTGTTAATTTCAGGACACGGGTTTAGTTTCGGGAAATCATCAACCAAAAGCAGGACCAGCACCCGCGCCGGCACCCATATCATCAGCAGGCCCGCGCGGCATCAGACTTGGATCGGATAAATCACAATTATAAAACCCAATCCAGAATTGATTAGGTCTAAAGTTTAGGTTCAGGTCGATTCGGATCATCCCAAATTTTTATTTTTATACTCTCAAAACTACATTGTTTTGAAGGGGAAAAAAAACTTTGGATTTTTCCATGCAATCAGCACGGTCTAGGTTTTAGACCGGTGAATCACTTGAATCGACCATCGATACAGGTCTTATAAAACTGTATATTACAATTTGGAAAGGGATGATCGAGTCGGCTCCCTTAAATTAGCAGGTTTTAGATTTAATTTAAGACGAAGATTCTTCCGGAAATCTCAGGATGTATGCTGTCGATGCAATGTCATCGAGATGTAAATTGCTTGTATGAATAAAAATTACATCTTTGTAGAGATATAAATAGAATTTCCTTAAATAGCATAGCATAGCATGCCATCGTTCACTCAAAAACTTGGAGCACTTCTACCGATGAAGTTAATAAAACATAGAACACAAGACCAACAGGCATGACTTCGAATGGAAGTTATAAGCATGGGGTAAATAGAAAAAAATGTTAGAAGGAATAAAATTGACCTTTTTTTCTCACAGTGTTCCATAATTTTGAAAAAATCTTCTTATTTTGTAGCCATTAAATATTTAAATTAAATAAATCAATAATTTTGAAAAAATCTTCTTATTTTGTAGCCATTAAATTCAATAAATTACAAGAAAATATTTTAATTTCTAGTCGTTTTTTTTTAAATCTTAAATGTATCGTGTGACAATAAATCATTAATGTAGATGCATGCTGTCATGGAGTGAGGGTTCTCGTAGCAAGCACAATGAATAATGGAGGGATCGAATTAGAAAAATTAATAGTGGAAGCACCTAATTAATTGAACTCCCATCAGACAGGGACTATGGGTGTAATTATTTCAAATGAAATTAGAAGCAACGCTAGTCGGATGACACTATGAAGTTAAGTAATATTGTAAAAGCTGTGGGAAAAACACTGTGTCTTCTCACGCCCGCCTGCATTTATATATTATAATTATAATTATAATAATATAACTTATATATTATAATTATACTTATAATAATAATAACATGTACTAAAATATTCTATCTTTTTTTTTTTCTTTTTAATTTTTTTTGTTTTTATTTATTTTTTTTTTTTTGCTTTTTTCTTTGTGTTTTTTTCTTTTAATAATTTTTTTTAATTTAGTTCGTTAATGTTAATTTTTTTAATTTAGTTATTAGATTTTCATGACATAGATCCTGAATTTGAAGGGTTAACCCGGAATTTTTTTTTTTGCTTTTTTTCTTTTTAATTAATTTTCTTCATTTAGTTTAGTTTGTTAATGTTTAATTTCTTTCTATTTAATTATCAGACTTTCATAACACGTATCACGGGCTTGACGGGTTAACCTGGTTTGATGGTTTAACCCAGTTAACCCGTCAATTTTTTTTTCTATTTAGTTATCAAACTTTCATGACGCGAATTCCAGGTTTGATGGGTTAACCTGGTTTGAAGGGTTAACTCAGTTAATTCAGATTTTTCTTCTTTTTCTTCATTAGTTTTTTTTTTCTTCCTGTTAGTTTTTTTCTTTTTCATTAATTTATTTAATTATCATACTTTTATGACACAATCTTGCAATCAGACCTATATCGAAGGCTATTGGATCTGGTGTTGCAGCCAAACTTTAAACTTAGATCATGCAAGTTTAATGTTATTATTAATATTATAAATATTACTTTTGGGTCAGGCGTTGTAGTCAAATCCAAAACTTTTAGATATAACTTTATAAAAAAACCTAATATTTTTAAATTTTACTTTTTTAAATTTTATTTATGCAGAAAAAAATTAGTCCGTAGCATCACGTGGATGAACTAACTAGTCAAAAAATCAAAAGCAGTCCAGCAAAAACTCCTGGACCGTACACCCACCCTAAACAAGGCCCGTTGTCAGGTCAAGCGACACTCCCTTGTCCTATAGCCATGAATTTGGGTTGTTATTTTATTTTTAAAGTATTTTTTAAAAATTTAAATTTTATTTTATATTTTTATTTTATTAATATTTTTAAATATTTTGATATGATTTTTATAATTTTTAAAAATAAAAATTTTATAATATTTTTTAAAAAAAAATATTTTAAAAAATAATTACTATTATATTTCCAATCACCCAAAACAGTCCAGCAAAACCCCTGGGAATTAAAGTGGGTTTTGGGATTAGATATCAGAGATGAAGGGTGGAGATTGAGCTGAGCCATGGAATCCAAAGAGAGATGATTTTTGCGACTGATGAAGGGAAGCTTGCTTGATTTGTAGATGACGACGAACTATCTCCCCGGCCCTCTCCATTTCAGAGGGGGAGATAGTTCTTCTGGTCGGGGTGTGATTAGGATTCAGGGGTTTTACTACGGTTCTATTGTGCTTATAAAGGGTTTAAGGGTGATTGATTTAATATTAATGGGCTTAAACTCGGTTACAGACTTACAATATTACAAAACCTAAACTGTGTGGAGAAACCATGTATATTATTAGCCTTGATTTAATGTAGATTACAATAGTTAATTAACTGATTTGTTCTTCAAAAAAATCACACAATATTCTTTTTTAGCGGTAAAATAGTTTTATTTATCATTTTATAATTGTTTGGGACATCTTAGTCCTTGTATAATTATTTGCATAATAAATTTAGGGTTTTTCAAAATTTCTTTTTGACATGCACAATATAACTATTTTATTACCATTGAAATAAAAAAGACCACGTGCTTGGCTTTAGGAGCATGTTGGTATATATATATATATATATATATTTTTTTTTTTTTTGATATCATCGGGTGGTATCATAAGCAGTTTGATAATTTGATTAATAAAAAAAAAAAAAAAAGAAGAACAAGTTGGTGGTGTGTTTGTGGAATGCACCAATGAGTGAGTCACTCTACCATCTTTAAATGGCACGTGTGTGCCTAAAAACCTACTTCTCGGTGTTTTCCAATTTGCAATGGCGTGGGCTATCGGCACAAGTGGCTTAATTCCCGGCAACTTGGCAGTGATTGATTCCTTTTTTTTTTCTCTTTTTTTTTTATCAGTTTTCGTGACTATCCTTGTAACATTTCATAATAGGGTCACAACTTTTTTAATTGTTATTTTTTTATTTAAATTAATTTAATAATTTTTTAAAAAATTTTATTCTCAATCAATTTTTTTTTTCATTTGAAGCTTGGTATACATTCTCTTAATTGCTATTTATTTTATTTTGGATGGTTATTTTTTATATATGTAATTTCATTCTTCTTTATTTTATTTACATATAAGATTTTATCCTTATTTTTTTTATTGCTATTTTATAACCTTGACAAGTTTTTTAAATTGATTTTTCTATTTCATGATTCAACACTAAATTGATCTTCTTCATTGATTTTAAGTTTAAAATTTAACGGGTTATGAATTTGAAGAATTAACTCAAATTTGAAAGATTCGCTCGAGTTTATTTGTTGTTTTTTCTCTTTATTAAATTCATATTTTTTAATTTTATCATTTAACATTTAATTTAATTAGATATTAAACCCAAACCTCACTAATTTTAAAAACATATAGTCTTTTTATATTTCGTTCTTTGTTGAATTTAGTTTATTTAAAAAAAAATTAGTTAAATTAAATTACTTGCTCAATATTTATTTTAAAAAATACATCATTCTGTATATCATTATCTTTATTTATTTTAATATTTTTTAAAAAAATAGAAAAAATAACTGACCCCAATGTAGTATTATCCAAAAAAAAAAAATCATCTCTTTTTTTCATCATTTTATAAACTCATGTTTTTCAAAAGCCTAGAAAGAATTTGATCGCAACGAAACGCGCGCCTATAGACTTTTATCTGAAGGTCCATCAGGTTTGTTCTATACACTGCAGAGTACGGATTCCTTTCATATTTGAATCCAACAAAATTAGGTGAGGAAAGATTTACGAGGATGAATGTCCCATCAATTTCAGCATGTCAATTTTTTCGGACCCAACTAGAAATTCATATAGTTTTAATAGCGAGAATTTATTCATGATAAAACACAATTTTCAAAAAAATAATAATAACTTCCAGCTGTTTAATAAAGCTATGTAATTTTTAGGCCAGTATGCATTCTCTATTTAATGATTTAAATATCATAAAGTTTTTTCTTCTAAGAAAGTCTTACTTTTTAAATTATTAGTCAAATTTATCGATTAGTGGTCTATTCAATCACATCATCTGTTAATCTCATCATGAAAAACCTAATTTCTCTGTGAAGTTATTTCACATTTTCATTAATTTGAAAATATCTTAATGTGAAATAAAAAAATATAATATTAACAAAAACTAACTTAGAAAGAGAAATTATTGTTCCCCTCCTTATAAAGTATTGCTCTTTGAAATAATATTTTATTTTTTTTAATATTATCTTTAAACATTAGATTTTTTTGTTAAACTTTATAATTTAATTTAGTTTATTTTCTATAAGGTTACGTTAATTTTATAGTTCAATTTACAAGTTTTGTTGATTAACTTAGTTGACTTGGAATTTTTTTGGGTTTTTTTAATTGATTTTTTTAAATTTTATCCTTCAATATTCAGGTTGATTAAGAATTAAACTTTATAATTTATTTTGATTTGTTTTTTACAAGGTTATTTCTGTTTCATAATTCAAGTCAAATGTTTAGTTTTTATATATTTTTTTTTACTGTTGAGATTGTCTTTGAACTTGCTAAGTTAAACGGGTCATATCGAGTTAATTTCTACACGGTTTAAATTTTTTTTCTTCATGAAAACCGTTAGTAATATCTGAATATGTTTTTTAAAAATTTGATCCTACCGGCAAAATAAATAACTGAAACTTTATTCTTGAACAATTTCTCATACTTTTGCGTCTTTCATCATGTATATGTTCGTGAGGAATTGTCATCCTAATTTTGAAAGACATCACTGTATCTATCACACCATTTTAATCATGGAGATTGGCATTGTATAACCTTCCTCTGCTTCATCATGCAAATTCAATGGTGGCAAACTGTTTTTGTTTTATAAGAGAGTCTATTATTGGGAGATAAACTACACGACTAGACTTAGCTTTCTCTTAGACGATGTCGATGTATACTAGACTACCCTTGTTCATGAATTGATGCCCGATAACCAATTATGATGCTTCTTCTAAGTGCATATGCCACAACAGTATATAGAATGCGACTCTGGCTGATAAAGTCTCCAGTCCAGGTGATGTACTTTATTGCACCCTCACACCTAGTGTTTTTGGCCCTTTTGAGGCTTCCACACCCAAGTCAAGAAACGAAGTGTTCGTATCATTTCAAATCTGTTTCCGAAACTATTTAAAAGAAAAAAAGCTGATGCCAAAACCAAAATCCACTTCCATTTCTCTTACACAGTTAGACTTAATATGAAACATGGATTGAACAGCAATCTTTTCAGTGTTCATGTTGATTCGTGGAGGAATTATCAATGATTAAATAGGGGGATGAGGATGTGTGTAATCCAATGAATTATCCATGGCCCAGCCCTACTATTTTCTGGGTTCAAACACAGACCAGTTTAGTGATATATATTATAGACAGATAAGACATCAAGCCTAACATGGCCCATATTGGTTGCTATAATTGTTAACTGGGATTCAGGCACATGTTCCTCGTATGATTGTGTTAAAAACTTGAATACAATCGAGCATTATGCACAAAAAGGTTATAATTTTTGCTTCATTTTCCTTGTCTAATAATTTTGTTGGAGAAAATATATAATTGAGGAACTCTTAGAATGAATGATATGTGACAAATAATCCAAACATACTATAACTCTGATGGGAAAACAATGGAAGCTTTTCTAACAACATTGGTATTGAGAAAAAGGAAGATTGCAAAACTTAGGACAACATGAGAATTTTACAAATTTTTGATCAAAGACAAAGAAAAGACCTTCCCATATTCAATAATCATGCTAACCCGCCTCCATCTTCTTCTTCTTTTCATGGATCTCTCCTCCTACTCAACCAGCTAGCTACCAACCAAGCCTTTCACATTTATATCCACCATGGATACCTCATCACCTGAAGCAATTAATTATATTCTTCAAAGAAACATCATGGGTTCTCATCAAGTGGCACTTGTTGCTGTTGCTGCTTCTTCAAATTCTTGTTATTATGCATCCAAACCTTGAAAACCTGCCTCCTTACACCAACTTCGGCACAGAATCTCTCCACTTCCTCCTCATCTTGTTTGTTAATCCTCCACCCAACTTTCTCAGCAAACTCCATCATCTTATCTTTCTGTTCTTGTGTGAATTTTGTTCTATGTCTTTTCTTCGACATAACATAAGGTGGAGGTGGTGCTCCCTCTGCATTAGACTGAAAAGGATTAAGTTCCTCACTTGAAGACTCGGTTCCTCCACTGGTACCACCAAAAGCCACACTCATGGGTTGAACCATATTTGCAGTGTTAGGATTTGTATGCAACCCCATAGAATATCTTTGATGGTGGTGGTGATGATGCAGTACAGTTGGCGAATTAGGCAATGGTGGTGCCAACTGAAGACTATGAACCATAGTAGTGCTTCTTCTTGAACCAGGACTAAATTGAATCTCTCCATCGAGTTCTCTGCGGTGAAAGTTGCGGTGGCAATCACAAGCAGCACATTTTAGTGCTTCTAAACTTCCTTCTTCACCTCCTGGCATGAACTCACCACAACCATCAAAAACGTTGCCGCCTACACTGGCTGCGTGGTTTCTGAGACATTCGAGGTACCTTGTGTTGGATGTTTTGGAGTTCGATCCGCTTGATATGATTGCAAGTCGATCTGGGTTTGGAGATCTTGAGGGTTGGCGTGGGTGATCTAGGGTTTGAGTGAAAGTAAGGACACTGCTGCCATTGTGGTTGCCATCTTTTCTTCTTTCCAATCCCGATGATTGGTGACTATAACTTGAAGGGACTGACGTTCTTATATCATTTTCTGGACCTCTTATTTCCATGGCTATGCACCACACCTTTCTTAAACGCAGTACTAGAATCTTTTTTTGAAAATAAAATCTTAAGCTTTCGGAATAATTTTTAATAACAATGGAACTTTAAATCTTGAAGCTGCTCTCCAAGATTGCACGCCTAACAGTAAATAAGAAACATTTCAAAAAAGAATAATTAAGTTGTAGTAGCTTAAATACGTACTAAATTAATGACCTAAGCTAAGTTTGGGAAGCTGTTAAGATTCCCTCAGTTGTGCCAAGAGGCAAGCTTGGAATGAGATAAGGAGGAAGAGAGGCGATAAAATCAAGAAAAAAAAATCTTAAAAACAAACAGGAAATTGAAGTTTAAATGGGACCTAACTCACAGTTTCAAGAGCGAGAGGCCACAGTTAGCATCACCAGCACTACAGGCTTTCTCATCATCATCATCATCAAGTCCTTAACATCTCTCTCTAGCTAGCTAATGTTTTCAAGTTATGTAGAAATACAAGAATTGGCAATAGAGAGATAGCAGAGAGAGGGGTTCAGGTGTGTGTGTTTTTTAAGTTTAAGATTATGGGGGTTAAGGACTGTGCTTCTGGGCTTCCAACAGGCCAACTACATGTCCAACAAGAGACAGCTTGGTTGCTTGTGACGAAGCCAGAGGGTAGATAAACTTTGTGAGGAGATGGTGATGAGATTAAGAGCCCTTTCTCTGTACAAAACAACCGACAACGTCATGTTCAACCCTCTCCCACGCCCTGCCACATTGGGTCCCACTTAACCCCTTCATTATTGCTTCCCTTTCCATTTCTTATCTTTAACCCAACTTGACCCCTAGATAACCGAACAGATGTATATGGTGTCCTCCTCTCACTTGATGCGACCCAGCTAGCCTTATTTTTCGCCACCGTGCTTAGTCTTAAACCCTAGGCATTACATTAGCCTCTAATTCGTTACTTTAAGAAACAAACACCTACTTTAACAATTTGGCTCAGATCATCAGTTAAGGTGATACATAATGAGCTGTTTGTTTCAAGAATTTAAAGAGAAGTTAATTATGGATAAATAAGTTTTCCAAAAATATTCCAGCTCGAGTATATGGATGTTTTTTTTTTTTTTAAAGGTGAATCCAGTATTGTTAAGAACATCGACTCAGTTGATATTCTTTAGATGCTTAAAGTTTAATAAGAATTTATGCAAATGAAGAAGGAAAGAGCTATGGGGGGGTAAAAAGTGAAAAAATCTGCATGGGAATGGTCCACAGTAATGGTGTTGTCGTGTAGTATAGTGCAGTATGATTCTCTCAATCTCAACTCTCAAGCATGACCAGAGGCTAATGTGGGCATTCTGTTTTTGATCTGCAAACCTCTCTGCAACACCACGCTTGCCCCAAGCAATGTCTTACCTTTCTGTGATGCAATCGATGGCTTTGCTTGTCCCTCTCTTTGAACATCTTTTGCTTTGGTACTTGCCTATTTGCTTGCTACATAGCTCTCTACCTGTTCATGGTCGTTTCTTGTTGCAGTACAGCTTCCACCAATAGAATTTCGAAAGCAAGAGTCAGAAGCCAGGACCTTTATACATTTATTTTTGTTTTTATTTTGAGCATCATGATCCAACTTGGAATCTCTTTTTCCCTCTTTTCTTTTTTCAGATGCAAAGCACATATTCGTTTTAGGTCTAGTCCTGTTAAAATCTATTGCAATTTTGAAGCCTGTACATCATATCTGGTATGAAACTTTTGGGAACATAAAAGAGAAAATTGTGTTTTATTTTCAGAACTTTAATCTCCATACATCTTGACATTTTAGCCTGGCAGCTTAATTTGGCATCTTGCTTGCTGCGATATTCAAGATTTTGGGAGTGGCAGGCCAGAGCATCACACTCTCAATATTTTTGTCCACCACACTTAAGGCAGTTCATTTATTATTGCGATCATGCTACTCCTTCCACTAGCTGTGGTTCACCAACAACCTGAGTAATTTGTTGATCAGTTTATTTGATGTTTAGTTTGTAAAAAAGCATTCAAACAAAACATGGATTTGAGGTTGAACTTCTCTTACCTAGTATAGAAAATGTACTTCGGTAATTTAAGTTTCAGCAAATGGGGTGATTAAATTCTTGGTTGAAAGTAGTAATAAAAAAAAAAAAATTCATGCTGCTTCGTTGTTATGTTCATTATGGTTTTTGACTTCGGTTATTTGGTTTACTTAAAATTAGTCCTGAATTCAGTAAATTAGTTATTTTATTATGGTATTTGAATGTTACCCGTTTTGGATGACATCAAGATTTATTATTTTTATGACCAGAATTGGTGTGGTGTGAATAATCGATGATTTTATATTTCTTCAAGTGGAATCTACCAAATATCTTTCTCCGATCCTCTTTTAAATTAAATAACTGAAAAGTAAAAGGAATGAAGTTTTTTTTTTTTAATCAAAAATGTATTTTAGAAAACAAAAGGGACTGCAAATTAGTTTTTCTAATTTTGTAGAAAGAAATCAATAATCCCTCTAGTTTTAAAAATAATTAGTTAATTATTTTATCAGTGTTGATCATGTTTAATCTAATAATTTTATTTTTAAAAATATCTTATTTTTATTAATCTTTCCATATTATATATTTCTTTTATGTTTTCTATTTGTCATAATAAAAAACACTAAATAGATTGAAAAAGAAACATGAATTGGGTAAAAAGAATCAAGCTACTAATATATTTAACTAAATAGATGGCCTGCACTTCATCATAATAGGCCGTGTTGAATTTTCTAACAAAAAAAAATTCAAAGACTTGACATCATAGGCAGAGAACTAAAAACAATAATCATCATCAATTCTCAAGAATTAAAATGTTGATAAATGAAATTGAAAAAAAAATCTTAAAAAACAAAACATTAACAAAATCAAGCGATGTTGTCAAAACTCGCGAGCAGGATCATGCAAACGGGATAATCAAATAAAAGACAAAACATAAAAAAAAAGTTTAATTTTTTTAAAAAATTGAATTCTGAATAACAAAATAAAAAAGGATAAAAAAAAGCAGCAAAAAAAAAACTTGGGCCATCCGGACAAATCTTCCACCTGGATCATGAGACACAGAGAACCTGATTGAAAAGAAAACTAAAGAAAATAATGAACAACCTCAAAGGATATAACCATAAAAGAAAATGACGTCAATCTGTTTTAATTTTTCAAACTCATGACCCTAGCTAGTAACTAAATTGAAAACACCGTCTCTGGAAAACAACTATTTTAAAACTTGTCTTGACTCGATGGCTTGACCCGTGACCCAAGTGACCTTTGATTTAGACCTGGTCGAGTTTTAAAAGAAATTGGGAAAGGATTGATCAAGTGTAAGACGATAAAAAACCTGGGATGACCTATGTTTTGATTAGCTCGGGGAAAATCCAATAAAAAAAGGGTCAAAACCCGTTGACTAATTTTCTTTTTTTTTTCAAATGGCATCATTTTGACTTTTTAATAAAACAAAAGGATTTGGTTGACTTAGGTTCACTTGAGTCAATCTACTCAACCTGTGACTCGATAATTATCCCGAATTAACTCTCTGGTAAGGCCTAAAAAGAATGAAAAAAACCAAGGAGATAAAATCTCAATAAATGATGAATGATGAAATAAAAAAATAAAAGATAAAAAAATAACAATTAAGAGATTAAGGATCTCATTTGAAAAAACAAATTGAGAGGATAAACTAGAATTTCGAATTGAATGGAAAAATTTAACAAATGAATCCAAAATAAAAATTAAAAATCAAGAGAATGAGGATCAAATCTAAAAATAAAATCAAGATTATGGATCTAATGATGAAATTGAGAACAAATTAAGATTTGATAAAAAAAGCTAAGAATCAAAATTAGAAATCAAAACATTAAGGGTTAAATTTTAAATACCATAAAAATTTGAATTGAAGGGAAAATTGAAAAAAAAAACTAAATTCACAAAAGAATTTAAAACAAAAATAAAAATCTAAAGAACAAGAATCAAGTATGAAAAAAATAAAAAATGAGATCATAGATCCAAGGACAAAATTGAAAATAAAATTAAAATTTCATAAAAGAGCCAAGAATCTAAATTAAAAATCAAAATATTGAGGGTCAAACCTGAAACATTATAAAATAAAATGACAAATTTGATATAAAAATCAAATGTCAAAGCATGCAATTAATAAAATAAATAAATGTAATTTGATACAACTCAAAGAAAGATGACCAAATATGACAAATATAACAAATAACACATCATTTTGATTTTTTGCAAGGGCAACATATTTTTCAAGGCTGAAGAGAGAGAGAAAATGGGGCAAAGAAAAAACATTAACGAAGCTCTATTGTGCATGGGATGGAGTAACGTGCCTCACCATCGTAAAGGGAACGACAAGATGCATCTAACGCTGCCCCGACATGCGGTGTTCTTTCAATTGGAAGCGTCACACGCGCTGTCTAAAGGTATGGGTGCCTCCCACACGCTGGTGAGTGCGATGCACGCAACAATAATTTTTTTAAAAAAATATTTATTCTATGTAAATATCAAATTGTCCTTAATTCCATATAATTAAAAAAAACTAAATCAAACCCAAACCAGAAAAAAGCAAGAAAAACTGGTTCAAAAATCTCTCAATTTTAGCTAAAGATTATTTGAGTCAAATGACACTTAAGCAACTACATTGTTCCTAGAATAAAGAAAAACTGAAAACACCCCTGCCCGTGCAATCAGGGGAAGTCAAAATCCAAGGATATTACTGACATTATACTATACTAATAAAAGTTTAAAAGACCTCTTTAACCTTATCCAATCTTGTAATATCATGTGTCCTATAAAAAAATACCATATTATCCTTAAATGCATGTTATAAAGCTTAAATTATGAAGGATAAAACTTGAATCCACAATATTTCTCCTTGCAGTCCATATGAGAAAGCTGAGCTCTTTTAGGTTTTTTAATAATGACATATAGATTTTTCAAACTAGAAAAACTATTCGTACTACAAATAGATCTCAACAAGCTCCAACCCAGGTGAGCATAGAATGACAACAGTGTCACCTCTTTGTAACTGAAGAACTAACCGGGTTGAAATTGACTGCACGGAGTCATTTAGCTGAGCATAAGTAATGATTGAATTCTTGGTTGCACCATTCGAATCATGTTCAGCCCAAAATGAAGGCTGGCTTGGACCGGAAGGCTGGTAAGGTAGCCCATACTGGGAGGTAGAGAACCACCACAGGCTGGTCAGGGAAAGAAGGGCCATCTTCTCGGAGTCCATGTTGTTTTTTTCAGGAGTGTATTACGTTATCGGGCCATTTTCTAATAACACAAGGTGAGATTTGATAGGGGGTGATTAAAAAAATTAAAAAATCATTTAAATGAAAAAATTAAAAATGAAATAACTGGAAAACCGAACAGTAAAAAAAAATCAATTAAACCGATTAGAATTTTTAAAAACCGACCGGTTCGGTTTCGGTTTTACAAGCTTGAAATCAAAAAAACCGAACTGAACCCAAACCGAAAAAACCAGAAAAAAACCAAGGCAAACTGGAAAAAAATCGAGTCAAACTGGTTTGAACCGGTTTTTGTTCTAAAAAAACCGAACCGAATTGAAACCGGTCATTTTGAACTGTTTAGATTTTTTTAAAAAAATAATTTAGATTTAATTATTTTTTTATAAAAACCAAACAAAAAATAATTACCCTGAATTTATAAAAGAATCAAGATGGCCTATCTTGTTTCCATCGAAGAAAACTAGAATAAGAGGCAAAATTTAGCAGATATTCGACCGAGAATATCCCACTTGTCGAGCTTTCATGCACTGTAAAAAATCCCTTGTCTTCATGTCTAAATGTTTGTATATGCCATGCTATGAAAGCATTGAAAGACACAAAAAGCAACTTCTAAAAAAGGGATGGCAAGCAATGGAATTTCACCCAAATTAGTATGAGATCAAGTAATTTATTACCAAACAGAAAATAAAGCGGGTGTTTCGAACAAGTGTGCTCCTCGAGCCTAGTCCGTCCAAGTCTATGGGCTGGAATGTCATAGGCCCGCACTTGGAAATAAAAAATTAAACGCGGGAATAAACTCTTATGTAAGATTTTAGGGAAATTAGAAGACGAAGAAGTGTTCCATCAATGAAAAGAAAAACGATATGAATTTAACATACCATAAGTTTATTTTACTGGTTCTCCATTAATATAAATTACTAATTAAAGCATTAATTATGTATGAGATTATTATAAAAAAATTATTTTGCATTGACAAAACCTAAAAGCATAGCGATGCCATTATAGCCACCATCACAAAGGTATTTTGTTTTTGTTTTTTTTTTAATTTTTTATTTGAAAATTGAATTTTTTATTTTTTTTAATTTTTTATATAAAATTATCTTGTTTTCATGATTTTAGATTTTTTCTTCTCGATTTTAACCTTCAATATTTGATTAAAAGGGACTTGAGTTTTTTTTTATTTTTTTAATTTATTTTTTATGGAGTTATCATGATCTCATAACTCAAGTCACGAGTTTAACAAGCCAAACTTGGACTTGAGTTTTTTTTAAAAAAATTTAATTAAATATTTATTTTTTCAATTTCATCATTAAATATTAATTTGATTCATAATTGAGCTTTATAGTTTATTTTGATTTACTTTTTATATAATTATCATCATCTTATAACTCGAGCAAATTAACCATCAATTTGATTTAATTTATTGTTATCTTAATATTTTTTTAAATATGTCTAATTAATGTGTCATTGTTTTAATATTTTAAAAAATATCAGTTCATTATGCATCAAATTTTATATTCATAATTATCTTTTTTTTTTTACTAAAAAACACATTATGGATAATTTTTCTGAACTTAAAAAAATATTTAATATCACCATCAATATAGTGCTGTTTAAAGTTCTAGTATCAACTATTGTCACCGACCATTACAAGAGATTCTTATTAAGAGAATATGATTGGATCCCTACCTACATACGATCTACTAATCTTTGGGACAATGTGAATGGTCTTGGCTATAAATTTTATATCATTTCTAGAGTAAATGACAATACTTATTTTATGACGTCACTTAAAAAAAAATACAACGAATATGAAAAATAAAAATCACAAACAATTTCCCCAAAAAAAATAATTCTGATTCACTTTTTATTTTTTTTAATGTCTATTTTCTTTTCATAGAGTAATTGTCACAAAAT
This sequence comes from Populus deltoides, assembly GCA_015852605.2. Lineage (NCBI taxonomy): Eukaryota > Viridiplantae > Streptophyta > Magnoliopsida > Malpighiales > Salicaceae > Populus > Populus deltoides. The sequence goes on from CM027571.2 coordinate 2,291,978, forward strand.
TTTTTATTTATAAAGTAACATAAAATTTCTCTCTTGACAAGCTAAAATCCCTGGGTTTGCCAGGTTGGCTGCAAAAGCCAACTTCAAAAGGCAAATTATAAACTGGCCTTGTTGCTGGTTGCAATGCTTATGTTTTTGCAACATTTTTGACATGCCTGCCTTTGTCAGTTGCCAAGCATAGGGAGAACAGCTCTCCCTCAATTCCAAATTTTCATCAATCTTTCTTTGGACTTCATAATAAAAATCCCATGTCTCTTACCACTAGATCGTACCCTGGAATTCATCGCTCTTTGTTTTTCTTTTGAGTGATTGAGCCATTTCATCTCTATTTTTAAATGAACCATTTGGATTCCAGACCTTGGCTCCATTAGAGATGGTATAGACGCAGAGAGTTGGAAACTTTGGGCGACGCGGCGCCTTCACCTGTCTATGACAAATTAGAGCCTCGCTAACATCAACCTTAGGCAACGCTTCGGCAAGAGAGAGGGATAGCGTTCTGTTGTAAGTTTTTAAAAACGCTCTGCTAACTCAGGTGGAAAATTTGGCTGATGCACCTATGCAATCTGATTCATCTGATGCCCTTAACATATAAAACCTCATCCAAGATTTCTATGTACATTGTCTGATTGCGATCATCCATTGATAAGAGCAATTGCCTCTGCTGATAAAGGTTCTAATTGTATAGCCAGGATACAAATAGCCAACCACAGTCAAAAGGCAAAAACATGGAGAGAGCTCTTCTAACTCTATTATGTCCTATAAGAAAGTCCTGATGACAAAATCCAATCTTTTACAAAGACAACAGAGCTTGACCACATCTAGTCTTATTTAATTTTCAAAGCAAGAGGCAAGTACCAATATCTCTTGATGTCTAGGATATCCAGGCTTTTCACGAGTAGTGTCCAACTTTTTTGCACAGCTCTGGAAGCACCTCAAATGATTGCTGGATAGAAGAATAACTTCTCATCCTAAAGTTCCGATCATTGTCCCCAAGCACAGGCCCTAAATCATGATGGAACAATGAAAGAAATAGATGTTAAACGAGCAAATATGAAACACGGATATGCATTCCAATGTACAGCAATTTAAATCCTTCTACATTATGACGTGGTATTCTGTTCTGTCTAACTATATAAAAAAAAATCCTTTATAAGCATTAAGAAAATCTATCAGATAAATTAAATGGTCGATTAGCTGGATTCTAAGAAGCTACAAGAACCCCATATTCTGTGCATCATTCAGACCCTGCCAAACCTGGTTTGTATTCCAGGGCACCTGGGTCCCTATTCCCTATTCAAGTGCCCTTCCCATTAGCCGATTCAAGAGTAGTCCTTCAACCATCTTATCACAGGTGGTTAGGGAATCTAGGGTGCAGGTGCAGGTGCAGGTGCAGTAAGATCAATTGTCCTATTCCATTAAATCAATCAACCCGAAATATCTCTTCTGTAGTTCCGAAAAATATATGAAATTAAACTTTCAACAGGAGGAAACTATAAAGCATGAAAAGCAGCACCTGATTTAATCATAGCATTAGCAATAAAACTAGAAAGGGGCAACCCTGGTGACAATGAACTCAAACCCAGGTAAATTGAAGAGGTTAACCTTTTTCGCAAGTTAAGAAAATAACACAAAGGAATGCAAATGGGAACAACAGTATATTGCACTGACAAGATCCCAAATCCCAAAACAAGGAATGTTTAAACGCAGAGTATTCTACACAACAAACTACACTGCAAATAAGCATTTGCCATCACCAAGGCGCAAACATTTCTGCTACACCTTGGATAGATCTACTTATAAGAAAATGGAAGTCTTAATCCTTCTTCTCAGGTTCCAAATTTAAAAATGCCACAAGGTTTAGCAAGAGCTCTGAAAATAAAATCAAACCTGTCGTGAACAAACCGGGAAGCAGACACACCCTTGATATGGTTTGAGCAAGTAATGATATTCCCAAGCTTTATCAATAGCATGACATTCATGCCATTGATTGTTGGATATAGCTTCTAGGAAGTAAAACAACAAGCTAAAACCTCAGATTTTACAATAACTATGACAGTAGAGTTATTTTCCAAGGCATGGAGAGTGAATAATGGAAGATACAAGTAGAATCCCAAATAGAAAGAAGATTGAAGAGATCAGGGCAGAACTAGAAATTTTTAAGTGCAGATTTGGTGGACTTAAAAAATGAGTTGAAGTAATAACAGCTGTTGTTTTTTCTTCCCTACTAGTTTGTTGGTGGGGTGGAGGGCATAACTTCTAAACTCAAGGTCAAACTGAACAAAACCTAAAGGCTTTGTGGGTAGCCATCCGCACCCCCCCCCACCCCCCCCGGGGGCAACTGAATTAGTTACATAGCAAATGATGCAAAGTAAAACATGAAAAATATGACGACGAGTAAGTGTTGCAGTTTAGATTCCACTAGTTATTTCAGCAAAATTCCTGTTTTTGGAGTTCTGCTCTTTAGCAAATTTTCCATTTAGAAAGCAACTTTATGATATTTTATGTTAAACCTATACTAAAATGTTCTGTCCTTGATATCGGAACAGCGCGTCACCTGAATGTTGTATTTCTTTCAAATTCAACCAGAGAGTACAAATTGAACAAAACAAGAGAACGCTGTAGATCAAGGCAATCTCATAATAGCTAAAGCCAAAAAAATTAAGCATCATACTGATTGTCCATGTTTAATTTAAGAGTTTGTCTTTTCCCTCAGACAGGTTTGGCTTAATAGAATTGCATTGTCTTATAAATGTTTAATTTGTGATTGAACCTTTCTATTAATCATTTCCACCAATCATCCCCTTTTCTTCTCAATCTAATGTCCGACCAATTCATTTCTATCTTCATTTTCTAAACTATTCTATGTTTCAGTCCTAGCTACTTATTAAAGAAATTTTGCAGTCATGTACCCGCAATGTCCAACATGTATTGCTGCTTATTGACTCTGCACCATATATTCCTGCCTGATACAAATCCCATCACTTGAAATGCAATAGTATTTGGAATATTATTTTCAATGCAATGGACACTGAAAGTAGAGCAAAAACAGTTCGTAAATGGAAGATTCTCAACAAGCCAAGATAATGAGAAAAGATGCTAGTCTCCGTTGAACAACAACATCATCTTTAATAATCCAATGGAAGATAACTTGAATAAAAAAGGTTCTATTCTAGCAAACTTAAAATTTGACCACTAGAGTTTATGTTGCAAGTTGCAGGCCTGATTCGTTAGGTAAAAAGCTATGTGTTCTAAAGCTTTCAATCATAATCTAATCTTCTTCGTGATGTAAAATTATGTCAATCTTAATCTAATCTTCTTTCCTGATTTAACCTATAATCCCATTCAATTCTAACCCCACCTCCCCCTGGCCTGATGCAGCAAGGATGTTTTAACATTCCCCTTTTCCATAAAATTCCAAGCCCAACTAAACTTGTAAAGCAAAGCTTTTGAAAAATGCCTCGGAACAAATTATCCAAGTTCAAAATCACAACCCTAAGACACTCTCTACATCCCCATGCCTTGCACCAGACACTTTCAAGAGCTACCCCCATACCAGACCCCTTTCAGCAATTAAGAATCTAAAACTCGAACTACAATTCTATGTACATTAACATCTTGCAGTTATAAGGACGTAAAAATCTGGCAAGGAACAATACTAAAAGCAAGCAATCCCTGAACAACCAGCCACATTGCAAGTTCTGAAGCGCAAGCACATAGAACCACTTCAACCCAAATAAAATAAACAATGCATGAATAAATAAGAGAAACAAAGGAACAACTAATAGTGACACAAAACATCAAAGTTGCACAAGTCAAATTTGCCATTCAACAAAACCGAAAGTGGAAAGGATCATAAATACCCAAGATTGAGAATGCTGTTTATTGGGTCAATAAGCTGAGGCTCCTGCTGGTGCTGTTGTTCCTCCTGCTGTTGTTGTGTCAAATTACCACTTGAAGCCAATGCCACAGCACTCGAAGGTGACCCTTTTACCTCTTGAAATCTCCAAAGATACCATGATGCAACCGACCTATACGGCCTCCATTTTTCACACAGGTGATCCATCTGTGATGGGCGTGGCAACTCCGGCAAGTTATAAAGAACTTGCAACCCTTTCCTCACTTGAAGATCATTAATTGGCAACACATCCGGTCTATGCAGCGAAAAAATCATAAACATATGCACTGACCAAGAACCAATCCCATTTACCATAGTAAGCATAGTAAAAAGAGATTTATCATCCATATTTACAATCGCAGAATCCGATAAAATCCCATTTTGATACTTCCTAGCTAGATCATGAAGGTAACTCGCTTTACGCCCAGAAACCCCAATTTGCCTCAACTGTTGTGGAGTCAAAGCAAGAACTGTTTCCGGTAAAACTCCAGCCTCGCCGCCACAAAGCGAAATAAAGCGCGTGTAAATTGAAGTCCCTGCTTTAAAAGCAAGTTGCTGGTAAAGAATGCTACGAGCGAGAGCAAGGAAAGGAGTGGGGAAGGTATCAAAGGTCGGGGGTGGGTAAATGTCAATTAAGGAAGCAAGGAGTGGATCAGCGTTACGGAGATGGCGAATTGCGTTTTCAAGTTCACCTTCACATGTTAGAGATCGTGCCATGATCCGCGGAGCGAGAGCGACGATTGCTCGATGTTGGGCGGTTTTAGTTCTTGGGGTTTTGGTGGCAGTGGTTCTGGGTGGTTCAGTTGTGTTTTTGATGGAGGTTTGGGTGGAATTAGGGTCGTTAACGGTAGTGACCACAGCAGCATCGGGTGAGAGTTTACGGATTTTACGAGGACGGGAAGGGATTTTTGCGGGAGGAGATGTGATTGGTGGTGGGATAGTGGTTGATTCCGTGGTAGTAGTGGTTATTACAGTGGTGGTGGGGTCATTGAGTGGCTGAGTGTAAGCCTGGGTTTCGATTTGTGGCAGAGGCTGGGATTCTGATTGGGAAGGTTGTGGTTGAGGTTGGATTTGGGTCTGTTCGCCCATCAGTGATCGTTCAAATTAGGGATTGGGGTTGACTATTTTACTGTCAGTAGTGGTGGATGCGGCGGTGGTTGTGGTGGTTGTGGTGGTGGGTGGTATTTGCTATTTTAATTTTGTAGGGGTGAAAGGGTGTGAAACGGGGTATCGGAAATTTTAGGATTGACGCTCGCTTGGTCGCTGCGTCTGAGAAGGAAAGAAGATGTATCTGAGTTATTGTGATCCCCACGCTATTCCATGACGCGTGAATCTTACCGCTGTTATGATTTGGACCTGTTGTGGCCCAGAGCGCTTGGATAAGTTTGCTTAACTTTGACAACCTAAAGCCCACATATTAAGCCCATTAAAGTTTCAAGACAGGCCTAACTTGCTTCCACTTTTGAATTTTAGAAGACGCGTAGGAGAACCATCGTTTAAAACTTAGATGGCGGGTTGATTCTGGTTCTTGAGGTTGGGAATATGGTTTAAATAGTGTATCTTTAAAATTTAATTTTTTATTTATTTATATTTTATCAAAAATAATTTTTTAAAAATAAAAAAAATATTATTTTAATATATTTATAAATAAAAAACACTTTAAACCATAATCATTACTGCATTTCTAAACACATTACTAAACTAGTATGTGTTTAATTAAAAAAATTAATTAATCCAATCCAAAATTTAATTGATCTAATTTGACTTGGTCCAGATCATAACATCAATTTATTAAGTAATTTTTTTAAAAAAAATACTTAAATAATTTTATTTTATTTTTATTTTTTATATATAAGTAAACCCTGTTCTTGCTTCTAGTTGAAACTGAGGTAAGCTTTTAAATCATTGGAAAAAACTGTATAAAGTGAATGATTTATTTTAAACTTGATTAGTGGGTGATTCAGTCTCAAAACAAACCTTAATACCTCTGGTGTTAAAAAAAATTATATCTTTTCTTGATAATTTTGATTTTGGTTACATCTAATCATATGAAAACCTTATGATAAACAAGTTAATTATTATTAATTACCAGAAACTCTAAAAAACATGTTGGAATTCCACTGTGTCTGCAATGTGGACACGCACAGTGGATTTTCGCGCCTTTTGAAGACCACTTTGAAGTTCCTGCGGGCTTAGAAAGGCTTTGGATTTTCACGCCTTTTGAAGGCTACTTTTCTGTTCCTGTGGGCTTAGAAGAAAAGAGTTGGAGAAACAAACCAAGAGACAAAAAGCTTGTACACTCCATTTGACGAGCGGCTTGGGCATGGGAGGGAGTTATCGAATCAGGGATTTTTTTTAAAAAAATTATTAAAATAATTTAGAAAATTTAAAGAATAACACTTTTTAAGAAGAATTAAATAAAAAAAAAACATATTTTTACCGCACTTCTAAAATATAATATGCACTAAATGTACACCATAAGATAAAATATAGCTGTCAAAAAGTGCTGACATGTTATGAAAAATAAATACAAATTAAGAACTTAGTCTTCTCCTCCTTGTCATCAGTCTCAAATGTGTTCAATTTATAAGCAACAGTTAATTTTAGAAAACTAATCTTAGAAAATTAAAAAGAAAATTAATTTGTTGCTGAAAATAATTAATCTTAGAAAAGATGGGTAGCTAAAAACTTGAATCCACATCACAAAGCTTTATTTTCTTTCCCTCTCTTTTTCTTAGCAAAACACTCACTAACATGTTTTTAAAACCCGGCTCAGCAAGTCAATCCAGGATCCGGCTGATCCGGAGTTAGAATCTAGTTAGGTTTTAAAAAAATAAAAGATGTCAAAACTCATAGTGACCTGGCTGACCTAACGGGTTAACCCGGTGATCTGACAAGATCCGGTCAAAAACCCAGTTGCAACCCGTTGATTTTTATTATTATTATTATTTTACTAAAACAAAATTGTTTTAATTTTTAAAAAAATCAAAATTGACTCGGACAATCCGGTAACCAGAGCGACCACTAAACTAGGTTTAAAAACTCTGCTCACAACATTCTCACTCAAATCTGTCTTTGACTCAGCCCGTATGCAAGTTTGGGTGAGAAGTAATATAAACCTTTTAAAAATAAGGTTTTGCCTTTTCGTGAATCATTGCCAGGAAAAAGGATTTAATTGCATCTGGATTGCTTGCTTGCTTGCTTATGAGAGGACAAGTTGTTCCCATAGAGAAGACAGATACAGTAATTTAAATATTGATATTGCGGTTTAAATCAACCGTGAATTAGTTAAATATTAAATTTAATTGATATTGCGGCAACTGCAACTTAATTAAATGTTAATATTGTTGAAATGTTATATTTCTGAACGTAATATCCTTAAAATACTATATTTCTCAACCACGACATTCTTAAATTATTTTATTTCATCGAATCTTTTTCTTCTCAGATTCTATTTCGCTATTTATTTATATTTTGTACGTCAATTGCTCGATTGACCCCAAAATTGTCGTTCCTGGAGGCTCAGAAAAGATGGCTCGTTGTCATCGTGGTGGTGCAGTAAATGCTTTGCCAACTTGGCTGTGTCTTTGATCTTTCTGTGGCGTTAGGAGAGGTGGAGCAGAATTTGGTGGGGTTGGAAATTTGGTTTTATCTGGACGATTTGGCACTCATTTTGCGCTGAAGGTGGCTGATTCTAAAGGAGGTGGTTGGTTTTGGCCAACTGTTTTGGTTTGTTTGCAATTTTTTGGCCTCTCTTGGATGTTTTTTTCCCCTCGGAAAAAATGGAGGCACGGCAAGTTTATAAAAAAATTATCAACTTCGCTCCCTTATCCATATTTATGAATGAATGAATTCCTACTTATTGTACTTCTCTCCGTTGGACTTTGTAAAACTTTTCCCATTAAAAAAAAAATGGTGAAAGAACTCAGTGAAAAACTCAATACTTTAAAGGAAACATGTCACGAGCATTGAGTGCTGATGCAATAGGATCAAACTCAGATCCTAACCCACGCAGGATACAAATGACAAGACTTGGCTTTGTGCGGTAATCCTGAAGTTCCTTTGGTGAGAGTCTGCAATTCTCCCTACATTTGCTGAATATAGCCTTAGGTATGACTTTCATAAAGAGTCTCCAAAACATTCCAAGCACCATGACAGGATTCACTATTGATGACTTGGGAGAGAGCTGTTGATCCATCCAAGGATCAATTGACCAATACAAGCCAAGTTGCTGCAGCTAGATTGGGTTGCAATGAACCATCAGCATCAATGATGGTTAATTCAAGACAGGGAACCCCATTCGTCACATATCCAAGAAGACCATGTCCTCTCAATATTGGAATAGATTGAGCTTTCCATTAAAGATAGTTATTTGAGGCTAGCTTAATGGAGATATCAGGTAAATGAGTTTTTGAAGGTGAAAAATCAAGAGAGAGCAGAGGTTGTAGGCAGGATTGAGGAGGTGGGAGATTCCATTGCTGGCTGTAGAAAAGCTAACCCATCGTTGCCTTTGCTGTTTCATATATAAATAGAAGATCACAGTAGTAATTATCACCTATAGGGATAACAACCAAACTGCATTGGAATTGACAGGGATATTGGCACTTACTGCACTGATCTCCCTCTCATTCCTGCAATAGTGCACTGTGGCACTGCTCCTCCACTGCAGAATACCCAGTGATTCCTGTTATATACGCTGCCGTGATATATATCACGTCTGGTAGAGTAGGATTTTGTTTGATCCCGGGATATCAGGACATGTTGCTGTTATCAATTAATGATCATCTCACCATGATCAAAACTACTTATGACCAGCCATGGAAAGGGTAAAAAAAGGAGAAGAGAAACTAGTTATGTAATTATCATATTTTTGTCCTTGTGTTGTTCAAGAAACAAAAAAATAAATATGAAGCTATTCTAGTTAAGGAAAGAGATTCGGTTCTCAGCTCTCAGTTCTTACAAGTGATATACCTACCGTAAGGATCATTTAAGGGTCAACGGAGACAAAAAGGAAATGAACTCGATTGGTTTGATTTCAACTAAAGATTCTAGCAGCTACCCGATGTAAGAACATTAGTATTACAATATGTTCAAGAAATTCCACTAAATCCACTCTCTTCACCATCCCATGAAGGACTAGCTCTGGTTTGAACTTGCTCACCACTGTTACTAGATTTGGATATCATTTCTGATCCCTCATCCCCCTCCGAAGCTGGGACTTTAGATCTTGATCTTGATCTTGATGAAGACCCCCCAACAGAGGCATCTTTCGATTTCTTTCTCCGAGTTTTCTTTGGTATTTCAGGTAAATCTGAGGGTGGCTCATTCTCTACACTAGGATCCTTATGATTTCGACTTGTTTTAGAACCATCCAATAAATCTTTGGTGCCATTTCGTGAAGACCGCCTAGATTGTTTAGGTTTATCTGATTTTTCCTTGCTTGGAGATTCAGCTAATGTACCGGTCGATGAACGCCGTCTAGATGATTTCGGCAATTCAGGCAAGTCCCGAGCTGGGGAATTTTGTGATCCTACTGGAGAACCAGGCGCCCCTGGTGGAGAATTTGGTGCCCGTGAACCTTTTCGACTTGAACCTGCAGAGCAATATCAGTCAACAATAATCAAAATGACGATTCGGTAAGCTTTATGATTCATTTTTGTTGACGCTGGTACACAACATTTAGATGTTAGGAACAAAATCAAAATATGATAGCTAACATGTTACATTGCCATGAACACCAAACAAAAGCCAACTTATAAACTAATCGAAGCCCATTTTCAAAACGGGAAAAAAAAGCCGAAGGAGCTATGCAAGAAATCAAGGTATTGTACCTTCAGACACCCATTTCACAGAACCTTCCTCCTTCGAGTCTTGATCGAGACTTAAGGGAGCCGAAGAGAATTCTGGTGGAGATTTAAACTCGGTCATCTACACAAATAAATCAAAGCACCGCCTCAATGAGGATTACAGATTATTTCTTTTGAAACAAAAATAAAAGTTGCAAAAACCTTAACTTTTCCATGTCCTTTACAACTAGTTTCGTTTGTGATATTAATGATCAATTTTCATACACGATCCAAAATAAGTTGAGAAGAACAGCATGTACCCAGCTCGGTGAATTTATAGAGGGACCATCCCATCCTATGTGGGCAACATGTTTTACATCTGTGGGATAACCAATCTGCATTTCAGGCTCTTTCCCGTCATTATCTGCAACACGGTTAAAAATTTCTATCGGTTTCACCCAGAAAAGAACACATATCATATAGCATTGTTTATTTTTCCAAGAATTGGAGAGGTGCACAAGTACCATGAGAGAGAGAACTTGCATACCGAATATTTGAGAAATGTATCTTAAGCCTTTTAAAAGGCCCTTCATTTTGTTGTTTGACATTTGGTTAACTGGAAAAGTAACTTTCTGTAAAGTAGCTAGCCTTTAGTAGGAGAGGTGTTGATGACAAATGAAAGCTTCAAATCTGAAACACAGAAAGCAAGAAGATTTTTTTTTCTTTCAAGTTAGAACATGTATATACATCTTGTGTGGCAAGAACTATCATACAAAATAAATAAAATGATTTGCGTAAAGGGTATTCATTAATGAAAATCTATGGGATTAAGAACATACTTGGACAATAAAACTTGCTTTGATGAGATAAGTCACCAGACTCATGGCAGCAATGAATTCAAACTACAGTTCTTATTAAGAAACCAGACTATCGAATTCTACAAGAAATTTTTGGCATATTTTCAACCTTCAAGAAGAAATGAAATTCAAAGAAAACTAAGATAAAAATGATAAAAAAAACACTTTGATAACTTTTTGACAAATGTCTAGAAAGAGTGGTGGTGATGAGAGGGGGGGAGTAACTCATAAAATTGCTGTTTAAGGCAAGACTCGTGTTAATTCGATGGCCATGAACCAAAAAACGAAGAATTGATCGAAGTTTTCGGTATAGGAATGAAGAGGAATGGGCCATTACTGACCACACTAAATTTAGGAAGGTTTTAACAAGTCTTTCTTCTGTATTCTATTATGAATGAAAGGCTATATGTTTTGGTGGCATGCATGGTTCTTGTTGACTTTGCTGGTGCCTGCTGACTACTCGGATGAGAAAATGGTTAGCCTGTGTATTCCCTCTGTAAACAACTATCTATATATAGGGTCCCTTTTGTGGCCGGAAGGTTCTTTTTGGTCCCTTTTCTTTTCTAAACATACTAGTCCATACCATATATAATTAAGCATTGAGGGTAATTTCTGAACAAATCAATTTTAACCCCTAGCTTAAAATATGAAGTGCATGGTTAATCATTATAAGCTAACAGAGTTTAGATAATTAACAGGTCAATTAAGAAGTGGGGGCAAAGTGTTTATGGAGGGTAAAAGAAAAAATCGCCAAGTACACCATCTCACATACATGGATCTTGTAGGATTCTCAAGAGATACGGGAAGAAAATGATTATTCGTCTCTTTTGCACCTTATGTGAATCCCGGGATATTGAAGAATATCCAAAAAGGCATTTAGGGAATCGATTTGACTATATCTCTGTAATTCGTTCCATTTGAAGTCCATTTGAATAAAGAAAGGATCCCAAAAGATCGATCTCTTGCGTATTACAATTTCTCTATTCCTCGAGAAATGAAATCTATAAAGAACTGAACCATGCTTCATACTAAGAAAGATAATAATACATTGAAAGTTATTGTGTCAAACTTGACACAAGCTGTTCGTTCACGGTGTTCTGAAGATGATTTATTTGTCAAACTTTTACTTTTCTCTTACAGCCGTTTGGTGCATTCTTTTTTATTAAGATTTTTATAAATAAAAATTTATTATGGGTTTAACAAACATACTATACCTAAAGAACATGGATTTGATAGTCAGTCAAATTCAAGGTAATATGTGTCTAGCAAACATATCAAGCTTAAAGAACTTGAACTTGACAGTCACCCAAATTAAGTTAATGTAGACCTGATAAACATATCATACTCAAAGAACTTGAATTTGATAGTCCGTCAATTCCAAAGTAACGTGGATATAAAAAATATGTCAAACCCAAAATATACTAGACCTAGAGAACGTAGACTTGACAGAAACCAAGCTCAAAATAACATAGGTTTAACAAGCATACTAGATCTAATGAACTTGAACTTAGCAAATAGTCAAGCTCAAGATAACATGGATCTCGCAAGCACGCCAAACCTAAGGAATTTGGACTTAAAAGTCAGCCAAGTTTAAGATAACATGGGTCTAGCAAGCACGCCAGACTCAAGAAACTTAGACTTAAAAGTCAGCCAAATCCAAGATAACGTGGGTCTGACAAACATATTAGACCCAGAGTACTTGGGATTAATAGTCAACTAAGCCTAAGGTAATGTGGGTCTGACAAGCATGTCAGACCCAAAGAACTTGGACATTACCAATTAGTTCTAAAGCTATATGTTTGATCTTGAACAGTCCTCTACAATAAAAATATTAAAGATATGATAAATCGTCATGTCTATACTTATAGGTGTATACAAGATTTTTGAAGGGACCTATCATGTGTATTATCTCATTAATGATATGTAAGAGATATTGGTCTCTCATTAATGTTGCCAAAAACATAAGACTTTTCATTCTCTCTCTTCTCTAAAAATGACAAGGTTCAAAGAGTATAAATACCCCCTGAACCATCCGGATAAAAAGTCAGAATTTTTAATCTCTTAGGATATGAAGATATAGATTTCATAGTATTAACCAACTAAAAATTTAACAACAAACAAATATATTTGGTCCCTGAATTTAAAGCTCTTTTAAGTCATTTATTGTTTTAAATCAATTATTATATTTCCTATAAATATACTAACTTTATCATTAGAGAGTCTTTAAATTTCCCGATTGAAACTGTTTTTGTAGGTACTCAAGCTTCTATTATAAACTTGAAATTCATTATATTAAGAAAAAAAATCCAAGTACTTGAATTAACCACTTTCTCAACCACTAAATAACATTTTATTTATATATTTTAGATTTTGAGACATCATCACATTTAATTCTATAAATACAACCGTTCTATCTTTGCCAATGTGATTAATGGGGGTATTTGCAGCTAGTCCATATCCTCTCTCTCAAATTTTCGATCAACTCTGATCTCCCCCTTCTCTGTATATTTGTTTCTTTTTTCGTGATGCTTGATCTAAAATATTGCTCATTCTTTAAGATAAACTCTTCACGACCCTTTTTTTCTTGGCTTTTTTGAGAACCCCGGATATACAGGTTACATAAAAATTATTTCATGTAGGTGTTGTAGTGATCAGGATTCAGGAATCAAGGGAGAATGTCAAGAAATCACATTTCAATGAGGATAATAAAATGAAATGGTGAATTTGCTATCACTAAAAATTGCAAATACTAGGGCAAAATGTGATCAAACTTCCTGAGGAGGTGATCAACTAAAACTGGAAAGAATCAAAGAAATAAAAAAAAATCCAAGCAAACAATAATTCAAGGTCCTGACGAACTTCAATCACCATTGACTATGGCTCATCAAGCCTTCAAATTGTCCATTCCAACACTAGCCTGCAGCAGGTCCGAAATCGTGTATCAGCGCAAACACAAAACCACGGGATGCTTAATGCAAGTCCAGTCAAACCTCAAACGTTAAAACCAATAATTTATTTGCTAAATCTTACGAGGAACTTGTGATTCTCTTCCAATAAAGGTGAGAACCTTCCACAGAAATCTTCAATGTCAGAAACATCATCTCCTTTGACACCCACTACACTCATAAACTTCTTCCTATCCGGAGCCAATTTCAAGGCAACCTGCATCCAGTTGATTGGATTTCAATAACAATGAAAACCAGTAGTGAAATGTACAATGCATTAAGATTTGGTGCAATTATATCTTATTTCAAGAAAATTTAAAACAAAATAGAGAACATTTTCACTAGAAATTTCTTTCACAAAAGTTCTACAGTTGCATATGCATATGTTTAGATGCAATAAAAGAAGAAGAAAGCATGCAACTAGTGCCAATAGAACCATATATCAAAATCAAGAACATTGATGCTACAAGTGTTTACGCTAAAACTTGAACTAGCCAGCCAGCCATGCCATTTTTTCAGGGACTTGTCGTATGAATCAGTGCAAACTTGTGACATCCTCCAGTCCGGATGCACCATTAAGTTGCGGAACAGTTCTGACAAGAAATCCATGGCCCTACAGAAGTCAAACATATACTGTCTCAAACATGAAACATAAGAAATTGCACACTCCTGACAGACACAAAACGGTAATTTTTCCAAATAAAATACGGTGTTAGTGCTAACCGTGTCAGCCAAAGTAAAGCATTTGTGCAACTGGATGAAGATTTAGCCTTTTTCGATTCAATTTCTGACTGTACTATCCTGTACAAGTAATTGAATTCTGATTGATTGGACAAATACCTAGTCTCCAGCCTCTGCAACAAGAAAAAGAAGAGTAAAGAATGTGATATTGATCAGTTTCTTCTGCAGAAAATAGCAATTGACACAGAAAAAGCATTTACAGCAGCTGCATAGAAAAGGGATCATCTTACCGATATATTACCACCAATGTCAGATTTTACAGGTCCCATGGCTGGTCCAAAGTTGTCTGCAAGCATAGAAGCAATCATTACTGGCCAAAGAGATCAACTCTGTGTATCTCCATGAAATAAACCGAAACTGTAACACCAGCAAAGGCTGTTGAGCAAATTTGCATGTTCCCAGTCATCCAGAAATCAAGGAGGAAAACAAAATTTCTTTTCAAATATTCATGGCTGAAAGAGAGAGTCACTAAAGAAGTACCACATAACAATGAAGCAATGTATTTTACATGTTCTTTAGTTTCAAGCATGAAAGAAATTGTGCAGGTATGCGTGCAAAATCAACAAGTCTCTGACAAAATAGCAGTAACTAAGATGTACCTAAAACAGGCAATACTGTTTTGCACAAATCCAAGAAAGGCTTGGCAAGAATTTCTCCCTCGGGAGACTTAACATGGTCCATCTTTTCCAAAGCTTCAGCAAACACATTTCCCTCCATTCTTCCACTATACTTGTTAGCTGCATACCAAGTTGCTTGTATATTAGCCCTAGATCGATAGAACTAAGGTATATATGCGAGTGTAAAGATTCATAAACTTGATAAGCACATTGACTACATGCAGTTATCACAACCTACAATGTAAAAGAGAGAGAAGAAAAGGGTATATTAATTTCGTTTCTTCTTACAACGACAGAGGGATTATTTATAGCAAATTTCACCACCCAAATCTCATCCTTCTTCATTGTAGTTGGAAAACTATGCTTTAGCTCTAACTCACCGTGATCTCTCCTAGCAAAAGAAGAGGGGCACCACTAGACTGCAGGATCCTGTGTTTGATTTTTGGCTTGCAAATACACCGTTGAAAAATGAATAAAATTCTTAACAGAATTGATTGATTCTGAAAGATTATGTGATGGACTGATGTTAATATTATATTAATGGGGTCAAACATGAAAAAGAGGAACTGATTAATGCTCTAATATAGTACTAAACACGAATTAATCACCTGTGAATATGAGATGCCGAGGTCAGAATCTGTGCGAAAATGTAAGATAGAAATACCGTTATTTCAGTTGTCAATGTGAGATCGATTGAAACCACGGCGTTCAAGAGCTACTTAGCCACGTAGTTTAATGAGAAAACAAAAACTAATTCCCTAGTCTACGGGAGTTCGGAACTGTTGCCGTAATTTATTTTATTTTTTCATTTGACTCAGTTTTGATCGATCAATTCAAAATCATTTTAACTTTGTGGCCAATGTGATTTTAAATGACTGGCATGATAGTTAAAAAAACATGCTTTACTCTATGACTTCGAACCTCGAACACAACATCGTGAGGATTTATTAAATCCCTCTTAATACAGCTATGTAGAATATACGTATTTAAAATTATTCGGAAACCATTCCGAAAAGAAAATTAATCTTGATTGATGCGTAAACGAGTATGAGAATGCTTCTTATCATCAAGCAAAAATCATTTATTAGTACTATTATTTGGTTAAAGTTCAAAACTCAAAACCATGTATCTGGCTGAACGGCTGTTATCCATACTAATTTTGTGCTAAAGAGTACCTAAACCAGCAAAAAATAAAGCCCTCTTTTTGTTATCTTTTGGCCATTGTCTTCTCTGTACATTTACATAAGCTTTAAACACTTGGCATGCAAACACAAGTAATGTTAGCAACGTTATTTAGCACAGACGACTGGACCTCATATTGACGATGACATCAGAGGTGCTGTGGGCATAGCGTAGATAAGATGCTAACATGTAATATTATCAATATAGTAGATGGTCTAGTAGTAAAAGTTTGAAACTATGGTCTAGTAATAAAATTTTAAAACTAAAAGATTTATTTTTCTTATAGTATCAGGTTTGAACTCTGTAGTTGCTAATATAATGGTCACTGGAGACTTACATGGTCGTTAATTTCAGGATTCGTGGGATTAGTTGAAATGCGCACAAACTGACCCGAACACTCATGTTAATTAAAAAAAAAAAAGTATAAAGCATCATTATACATAAAAGTGCTGTGGCTTCTATTGCTGTAGAAGCATTTCATACCAAGATGCTATAGACATCATAATGACTTCAATTTACCGAGGGAAAAAAAATGAAAGAGACATTTGCCGAAAAGAAAATGACTAAATCGGAGTGGGAGGGAGAGTCGCTACAACTGAAGAGAATCTGTAAAACATATTTTGAATCCTCAGCAAATTACATAAGTTGCCGAAGCTGCCAAGAATCCGAGAGCAGAATTTGGTTTAAACATATTAGTGATCCACTCCAACCATTCATGCAACGCCCATCTACATCACGTAAAAGGCCACCCATAGCTGCTCTTCTCGAATTTCCCAATGAGGTACCATCCACTGTTATCATCTTATGCTAGAATAATAGTTGATATCCTGTTATCAATCTAGCTGGATAGATTGATTCAAAAACTTGGGATTCAAAAGATTTAATTTTTAATTGAATTGAATAAGATATTAATATAATTAAATCTGATTGATTAAGACAATTTTAAATAATTTGGTTAACTTAATTAAACCTAATCTAAATTTTCTCAAGTCAATATCAATAATTTTAAAAAAAGTTATTTAAATAAGGAAACGGCCCAATTATCCAAATTCCTTTTCGAGTCGAATCATCGTTCTCCAAAGACTCCCCACACAATGTTTCTAATTCCATTGACCTTGAGTGATCAAATCGATGGTCCTATTTACAAAGTTCTCCCATAAAGCGGGGCAGCTATAGAATTTATGAAACGATTGGCTGAAAAGCGAAAACACCCAAAATTGAAAACATCATAATTATAAGCCATATATAAGAATAAAAAGAAAAGAAAGGACGCAACAGAAAATAGTTGAAAGTTTCGAAGTGATAACCAATAGTAAAGAGACACGTGTAAACATCCAATAACCCCCCCGAGAGCACCACAACCTAAACGAAAAACCCTAGAAGCAGGTCTTCTAGTATTTCATAACCTTGGTGCTCACAGCCCTCTCCTCTCCCTCAGCAGTCGCCTCTCTCCGTCGAGTTTTTGCAGATCTGCCAAAAATGGTGAGAGGGTTTTTCCATGTCCTCTGTTTTTCTCCGGAGAAAATCCGTTGCTCTATAACTTGATTCGTTTTTCTTACACTTCCCCTATTTTGTTTTTTTTTTCATGTGTAGCCGTTCAAGAGGTACGTCGAGATTGGGAGAGTGGCTCTTGTCAACTACGGCAAGGATTACGGCAAGCTCGTCGTTATTGTCGATGTCATCGATCAAAACAGGGTGGGCTTTTCTTCTCTGTTTCCCTACCTTTCCCTTGAATGTACGTAGATAAAGCTTATTGTTTCTTTATCAGCAGTTGATAATAACTAAGGATGTTTTGAATACTTTATAAGCAATAATTTAGTGTGTATTGAATGCTCATATGGCTGTGTTAGTCTGATAGTATTTTTAACTTTTTAAAAGGTTTTATTATTTTGGGCCAGTAGAGTGAGAGAACATTTGTTTTTTTAAAAAAAAAATAATAATAATTGCTTAGCATTTGTTTGCATTTTATAATCTGTTTTGATGATAGTCTGAGTTATGTTGGCTGATGGAAGGGTGAAAGCTTAAAGATTTGTGATTTTTGATGCTGTTATAGGCTCTAGTTGATGCCCCAGATATGGTTAGGAGCCAAATGAACTTCAAGAGGCTTTCGCTTACAGATATCAAGATTGAGATCAACAGGGTTCCTAAGAAGAAGGCACTAATTGAAGCCATGGAGAAGGCTGGTGGGTTACCGATTGATTATTCCTGCCCTTGTTTAATTTGCTTCCTTTTTTTTTACTGAATTTAAACTGTTCTTTGATGGCAGATGTGAAGAACAAGTGGGAGAACAGTTCATGGGGCAGGAGGCTCACTGTGCAGAAGAGACGGGCATCACTTAATGATTTTGATAGGTTCAAGCTCATGTTGGCAAAGATCAAGGTTCGCAATTCTCCATCTTGTCTTTTTGAATATTCATTATACTGCGTTTCATTTATGGTCAAACACCTCTGCTTTAGATGTTGAATTCTCCCCTTCCTTACATTCAAACCTAAGTCTATAGTAGCACTATTTGGTGTCTTAGCAAAACAATATGATTTCTTCCTGGTATCACTTTCCCAATAGGGCTTAGGAGCTTTAGCAAAACAATATGATTTCTTCCTGGTATCTCTTTCCCAATAGGGCTATGGAGCGCTGTCAGAAATTGACCCCCATCCTTTTAGGGCTGTAGAAGAACACCAACTTTCAGCTGTGAATGAGAGCATATAACTTACCTGATAAATCAAACACTATATGACCATTGAAATCGAAAAGTACTAGACTTCAAACTGCATTATTTTTTATATTTTGTACTCAGTGTTGCCTTGCTTATGTGCTTATTTCGAGGGTTAAATCAGCCCCTAGAACATGCGTATGGAAGTAATGCTCAATCATATATTTTATAAATGTGTCAAGAAGTTTGATCAATTTAAAATGGTACTGCATTGGTTTTGTTGAACCTTTCTACAAATATGTTCACAAGCTTGATACATGTTATAAATGTGCATTCCGCAGAAGGCAGGAATCGTCAGGCAGGAGCTTGCAAGACTCAAAAAGGAAGCAGCCTAAGATTTGTTCACTTCTGAGCTTTTCATTATTTTACAAGTTCCAAACTTCGCATCAGTTTTAGCATTTTGGGTTTTCCTTTCTGGCTTTTGATCAATTTCCTAGTTAGTAGCAGAAACCAATTGTTATGGATCTTGTTATGAAAGAACAGTAATGATTTTTCTAGACTTCCTATTTCGCCTGGTTATGAGTCGTTGTATTAGGTCCTTTTGGTGTTTTTCTCTGACGCTATGCCTGTCAGGGAGTCATCTTTCCTAGACCTCCATGCGATTTCAATGTGGAGTGGATGAAAGAAATGGGGGTTGATCAGAGTTACTTTTGCCTTTAATTGGATATTTTATCAAGGACAAGTCATATATTTTATCAAGGAGAAGGTATCTGCTCTTGTCCGGACTTGCAACTTGTTCGCAACTAATTCTATTCTAGAATTGATTTCAACTAACTATTCAATTTGATTTGCTAATTCAATTTTTTTTTCTTTGGAATAGTTTTTAAATTGTTGAGTTCATTTGATTTGAGAGTTTAGTGAAAATATTTTATTTATCGAACTTGACAACTTATTCCAAGCATGCACAAGAAAGAAGAGTGTTAAGTGGAATTGATTTTTAATGGGTCAAATTCTAAAGCAGATTATATTCATTTTAATGTGGTTTACAAATCTATAAAAACCTTTGATTTTAATTGGTTGTAGAATTACTTTATTATTTAAAGCTTTTTAAATACCATGAGTTGAATTAGAGTAAATAGTATATTTCCACATAAATCTTATGTTTTCAAACGGCATGTTGATATGGAGAAGGAGACGGCAGGGCAGGCGGCTGCTACCAGCCACCACATGCAGGGCCGGAGACTGCAGTAACATTTTCCGAGAGGGTTCCAATAAGCACCGCCATCTTGTTGTTAACGGTCCCGCTCTAGTTTCATTAATGTCCTGGACAGACAAACTGCAGGTGCTCGCTAATTACGAGTGTGTTCGTAATTGAGATAGTTTTATGGTTATGGATTAAAAAAATTTATTTTATAAAAAATATGATTTGTTAAAAAATTATAAATGAAATTGAAATGGTGTAAAAAATAATTTAATATATTTGGTTAAAAATATTTTTTAAATTGAGATTATAAAATAATTAAATATATATATATATATATATTAATGGTTATTAATTGAAATACTGTAAATTTAACAATTGTTATTACATCATGAAATAAATAATATTTTATATAAATTATTTTTTATTGTTTCATTTAACTATCTGCAATTCTATCATATATAAAATTCATTCGATAAGAATTATAATTTTCATGGTTTCCTGAGCGTGTAACAATATCAAGTAAAATATTATTAGGAATAAAATTAAAATTAAAATCAAATTCTACAAATGTTGCATCATCATGCGATTTTATTCTAATATAATGATGCAGTGTCATTAAATAATGTTAAACACTAATTTTTTAAATAAAACACTATTTAAAAAAAAAATTTGAATTTTTTTTATTTTACTAGATCAGAATCAATCCAATACATTTAGGTTTGAACCTACCGAACATAAATAATGAAGACGCTCTCGCTATTTACTTTGCAAAACAGTGAAGATATGGAAATACAACAAAAGTAGGAGAATGATAAAGGGAAGAGCAAGCTACCCTACGCTGTGACAGTGTCTGGCCGGTGATTGAAATGACGAAAGCCGGTGGTGAATTGAAGAAACTACTTTGCCAATGGATGATGGTACTTATTTTTCCTTTATTTCTGCTCTTCTCTCTCTTTCATGTCGCGCCTCTGTTTACAACAGTAAACACACAACACACAGAGGGACGAAAACACAAGAGACTAGAGAAAGTAAAATATAAAAGAAACAAAAGAATAGGAAGCTAGAGACATCGTCTTCAACTTCGTCCCCAGACTAGAGAGAGTAGCAGAAGAAGAGAGAATCCAGAAAGCAAAAAGAAAAGGAAGACTAGATAAAGAACAGAGGAGCAGAGGCAGCATTGATTAACCAGCCCTTCCTAACCATCATCTTCGTCTTCAAGCAACAACTTAAAGTTGCTTTTTGTTATCCTGTGATTTAAACGCAAATAGTAATGGATCCCACAAACAGTAACTTGTGCTTAAACATAACCAAACGATTTATTTTTGTGGTCTTCTCCAAAAGCAAAAGCAGCCACAAAAATAAACACTCTAAAACTTGCTGCCAGCAGGTGGCAGAGCATTCAATAGTTGCCAGATTATGAACATCACTACATAGTCAGCTAGCAATACAGAAACTACTTGCCATTGTGAACAATTTTTTTGCTGCCAGAGAACAGTAATGAACAAGTATGCTCTTTGTTTCAGAGCTACTACGTATGGAGGTGGGCATCTATATTTGCACGCCTCTCTCCCACCCAAAAACTGCTAAAACACGGTTGACAACCTACTCTCTAAACGGATTTTTTTGTCCCTCTTCACGAATCCAATTAAAGAACATATTACGAGTGCCAAAAAGGAAAGAGAATGGACCGACAAGAGCGTGTGACCAACAAAAATATACCGTTACAAGCTTAAAGGACAAGTGTAGCAGCTGCCTTTCCATAAATAACAGAAGCTCGAGAAAAATCATCCAGAAATGGAGCTGCTTCCCTGGAAGCAAAATAGCCACCAAACAGCAATCATATGAACTTTTGTTACCTGGGTGATGAATAATCACCGCATGACAGTCATCTCTCCCACCCAATAAAGCATCTGGCATTCCTGGAAATCACTGCAGAACTCTGGAGTGCATATTGATGTTATTGCACAAAGGCAGCTATGTTGCCAGTTGGAGCATGTCAGAACAACAGAACAGATTTTGATGAGTTCCGCTGAGGAGTATTGTGTCCAAGTAACAAATTTTCATTCCGTACCCAAAGAAGCAACAGGAGATATTGTGGGTAACTGCAAACATGCAAAGGACTAGCAAAATTGAGTTCAACATATGAATAATCTAAAAAAAGGAATGTTGGAATATTTCTTAAATCCAAAAAATATTAATTTCTGTAAACATTGTTCATCGTCAACAAATTAGCAAGGAAAGACATTTATTGGCAGGAATAAAAAGACAGTAAACATCTGAGATATATGTGGTAGTAGGTAGATCAATGGTTGAAATAAACAATTCGAACAACAACAAAATGCAGCAAATTCCTTATTCTTTTTATTTTCCTCAAAAGCAGTCAAGGGCCTCTGCTGACATTTTAATGATTTTCCCTTTACATTTTGGGAAGTTTAAAATTCTTATTAAAAAGTCAGAACTACCATATGTTTTTTGAATTTTGAAAAAGATAGAATTTCAGGCAAAGTATAAAACTCAACTGAAATAAAGGCACTGCAAAATTTTACATATCTTTCTTTTGAGGGAAGTCAACCTCATTCCTAACACAACCTTACCTCAGTAACCTAAAAAGGAGCCTCAAATGATTCATCCCAAACCTCTGCACTTCCATTTGAGACATCTTCAACATCTTCTTCCATTGAAAGCCTGATATATTCTCTATGTGCAAAGCGATCCCACTCTGTTAAAGTTGGCTCCTCACGCTCCTGCCCACACCAAAAAATGCAAATTAGGCCGTTATGATCTGTGAAGATATGATAATGAAACCAGCATCATTGGATCCTCAATATATTATTATATAAAAGCTAAAAAGCAAGGGAGCAATATTAAAATGCTGAATGTACCTGGCGAATGAGAAAGGGGTCACGGCTTTCAAAAGCTACAAACTTATTGAGGTTGAAAAGGATATTGAAAACATTTCCTGAAAGTTTGCATCCTTTCAAGTCACGCAGTGTGATATAATCTTCCCTCTGCAACAAAAAAGTGTCATTGGAAATGTAAGCTATCACAAAAGGACAAGGATTCCAAGGTATCCAAAAGAAACAAGTATTTACCTCTGGTGCAATCATGTCAACTATTTGACACAAGATATCCTCAAATAGCACAGGTTCCTGGGCCATGCATTCTATTCGGTGCAGCTGCTCCTCATAGAAGTATTGCAATTCATTGGGTGTCAACACACCATTTCCATCTAAATCTAAGCACTTGAACCTGTGAATAAAACTTAACAAGATAAGAGAGGACAGCCGATACAAACATAGATGACTTCCACATACATAGAGCATCAGAAAACGAGGTAGACCCTGACACAAGATTTAAATAGAGGAAGCTTTCAATACACTTGAGCATTAAGGAGAGTGGATGAGATGTAACATGGATGACTTCCATAAGCCAGTGGAGACAGCTTTTTCTAAGATAACGAGGGCACGTACATACAAGCATAGATCACTTCCACAGACACAAAGCATAAAAAATCAGGACTTGTGTGTTAAGCCTTGGTACCAGAATTGAATAGAGGAAGCTTTTCAAATCATTGGCTCGTTTAGGTTGTGTTTGGTTTTAGGTTAAAGGGGGTTAAACCTCTTTTAATCTTGTTTGGTACATTTTGAGGGAAAATTAAGGGTTTAACACTACACCTCAAAAAGTAGGTTAAGCGTTAACCTAGGTGAAAGTGGGGGGGAAATGTTATGGGAGAATTTTTTTGGGATTTGTGCAATTTTTATTTTTTTTCCAAATTCACCCATTTGTTTGATTCCCTTTATGGCATAAACATGTTATATATATTTTTATTATATTTAATTTAAATATTGATTTAAAATTTATTGGATCACACATTTACACACAATTTTCACACCTACCAAACATCCTAAATACTTTACCCTTTAACCACTTTTTTACACCCTTAACACTTCATCCCTTAACATCCTAAATCTATCAAAACTTAACCTCAAATTTTTAACCGCGAACTAAACACAAACTTAGGAGAGTGGAAGGGATGCACACTTTAGTATAGGCTTGGTCCGCTTCGTTCACAGTACAAACAAGGAACCCATAAAGGATAACAATCCCCATCTTGTTGATAGAGCTATTTACATCACTGTTTAAAGTCGGTTATTATCCTGGAACAAGTGCCTTTTTTTCCCAACCTCAGGTCTAAAACAAATGAGGGAAAGAGGCTGTTCTTCATCTTTGAGGGATCAGTATCATACTCGCACCTAATTCAATGATTAGAATGGAGGTGAAACGAAACACACTGCCACTTCCCTTTGTTTAAGAATCACAAGGTGAAATTTAGAAGGGAAATTTGGTGGGAGATATGTAAGAGCAGTTTAGCATTCTTACATTTTAGATCGAAAAATATGTTCATGGAAATGTTTTGGCCAGTGGTAGAGGTATATAATTTTTTACTGATTGAACCACTTGACTTTTAAATTAGATTTCTAAAGAATTGAATTAGTTGAAACTAACATTAAGCAACTCGAGCAAGATGCTTCAAGAATAATGGAAGGATACAAGTAGCAATGTTATTCGACCATCACCTAACTGAACAAAGTTTACAAGTCAGTAGTTGATAATCATTTTCTCCCAGTCCTGTCCATATCATTCTTTTAAAAGCACCTACTTTTTCAATATTACATGCATCCCAGGACAGATGTCTGTAGTCAATATGTGGCTCGTCATTTATTCAAATTATTATTGTGCTAAAAGGATAAGTCTACACCCAAGGCACGGCGAAATTTAGCTGGAAAATAGTTACTCAAACTATGGACATCACTCAAATTGACAATCCCCATCAAACAGATCAAGTGAAATGGCTAATTAGATCCAACTTTTTATAATTTCTTCCGAGCTTAATGCTGACTTTTGACATTTTGAACAAGAATTAACAGTGTTCATCAACACAAAATAAATAGTGTCCATCAAAAAATGCATCTCCCACAATATCTGTATCCTAATAAACTAGCCCCTAAATTTTATTTCTTTCGTTTATGTATCCATTTTGATCTGAACAGACAAACAATTATAACAAGAAAATCACCTTGTTGTCAAGTATGCAAAAACTTCACGTCCCATTTGTCATTCAAGTCATTCCCGACATGAAATGAAAGGTAAAAGTCTAAGAAAAGAAAGCAGATAATACCAGTATTCAAGGCTGGGCTCAGATGATTTGTCCTCCTCTGAGAGCATGAAGTAAACAAAATCTTCATAACACATCTTCTCTTCAACATTGCTAGTAAACTTCCTTGGCACCTATGATGAAATTAAAGCACAAACACAATATTTACACCTCATTTAGAAGAAATGTCTCTAAAAAGTCAAAGTTCATTTGTATCAAGCTTCAGAGAAGGAAGCAATATGACACCAACCAACCTGTGAAAAAATTCTATCAACAATCCTGTAGGTAAGGGCATGATTACCATATCTGACGAGATTCTCCTTGTCGATCAAGAAATCATGGTCTGTATCCAGCTCCCAAAACTTGCAGTATATTACATAGAAATGTTCATATGAGAAGTACCTAAAACAAAGGGCAGCACATGGTTGTAAACTCAAATATAATAATTACTAGAATCAACTCATGTAAATCCCAATGCAAGTCTTTCCATATTATCATTTATCAACCAAGAAGAAGAGTCAAACACCTTAATAATAAGGACATAACTTTCAAATAGAAATACAACAGTAGAATGTCATTTGGTGACTTGGCGAGTTGAGTTTTAGATCAAATTGGTTATCCAACTATTTTTATGCCTATAAACTGAAATTTAGATGCTTGAATGCATACACTAGTAAGGATGTTGAGGGCTTGCTGTTCAATTAAATTGAGATAAGAAATTCACATTCCATTTTCTAGCTATTCCTATTAATTTTAAATAAATAAAAAATCATTTAAAGAGTTTGCTGGCACCCCGACCTTATAACTTTGTTAATGTCATCTTCTTCATCTGCATGGTGCATTGCATCAATAAGATTTCCACGTTTCAGCTCCCGGAGTGTAAGACAGCCATTTCCTGATCTATTGATGTAGTAAAATATTCTGTATATGACAGTTTCAGCTGGGCCATTACAACAAGAGTTCATATTGGTCAATATCAGTTGCAGAAATGGAAAACTTCAAAAATTTGAGAGAAAAAAAAAAAAGCATTATGATGATGAGAGAGTATATAAAAGTCATCCAAAAAGAAGCCTGTAAGATAAAATGGCCAGTTAGGTGCAGCCATTTTTGACTCAATAAACCCTTATTTGGTATTGACTCATTTATGTCTCAGTTGATCCCAAATGTTGTCATACAAATCAAGGAAAAATAACTGTATATCCATAAATCGATCAATTCCAGCCAAATCCCACCAACTAAATCCCTCATCAATATATAATAAGAATCAAGTATCATAATTGTCTTAGGGCTGCAGTTTGTAATTATTTCTGTTTGTATGGTATTATTTGATTTTGTCCCCCAAGTCCAAAATCATTTCTGTTTGCACATCTCAATGGTCCAGCATTCTTTTAAAAATGAAAACCATAAAAAAAAACTATGATAACATGCAACAAAAAGCACCTTCCATAGGTAAAACAAGAAACTTTTCCTTTTCCCCTTTCGATAACTGCAACGGTAATAATCAATAACACTTGCTGCGTCTTTTTTGACTAAAACCTTTGATATAGTCAACAGGATTAGGATATGGCCTACAGATACCACAGATATGGTGAACTCTGAAATGGTCATCCCCCCTGTGAATTGTTTTAGTAAATAATTGCATGCAGCAAGAGGAAGGAATCACTGAAATTAAGGGCAAAGCTTCATTTTCGAAAATTAAGCAACACCTCAACAATAAATGTTGGTGATGCTTAGCTGAAAAGCTAAAATAACACACTGATTAATGAAGTGCTTACCATATCTTTCTTGAAATTCAGGAGTATTCTGTAAGAATTCCAACCCTGAATGAGTTGCCAAAAGTTCTCGAAGAATAGGTTTGAAATCAGACTGATATGGTCAAAGTAAAAATGATAATTAGTCCAAGAAAAATTGTTGTTTGAATACAGGAGCTACCAGGAAGCCAAATTCAATATGTTCAACAAATGCATAGAAAACAATAGGATCGCATAATGAACCTGAGTAAGGTATTTGCAGTCTGGCTGTTTTAGAATATTGAATATTTGAGTTGCTACGTCCAATGTTAGCATGTTGCTATCCACCCAGTATTTGACAAACGCATCCCTACAAACAAACAACATGAGTAAGGACCCAATAAAACATATATTCAGAAAAGTAGATGCACCCAGCACCAATCAATATGAAATAATGGAGTGGGTTAATACTTGAGAAACAAGTAATCAATCCCTCCCAAAATACAGCAACCAATAAACATGGCATCTATGAAGATTAAGTGGAAGCTAAACTTCCATTGGTGATGTAAATTGGGCACAAAATGCATTTATACACGGGAAAGAAAAAATAGCATGTTTGAGAAATGCAAAATAATAAACAAGCTGAAAAGTTTTGTAAGGAGAAAGGCTGTAGGCAAGATCCTAAAAGTTTAAACTTCATCTGGTCAAAAATAAAATATTTAGGAACAGAGCAGAAGCACCTACCTGGTCACTATCCCAGTGCAGTCAACATCAATCTTTCTGAAAAGCGCATAGGAGAAGAAGGATGGTAACTTGCAAACTATCTTTGTAACAGATTTAAATTCTGCACTACAAAAGCATAAAGATTAATTGCTTTGAAGTTAATGTGTATCTTCTCTTTCCCTCTGTCTTGGCACAACAAGAGATGGAAAGAAAAACAAGAGCCTTCAACAATAAAATGAAGGTCTTCTTCCCCCCATAAGATAAAAAGAAAAGATTGTGTTTAGAGTGAAAGGGCGAGTTATGAATTGGTTATGGTTCTAACCATCAATGAGTAGCCCATCCAGATCATTTCTGAAAAGATGATTAATTCTAGAAAGACAATTTTCTTTGAGTTCACTTGCTGCTGGACGACCATTTTGAAAATAAAACTGCAAGCAAATGAATGCATAAGTACTCCAGCCTTGAGCACGCAAGAAGATAAGAATTTCCAATTAACAAGTCAACCTCAATTATGACAGTATCTTACAAAAAAAACTGACAGAAGTAAACGAGACCTGAGGTATAACTTCCCGTACAGGTTCCCTGACTAATTTTAACGGGGAACCTAGAGAAGAAGGACTAGTTTTCTGCTTAGACGTGCATGGAGAACCAGATGAACTTCTTGGTGAAATTGGAGGTGCACTACCAGCAGGAAACATAGAAGGCAATGAATTGACCCCACAAGCACTCGCATTAGTAGAGCTACCAGGGATGTTGATGGGATTGCCAGCTTTTGCATCATCAATCAAAGTTTTCACCTGCACTCGCATTAAAAGAGTTAGCCAAGAACAGGCAAAACAATTCCATATATGGGCCTCAAAGCAAGTAATATGAAAAAAAAATCCAATCAACCAGATATGAATCATCATAAATCAAGTCCCACGATAGCAAACATAGATTCGATAACAATACACGTGCAATAACCTAAAAAGGAAATCGGTAACCAC
Organism: Populus deltoides; assembly: GCA_015852605.2. Taxonomy (NCBI): domain Eukaryota; kingdom Viridiplantae; phylum Streptophyta; class Magnoliopsida; order Malpighiales; family Salicaceae; genus Populus; species Populus deltoides. The sequence continues at coordinate 2,320,449 of CM027571.2, forward strand.
CCAATTCCACCACGTAAGGTGTATCATCTTCAAGCCTGGATATCTAATTATCTATAATAGAGATAGGACACAGTGGGCTTCTACCTAATGATAGAGAAAGAGGAGACACGGTTGGCTTCTTTCTACCTATAGGTGGACAAAAGATGGATGCTATTATCGAAAAAACAGGAAAAAAAAATCACAACAGTAGTAAATTACGCCATAATAACATTAAAAAGGATAAAAACCATGGCATCGTCATCAAATAACCTCAAACCGATTTCACACTACGACTTGCAAATTTATATAATTGAATAATTAAATGAAAGTAATTGTAGAAAAAGAAAAAAAGAAAAGTAGCGATACCAGTCGGGAGGTGTCAGAAAGCGAAATCCACTGAGAGAACAAGTCCTCGGCAAGTTGAGGATTTTCTTTAAGCACAAAAGAAGAAACTTCTGGTAGCTGTAGCAGTTCAGCGTCCAAACAACAAACTTCTTCTCCTGCTACTCTATCAATATCCATCGCTTCTTCCACAACCAAACCCTAATTCCTCAAAAACAAACTTCAGAATTCGAAGATCGATAGTGAAATTCGATTGGAGATGGATGGTTGAAATTGTTCAAGAGGCGGGAAGAGCGATGTGATTGCAGTTTGTTACGAAGAGACGAGAGAGAGGGCGAGAGGGATGGAGTTGGAGGGGAGGGGAGGGGAGGGGAGGTGAGCGAGAGCGAGAAGGGGGAGAGTTTCGAAGTAACAGAAACCGCCCAGGAGAGATGCCGTACAGGAACAGAAGTCCGAGAGTTTCTCTCCCTTTCTTACCCAGCAGACATACTTGTGAGACCCGACCCTGGAAAAGGGCTGAGTCATTGGGTTATTGGATAATTTACGGGTCACTAAATCAATCAGCGCGCAGGGCCAATCGTTTTTAATAGAACAGGATTATTTCCCTCTTTTAAAAAAATAATTGATTTTTATCACTGAGTTAATTAAATTATTAAAAATTTAGCCAAGTCAATAAGATTTTACCGGATTAATTCTTGCTTGATTTAACTAAAAATTTAATCCGGTTTCATGTCTCAGACCGTCAATCAGGCTGAGTTTAACAAACATGAACAAGAGATTTTGTTCAATTCAAGCTCTTGTTCAGCGACATTGGCTGTCTAACTGACCGACAAACCGATTTGTACGAATTTTTATACGTATGTTTATACGGTCCGTTATGTATTAACTTTAACTTCACGTGGATGAGCTTTTTTCTGTCTTGATATTTTTTTTTTTCTCGTTAAGGACATGCGTCGTACAGATGAGAGGATGAACCTTTTCTTTTTATTTTTTCTGGATTTTCTTAGGGTTTGATGATGGGATTTTTCGACGTCTCTTCTGGAGTAGCTAAATTGTTCTGCAATGGTGTGTGAGTGTATTGTTTTTAGTTTTATTTATTTAGTGGAAAATTTTAGAATTTTTAGAAAAATAAAAAACTAAAGAAAATGTGTTCATGAAGTGAAAGTGATGTTGTTCGAGATTTTTCACCGTGATTTCTTCATTTTTAAAGATGAAAAATTTATAAAAAATATATTATTTAAAATTCTTCTGGAAAATTAAAAGATCATTTTTTGAAAGCAAACATGATATTTATCGTGATGGGCAATAGAGTAATATACTAAATTACATGTAATAATTTCTCAGTTCATTTTAAATACTTAACGGTAAATTTCATTTAAAAAAAAAACCATAGCACTCAACGTATTTTTTTAACCATAAAATTTGCTCGTTGGATCCAGTTCCATGGGTTCATTAATATTTTTTTATCCTCTACTATTAAATTTGTTTTTTTTCTAAGTTATTTTATTTTTATAACACAGAACATGATTTATTAGGTTAACTCAATTAATTTAAATTTTTTTAATTAATTTTTTTTCAAATCATCATTTAATACTAGGTTAAATCAATGTTTTTATATATAAAAAAAATCCTTTAATATGAGATTTATTTTTTATTAGATTATTTTAATTTATGATTCGGATCACGGGTCTAGTGGATTAACCCGGTTGATTCAGTTTTTTTTCTTTTTCTTGGTTACTTTTTTTCTTTTAATTCTATCATTTTAACATTGAGTTGATTGAGAATTAGATTTTGCAATTTGTTTTGTTTGCTTTCTGTATACTGGGTTATTTCATAACCTGATAATAGTGCTTAACGAGTCACTCCAAGTTGATTCGGGTTGTTTATTTGTATTATTTTTAAAAATTAATTTTTTTTAATTTTATCGTTCAACACTAAGTCGATTGGAGGTTGAGCTTCATGGTTTATTTTGATTTGCTTTCTACGGGGATATCTTGATTTTATGATTGAGGTCGCGGGTTTTAGCATTTTAATTCTGATTAAATCAAGTTATTTTTTTATTTGATTTCTAAGAGGTTATCTCGATCTCATGATAAGGGTCGCGAGTCCTTCACCATTTGATTTACTTTTTATTGGGTTGTCCTTATCTCGTAACCCGGGTCGCGAGTTTGACTGGTTAACTCAATTGACTCTATTTTTTTATTGGTTTTTTTTTCAATTTCATCATTTAATATTGTGTTTAATTGAGAATTAGGCTTTGTGATTTATTTTAATTTGCTTTTTATTAGGTTGTCTCAACCTCATGACTTGAGGACAATGCTTAATGTGTTGATCCAAGTTGACTAAACTCATTTTTTTGTGTTATTTTTTTAATTAAAAGTTTTAAAATTTTCATTATTCAACATCAAGTCTGACATGGTCGATTAGGAATTAAATTTTATAATTTGTTTTAACTTGCTCTTTATGAGATTATCTTGGACTCATAATTAAAGTTGCAAATTGATATGTTAGCCCAAGTTAAATAATGTTTTTTTTAATTTTCTTTTTATAAGGTTCTCTTAGTCTTATGACTTAGGTCATGAGTCTGGTGAGTTGACGCGGATCATTATTTATATTCTTTTTTTAACTAATTTCTGTTTTAATATCACCCTTCAACAGGTTAATAGAGAATTGAACTTTGAAATTTGTTTTGATTTATTTTTTATGAGATTATCTTGATATTATAATCAGAGTAGTGGGTTTAATAGGTTAACTCTAGTTATTTTTTTAGTTTTTTTTAATTTCATCATTTAATATTAAGTTAACTGAAAATTATATTTCATAGTTTATTTTGATTTATTTTCCATGAGGTTAATGTTATTTTAGTTTTATAACCCACTATTTTTATAGGTCACCTCAGTTACTTTTGGATGTGCAAAGTCAACCTGGATCACACTAAGTCAACCCCCACACTCTTTATTTTTTTCACTAGAAAAAAATACCAGCAATATTTCAATATATTTTTTACGTTTAAGAAAAATTTAACCCGACCTGCAACACATCACGAATCAATGATCCAACTTAGTATTGCGGTTTGGGTTTTCAAGCCCATTTGGTATTATAGCAGCGGATGTTTTTTAAAATGTTTTTTCACTTGAAAATGCATTGAAATAGTTTTTTTTTTAAAAAAAATTATTTTTAACACCAGTACATTAAAACGATAGAAAACACACAAAAACATAATTCATTTAAATCAAAGAAAAAAATCTCAAATGTTTTCAAAAACATTTTTGAAATACAAAAACAAACATGCTCTTCAAAAGAAGCATGGTTTTTTTTTTGTGTTAACCCAGGTAGCCTCACATCTTTTTTAAAGGGTGAGATTAGTCCTGTTCGAGGTTCGTGGCTACCCTCCCAACAAGTACGCTTTTTGGAGATCAAACTTGTATTCTCACTTTTACAAGGATATAATGGTGCCTTAACCACTAGACTAGTACTTCACTGATAAAAGAAGCATGATTTGCATTATAAGCAATAAAATATTAAAAATAATAATAAATAAAATGAAAATTCAAAAAGTTTATCAAACACACCAAAATCATGCGAAACCTAGTAAAATTCTATTGTTTTTTTTTATATAAAAATTAAATATCTACACTATAAGCAATAAAATATTGAAAATAATAATAAATAAAATGAAATTTCAAAAAGTTAATCAAACACACCAAAATCATGCGAAAACATAGTAAAATTCAACTGTGTTTTTTTATTAAAAAAAAATTATAACCAAGCAGATTCTCTGCCATTACTCCATGACCAATTGATCTCTTTCATTTTATTAGTGATGCATGCTGCACGTGAGAAGCACAAGATATTATCAGTTTAGTGTGGATTTAGTATTGTGATATAAAATATTTAAATTGAACGTGTGATAAAATAATATTTTTTAAATATTTTTTTATTTTATTTTTATATTAATATATCAAAACATAAAAAAACCTAAAAAAAATATCATTTTGATGTTTTTTAAATAAAAAATAATTTTAAAAACTTATTAAAAAAAAACACTCAATTGAACAATTACCAAGGATGCATAATAAATACCAGTTCAAACAATGTTAGAGTAGAAGAGAATATACATAACAAACAAATACTTTTTGGTTTGAAAAAATATACAATACTCAAAGGAAGTGGTTCAGCTAACACACAAAAGACTCGTTCAATTTAAAATTTCAGATCCAATTCTGCTCCTCTTATCTTGAAATCTTTGATATTTAACATGATTTAAGTACTTTTTCCTCGAAAGATTTTCAAAATAGAAAATACACATGAGCTAAGAGTCATCAATGGAGTTGTTTAATTATCTTTCAAATGGCAATCTTATTGACTGACTTTGAAAATTTATTTCACTTGTACATGAGTTAATGATGTACTGAAAATATATAAATGGAATCCATGCGGAGTAGCAATCTTAGTTTTTTTTTTTTCTTTTAACTATGGGTATCCTACTAGCTTACATGCATCTCAACTAATCCTCCGAGACCCTAAAGTTAACGATTATATAAGTCTCGAGTGACTTTAAGATTTATAGCACTCGAACTGGTAACTTTTAAGGAACAAACTCAAAACTTGACCAGTTGAGTTATACCCTTCAAGATTAGCAATTCTAGTTGTTAAAATATATAAATGAAACTTGTTTGATCAAAGTTAAACTTAGTAAACTTAAGAGATTTTGTTTTTAAATTAAAAATAAAAAAATTGTTTTGATAAATATATTGACATGAATTAATATAGTAACTCGTGAATTGATCTAATATTTTAGTGAATTATATCTCTTTTCAGGCTTGACAACTATGAGTCAAATATCATTTTTTTTAAACTTGACTCTTGGTGGATCGACCCGGAAACCCTCTAACTAGGTCTTCGACAAGGGCAAGTTTCATTTAAAAATAAGCAAGTAATTGACTTGGATAAATTTAGGTGCTCGGCAAGTCAACATGTTTTATTAATGTTGTCAAAAGTTAAAAAAGCTCCGATTATTATTATTTTTAAATAATATAATTTTAATTTTTTATTTATTTAAAATAATATTATTTCAATAGCAACAAATGAACTTATAAATTAAATTAATCCGCTCAAGTGGTGAACGAGGTATAGAACCCTGTCCGATACACACAATACAAAGAAAGGAACCTACGAGGAAGGAGGTTTTGCCGTTTACCCTCCAATTCCAAAGAAGAGTCAAAATAAAAAAAAAAATAAAAAAAATCTCGAGAAGATAATTACATACTGACATATTTACAGTCCAGCCCCTCATCACCAACGTATATTTTAGTAGTTAAATAGAAAAAGGAAAAAAAAAAGCGCAAAATTTCAAGGCGCTTTCTCTCCAACCCAAACAGTACCTCTCCTCTGCGTATCTGTTTCTCAGCTTCTCTCCTCAACAAACAACGTTGTTAAGAAATCAAAATCCTCTGTTGTTTTAGTCAATAATAAAAATGAACCTCTTCAACAAGAAACCAAACCCTAAAGGTTCGACCATGCCCTCTCTCTCTCTCTCCCTCGATCTGCTCCATCAATTCCATGACTGCTTGCTTGATCATCTCTGTCTGTTATATCCGTGCAGTCGCTCGAATTTGTTGCTCTTCTTTGATTGATAAAGCCATCCAATTTATCTCACCAGCGTCTTAGTTTTTTTGAGTTGACCTGTTTTCTTTCTTTTTTTCTTTCTGAGATGTGGAATGGATGCAGCTCTGCTTTGATTTTTTTTTTTGGGTTAAATTGTGAATTTCTTTTTTGGTTGCGCAGAGGCGCTTAGAGACAGTAAGAGAGAAATGCAAAATTCTACTAGAGGTATTTGCACTGCTATTTTCTACTTCTAGCCAAGTTTACTTTCAGCTTTCGAATTCAAAACCAGATTAAATGCAAAGGGTGATCAAACTCTTAAGAAATCATATTATATAGCACTGAATTTACTTGTATTTTCCTTTTATTTTTGGTTTTGGTTTGGTTTTGAGTTTTTTCGAGTAGAAAAGAAGGGACATGTGATTTGGTTCGTTATGGTGGTTTGTATGGAAATGGAACTTAGTGAGATAACTAAAGAAGCTCAAATGGGTCGTGTTTCCATTTGCTGAACTGTTAGCTGGGGTGTTTAGATTCAAGAACCTGGTACCACCTTCTATTATTTGGATTATGAAGTGAAATGGGCCGGCCTGTTAGTTGTTGAAAGCCAAGGGATGGCATTGGATTTTTGTTTTGGGTAACCCAAAAAGCTACTTCAGGGTAGGTCCTCCTCTGGGAAGTTGAATGATTGTCAATAATGATGGTCGAGAGTGGAGGAAATGGTGGGAACTTATATATGATGCAAGCTTTATTGCAACTTACTGTGCCATCATGCAAAGACGATATCTTCTCAAATAAAAAATAAAGGAAATAGAATGATGCAGTTTCCTCATATGGATGCTATATTAGAGACAGACTAGAGCTTCTGTGGTACAAGTGCATCAAATTTATGGACCCATCAAGTTCTTGCCTTTACTTGTCTTAACCTATTGAATGATCACATAAGTTTGAAAAACATGGAAGACAATTTTGTAAAGCGCTTGATTTTGGGATCCTTTTTGGACTGCCAAGAGCACAGGGTCTTAAATGGTATTTTGGGTGTGGCTTTTACATTCTCCATGTCATTGAATCCCAAGATGTAATTATGGAGGGAGAATTAAACTATCTTCTGGTTATCATCCTGTTAGATTACAAGGCGGGAAACTTTTTTGAATCTCATGTTATTGTTTTTTCTGGCTTTCACCTTGATTCAGGTTTAGAGAAGGAAATCGGAGCACTGCAGCTAGAAGTAAGTAAATGTTGTAGAATGATGATTTCTTTTTACGGTTTTGCTGTTAGATTAGATCTAACATATTTGTCATCTCTTCAGGAAAAGAAGCTTGTTGCGGAGATAAAACGAACAGCTAAGACTGGAAATGAGGTATCTTGCTTTAATATAGATTCTCCTTGCTGCAAGAAGACTTAAGTTGCTGTGTTCTGTAACTTTTCCATAACAATATTCATTCATATTTCTTGAATAATGAATACTGAACGTCATGTTCTTCTACTTAGGAGCTAGATGTCCATTATGAGTTCAAGTAGTATTTAATGCAGTGCTTTGCATTCAGTAGGGATCATTTTACCAAAATTTTCAAAAGATATGAAGCTTGTTGACGAGTGTGATTGCCTTCAATCAGCTACCTAGTTAATCCTTTTCAATTCTTCTCTTATTCTTTTTTTTTTTTTTTATCATCTGGACAATGCATTTTGCAGGCAGCTACTAAAATTCTAGCCCGGCAGCTAATCAGGCTCAGGCAGCAAATAGCTAATTTACAAGGTAGTCGAGCTCAAATGAGAGGCATAGCAACTCATACACAGGTAAAGCTGTGAAACCATGTCCTTTTTTCCTTACTGAGGCGAAATGGGTGGATTGCTCTTTTTAGTGCATGTGCAATGTGTTCTTAACAATGTTTATCTGCTTCACCAGGCAATGCATGCCCAATCTTCAGTTGCTGTTGGTTTAAAAGGTGCCAATAAGGCAATGGAAGCTGTGAATAAGGTTAGTCATAGACTCATAATATATGTAAGGGCTTTGTATTGATCGAGTGTCAGATTAGTATCAACATATTTTAAGATGCAAGTCTGAACACTGATAATGAGCTTTAATTTGAAAGCAGCTGTGATAAGAACATCATACAAGTTCTTTTTAACTCAATTTTTATTTCATTGCTACACAAATTAGAACTTAGAATTTTGCAATTTTTACTTTGTTTTGGGGCAATCCTGATGACTATCATGATTTAACTGCAGCAAATGGCGCCTGCAAAGCAAATGAAGGTTATAAGAGAGTTTCAGAAGCAGTCAGCACAGATGGATATGACTGTAAGATCATGCTTTTAGTTCAAAATAATGTACCATGATAGGAAGTTCATGTTTGCCATTCTTTTCTCTCCTCAGAGGTGCTCATTTTTACTTTCCCTCGCAGACTGAAATGATGTCAGATGCCATAGATGATGCCATAGATAGTGATGAAGCTGAGGAGGAGACTGACGAGCTGACAAATCAGGTAGTTCATTTGCTCACATTCTTTTATCAATAGAGACGCAAATACTACTTAATGTGAAACTTTGTGTAAAGTGAGAACCATTGGGGTTTTATGATATATTAATCGATCTAGTAATCATGGATGTAAGATGTAGATCTCCAAATAAGTTAGGGGTCTAGAAGTTTGTTATGACTGAATTATTGTAAGCCATTAAGTATTGAATGTCTTTTTTCTGTTTACATAACTGGAAAGCTGAGAAGCAGAAGATCCTATAGAGTGAACACCCCCCCACCTATAGCAAATCATTCTTTATGAATCCACTTATAATCTGCTGGCCTTAAAAACAAGTAGGAACTCATGATATTTTTCCTTTTTGATTTTTCTTTTAGGTGCTGGATGAAATTGGCGTTGATGTTGCCTCGCAGGTTGGTGTTTGTAGTAATTCATTATACAACTGTCGTTTTCAGTTGATTATTTTCCTCTTCATAATGCTAACCTGAACTGAATTTGGCAGTTGTCAGCAGCACCAAAAGGTAAAATTGCAGGGAAGAACAGAGAGGATGCCAGCAGGTATGTTTCTGTTTCTGAATTTTGCTATCAAACAAGAAAAATATTTATACATAAAACCAATTCACCCGTGGCTTTTAAGCCAAGCTGTCACCTCATACTGTTACTGAATCGGACCTTTTAAATGACTTCATAAGGCATGATTCGGACCTTTGATCTTGGGGAATGATGGGCCTTAGCTTCGCAGTTTTTGCTAATGGGATTAAACATTCCCCAAAAAAACAAATAAAAAGGAAACCAAAAACTCAGTTTTTTCTCTCTAATGTTTGCTCATATTCTGTTTACCCCTTGCAGTTCTGGCATTGACGAGCTAGAGAAACGATTGGCAGCTCTGAGAAACCCTTAAGATGACCCACATACAGTTTTCATCCCTACTGGATGCTCCGAGCTTCGCTTGTGTTTGATTCTTCTTGGGGCTGTGTGTACATATACCCTCTTCAAAATCCATGTTTTCCCAAAATGTTACTCATTTGTTTACTTGTTCTAACAATTTTACAGAAGTATTTAATTGGATTAATCTCGGGTACGAGTTCGTAATGTGTTAATAACACCACTCCACGTTGTTATAATAGCACTCGTACAATTAAGGGGCCGGGGCTGCGTTTTGGCTCCAACCATAAATTCAATCCTAACTATTTAAACTCTAATTCGGAAAAAACTATAATTTACAACTTGTTTTAAAGCTAATATCTTCCCCCCGCAACAACAATTGTATTCATAAAAATTCAGAAGGAAAACTAATGAAATGAGTGTTGCAGAATATCACAACACTGCAACTGAGGGCAACTGGCTTTTCAGGATGCAACTGAAATAGAGTGTAAATTGACCTTGTGATATAAACAATTTCTTGCACAAACATTTGAACAAGATATTATAAGGCAGAATGGCCAGCTCATTTGATGACACAGAGTGTGGAATGCGACCGTTAAAGGAACAAACAAAGAGTAGCAAATGAGTAAAGAAACGGAGTAATAGTACAACTCAAGTTCCATATTATGTAAGAGAATTCCGATACATTTGTTTCTTCTCGGATGCGTCTAAAACATGTTGCAACCGTCAGAAACATTTCAAGGGGCAAGGATGAACGAAGAAAGGTAAAAAAGACAGGAAATGTTCTATCAACATTTGACGGTGGTCTCTCATTGCGGTAATCATCTGATAATTTCCCATACACGAGGGATTATAAATTCAAGGATTTCTTCACATGAAAAATCATGTATCTATTAGATATGTGCGCATATTATTTTCTTACTAAATCAACCCTGCGTCACTTCCTGATGGAGAGGAACTCAAAGCTCCGGAAAGTGTCCTCATGAGTGCCTCTAGCAGCTGCAGGACGTGTCTGGGATGATTTGAGCTCATAACCTGGTTGAATTCTTTGAGCTGAAGTCAGACGGCCACCACTTGAGAGTAATCTGCCAGAGCGACCTTCAGTAGGTTCTCCAGATGAACTTGGTCTGCCATTTGAGATAACAGCTTTTCTTGAGTTGCTGCCATAACGAGAAGAATTGCGCCCTTTTTCTGGCTCGGGTGGCTGAAATGAAAAGGTCTTGATAAGGATGTTAAATACAAGCAAAAGAACTCAGTGCACAGCTAAATGAAAATACAAGGATTTGTGGAGAAAATTCTAGTAGAAAAAACAGGCTCTCTTTTCTGCTGCTTTTATTTTTGTTCAGCAGTGGAAAGCACGGAAACTGCAATACTTATATTTAGAACTTTTAGAATTAAACCCCATGCTGCTACATGGTATGAGAGACATTTCGAAGCACAAAGTAATCCACAACAAGAGAAACAAAACAAGTCGTCTTTTACGGACAGCATCAATCTGCTATATTTGACTTTGTAATCAATGCAAAGGGTCCCCAGCCTGGATCAATACAACCCAGAAGAGAAGGTAGGTGCCAGTTCCCTTAGTGTTCAAAACTTTTCAAAATCAACTTTTATAATAATGCCCAGAACTTTTCAAAACTGACTTCTACAGTGGCAACACAAAAATCTATATCAAACCAGACAACATATCAACCTTAATGTAGAGATTTTGCTTGCAGAAAAACACAAGCTAACAAAACTTGGAATCAGAATTTCAAATGCAACATGGCGTGACAACTTAGATTCTAATAGAAAAATGTGATTAGTGACATATAGGTAGGGACTTACATTATCCAAGCCCTTGTTTCTGGAATTATCATGTTGACTAGAGCCAGAGACTCTTTTAGTGGAAAATGCTTCAACTGCACCTGAGAATCTTTCCCGAATCTCTTTTCCAACTGGAGCAATGCAAAACAAGAAGTAACCACCATAGAAATTGTGGAAAAAAATACTAACAAGAAACTTGTATATGATACTATAACCAGCAAAGAAATTATTCTGGGCAAGGCAAAGTATAAAGTTACTAGTCTAAAAAGTTAAAGGTTTTGATATAAAGTGCAAGCTTTTCTAAATTAAATTAAGAGGCATGTTCTAACCCATATCCTAGCTAGGATTAGCATTCACATATCCCAAAAGCATATGACGGTCAAAATAAACATAACTTGGGGTTTCAATTAACTTAGCACCCAAACCAATTCAGTTTTGTTTAGAGCACTAAAACCAATCCAGTTTCATTTAGAGAAAGCATACCCGAGACCCTTTCTGCTGGTCTTTCAGCGGATGGTCCGGCATGACCTGGTTTCCCGCTAGAATGCTGAAAAAAGAGGCAAAAAATATCAAGGCATAATTATCTCCCCCCCAAGAAGCTCATGCCCACAAGTTTAAGCACTCACCCGTCCTCTAGAGCTGGCACCAATCTGAGGGTACTTCAAAACAGTCCAGTCAAAGACATAGTCAAACTGATAACCTGCAGCAGCAACAACATGAAAAATTCAAAGTTTTCGTCAAATACCTGCAAAATAACTTAGAGAGAGCCACTGCTAGTAGTTTACCTTCTCGAATAAATAAATCACGAAACAGCCTCTTCAAATATGAATAGTCTGGTTTGTCTTCAAACCGCAGTGATCGGCAGTAGTGGAAGTATGATACAAATTCAGAGGGGTACGACTTACAAAGCACCTGTTAATATGATACAGATTTATATTACCAAGTAAAGGCATGAAAAAAAATGTTTGACAGGCTGACAGTAAATTAGAGACTAGGAATTACCATGTACTTTCAACATTGGGCCATGATCTAGTGTGGAGACAATGTTCAATGAGAAGTAATGCATGGGTTGTGATTACACACTAACTTTTACAAATAAGGCATTTGACACATTCGCATTTGGAGCAAACACTTTGAACTGTTATTCAAAAGATGAGCATTGGGCTGTGCTACTTTTGATGCTTAATAACAAGCATTCAGTGTAGTCTGGATCCAATACAGACAGTAAACTAATAGTTCGTCCCTGGTTTTGCCTTGGCTAATTTCCATGCAGGAACTGTGTCCATCGGGATATCAAACTTTTAGAAGATAACATGAGGTCTCTCACTAAATAAAATTGCATCAATGACGTTGTCTATTATTAGGACTTCAGAGCAAATTACCTCAATAGGAGTTGAAACTTTCTTCTCGCTGATCTTATCATATTTTTGCTTCTTTGTGCCAGCCTTTAATCCTTGCCAGGGAAGACTGAAGCAAAGAAATTGCACAAAATGAATGGGCAAAAATGTAGCACAAATTATTCAACATCAAGTAGGAAACAATATCCACTCTCCCCCACACAAATAATAAAGGAAGAAGTTTTGATTCAAGTGCTTGGCTGCTATATACTCAACCTGCCCCTTAAGAAATACATAAGCACATAACCAAGAGATTCCAAATCATCCCGTCTGCTTTGTTCTGCAAGTAGAGTAAGAATAATTCCATCAAGTAATGCATTAAATATATCAAAGTATCTTATAGTAAATTCCTGTTGACAATTTGAAATTCATCATGAGAAGAAAACTGACTAACCAACTCCGAGGTGAGTATTGACACTTGCATACCGTGCGGTGCCTGTAAGGTTCTTGTTCTCCCTATAACACAAAAAACCTTGTTAAGTTTCTCAATGAAATCATTTTCTACACTGCTTGCTGTAAACAATAAAAACTAGGAAAAATAAACAGAGAGAAGTGAGCACTAATAAGAGATGTAACCACAAGTAGAAAAACCATCACATGCGAGCATGCACACACATACACAAGAGATAGGCATGTTCTCCATAAGTCCTTTGTTTTTTCGGTAAATTATCACATCTATCTTTCTCTATACAAGGAGAGATTTCATAGGAGCCGGAATAAAAACTGTTAAAAGTCAGAAAAGATCTAGTGGAAATCAAATCTATGATGTCTTTTAGTGATAATAAACTTTGGATAAAATTGAGTGGGATATAATATTTATCTTTTTTCTAAACGTGGAGAGATTGCACAGGACCTAGAACAACAAATTTTTTAAAAGTCAGAAAAGATCAGTGGAGATAGAATCTATGAAGCCTACTAGTGACAAGGAACTTGAGATAGAATTGTAAGTAGTTTTATATAATACGGCTTATCTCTTGGTTCAAAAATTTGATTATCGATGATTAAAAACCATAGTTAATGGAAAAGGAAGAATATTGGACATGAACCAACTAGCCTAACCCATAACTATATCCAAAAGCCACCATGAGGTCCATGCCATGACCAAAAATAACTTAAATTAAAAAAACAGTAATAACAATTGAGCTGTTTATATCCAATAGAAAACACCCTCGTTATTCGATAGGTGGCTGTATCTTCGGAACTCTACGGAGATGGATCAAAATTCATGCATGCCATGAAACCACGCTTCAAAATTAACCTTAATTTCCAGTATGGCTTACTGCTATATGCATGACATTATATTTGCATAAATCTAAATGAAGCTCAAACTTTAAAGCACAGAAAAGGAGGTAAACTTGCCGAGTTCATCATTCTATTCCTAATATGAGCACAGGCAGCAGTGCTCATCATGCCTGGTAGAGTTTGCCACATTCTTGAAAACAGAAAATCTTATGGCTAAACCTAGTTTCCAACCTCTTCTATTTGCCACTATGCCTAGGTAATGAGAAGTTAACTATCTTGTCTAAATGGTTATCGCATGAGCGGCTGAAAAATACAATATAAGCGCACTGTGAGGCAAACATAAAAATTTACCTGTATGGAATGTGCTTGTGAGTCTGAAGATCTCTATACTTCTTTGCAAGACCAAAATCGATGGCATATACCTGTATTATATGATCCCACAAAATGCATACGTAAAACAGAAACAAGCTGGAACCTATAATAACAAGCTGAAAATATCATCCCCTTCACTTTAAATATCTAATAAACAATAAATACAAAATGTAATAAAGATTACACTGACAAGAAAACATATGTTCTAATTTATTAAGGTAGCTAACAGGAACCACACAGGAATACATACCTGATTTGCTTTGCGGCCGAGGCCCATCAAAAAGTTGTCAGGCTTTATATCACGGTGCAGGAAACCTCTTGAATGCATATATTCAACTCTGTTAATCTGAAGCGACAGGGAATCAGGGGGGATTAATTCACAGGGTAAGATATATTCTCTAACAAAAACAAACCACATGTACTTACTAATTGATCTGCAAGCATCAGTACTGTTTTCAATGTGAATTTCCTGTTGCAGTAGTTGAATAAGTCTTCCAAACTTGGCCCAAGAAGGTCAATGACCATGACATTGTACTCGGCCTCAACTCCAAACCACTTGAGATGTGGAATTCCAGCTTCATTAAAGGAAAATTAAATTGAATTATTATAAAAACTTGATGTTCATAATACTTCCCCTACATGTAATCCAAATTAAACTTCTAAAGAATATTCAGGGCACAACCTTAGCATGATGCTCATAATACTTCCCCTAGATGTAATCTGGAGTAAACTTCTAAAGAATATTTGGGGCACAACCTTAACATGAAGTGGCATTGAAAAAACTAGAAGGTGCATCTTAAAAAGGATAACATAATCTGCTAATAAAAAAGAATCATCCACCAGTCAAAGATATTTCAAATTTGTATTTGCGTGTGTGTAGCAAGATAGAGAGACATACTCCCTCCTTGAAGAAGCATATACAACTTTGACTCATAATGAAGCTGTGGATGCTTGGTCTTTACAGATTCCTGAAATTTAGAACAAATAAGGGTCAAGAATCACAAGGAATACTGGAGAGAAGAAGACAAGCATGCTCAAAGAAATTCTCATTCAAAATGCTCTCTTTCGGGGAAAACAAGGAATACGAAGGACTTATTTTCACATCAATCGTGCAGTTAACGATGTAATTTGTATCATCCTAGATACAGATCTGTGTTCCTACTTTCCTTCACTAAGATAAGGAAGAAGCGTAAATTCTACTTATCCTTACAAAGTGCATGCGGCACTCTATCATTATCAATAACAGTTCTAAATCCTTTAGAAGTAAACTGCCCCCGTCTAAATCTACATCAGTAGCTGTTTGCCTGTTTCAGTATCATATCTTAGAAATTCGACGCTACAAAAGCAAATGCAATAAAAATTTACATCTCAAATACCAGCTACGCAGTGAAAGAGAAGTATCATACAGGAACAACGATAAATTTTACATCTCAAATACCCGCTACGAGTGAAAGAGAAGTATCTCAAAAAACACATTTTTTGGCCAAAAAATCGACAAATAAATACATAAGCAGCTAAAATAACCACTCCTCTCCTTCAAAATCCAAACCAAACAAAAAATGAACAATCCTTTTAGAACATACCAGTTTAACAGCAACTTCCTCTCCAGTTTGCACATTTACACCTAATAACAAAAACCCAAATCAAATCACCAGAAAAAACACAAACTTTTAGACAAATAAAACGTAAAAGAAAAACAGCCAAAAACTTTATACCCAGAAATAGCTCTCCAAAAGATCCACTGCCAATCTTCCTGCCAAGCTTAAACTTGCCACCAACCATATGGTCAATCTTTGTTTTTTCCATTTTTTCTTCTTCAAACCCTCAGAAGCTCTAAAATTTCTAAATTTACCAAGATAGATTTGTGCTCTCCCTTTCTTCTATGCACAAAATCAAACCCAACAGATTTACCAGCTTGACACTAAAACTAAAGATTGAAAACAAAATCGAGAAGAAGAATAAAAAAATCGTAAAACAAGTCAAATACGGAACAAAAAAATCCACATCCTTTGATTGTTTTGACAAAAAAAGAAACAGCTAGTCGCGAATTTAGGGGCGAAAATAGAAAACCCTAATTTCTTTCAAATTTTTTTAGAGAGATCAAATCAAGCTACATTGACCTGATATGTAAAATCAAATGTAAAAGGAAACTAATTTTTTTACTGAAAATCAAAATTGGAAGATGCAGATCGAGAAAAAAATGGTTTGCGATTAACAAAACAATGGAAGTTCGGAGAAAATACGGCGATGTGTTCGGGTTTATGTCTGGGAGAAAACTAAAAAGGGGAAGGAGAGGAGAAGAGAGGATAGAACTCCCAAATCAGGTAGGAGTATTTTATTTTATTTTAAGTATTTTTTTTTTAAAAAAAATTTACTAGTTTAATATAAACATAAATATTCTATTTTTTATTTGTGGGAAGGGAAGCGAGACCTTCTCTTTGTTTGTCTGCCGTCTAACCTAACACGTCTGGTTCCGGTTCAGTTCGGGCTGTCAGGCTCGGCAGAAAACGTGCTTGCCTTTCTCCTTTCTACCCCCTTCCTTTTCACCTTTTCTGTCACTTTTTTGTTAGGTGTGTGTGTATATATATATATATATATATATTTTAAAATTATATTTATAAAACCCGAGATCAACTTTACTTTTTAAAAGATAACTTTATTTATTTTTCAAAAATATATTTATTTTCAAAATATTTAACTAATGTCATTTAAAGATTTAATTTTAACTGAAATATAAATTAATACGAAACGATTTTTATTTTAAATTAAAGAAATAATTGACACGACAGATGTCATGACAGCACAAATCAATGGCTGCCGGTGGCAACAAGAACCGTGTTGACATGAATCATGAAGCTCATGAGATACACCAATCCAAGTTAAAATGGTGGGTAAGGTTGACAATCAACATGATAACACTGTGTTGCTCCTATGATTGTCTCTTCTAAATCTCAAGGCTGGATTTTTACATAGAAATTTATTAGGAAATAATATATTCCACCATTTTTTCTTTAATTATTGAAACAATTAAATTCTTAATTATCATTAGATTTTCTCAACCACCTTAGTCATGGCTCTGGTGCAAGTTTGCTCATCACATCACTGCCATTCTATTTCAGGTAGTTAATTAGTTATGCGATGTGTCTCCAATTGGAAGAAACCTCGGACATCCTTTTTTAACTTCACCTAATCAATTTTAGCAAATTTCTTTTATTGCATGGACGCATGCTTTTAGAATCTAACATTGATCAATTAAGAGCCTGTTTGGCTTTGCGGTTGAACCTGTTTTTGACTAAATTTTAATTTTTTTTGCTAAAATTGAGTGCGGTTTATACTTTTTGGATCGTTTTGATGTGCTAATATCAAAAATGATTTTTAAAAAATAAAAAAACATCATTGACATGTATTTCGGCACAAAAAGTTATTTGAAAAGAAACCACTACCACACTGTCAAACACCCTCTAAAATAAATCCCGCGTCACGAGTTATAAAAAAATTAAAAAATAAATAAAATGGCGAGCAATGAAGTTATTAGATCAACTTGGATTTTTTATCAAATCAAATAAATTTTTTATTTTTTTTTAATTTAACCTAACATGTCAATACAGTAATGGACAGAAAAATTACCTAATTAATGATTTCACTGACATTTTCTTTTTTTCTATTTTAAGAGTTTATGCCCCCTTTTTTTATTTTGTATTTTCTCATTCATATTGAACGTTTAACGTTGACGGGTGCCAGTTAAGGGGCATTTTCAAATACTTTTCCTATAGTTCATACCCATTTCCACTCAAGTTCCCGAAGGAAGTCAAATCTACAAACCTTGACCAAGCAAGCCATGCCAGATTGAATCCACTCACGACCTTGAGTGAAGAAGACGATAATACAAAGCAGAGACGACCAAGAAAAATCGTTAACATTACTTGGAGGGTTCAATTTATTCAGAAAGAAAGAAAAAAAATCCAAATCCAGTTCATGCTTGGCTTTAAAAAAACAAAAAAAATGACTCAGTACAAGCAAGAACTGACTCGTGATGAGCTCACCAGGGCAATGAATTTGATGAAGAAATTATCATGCAACATGTTTCAACATTTCCTAGCAGTTGCCAGTGCCATGTTTTCTTTTTCCCCTCTTCACTTTAATTATTGGTGGGACGTGGTATAAATTATATTTTTAAAAAATTAAAATTTTTTATTAAAATTTAATATGTTTTGATATGTTAATATTAAAAATAATTTTTTAAAAATAAATAAAATTATTAATATACATTTTAACATAAAAAATTATTTAAAAAACAATCAGCTTGATGTTTCCACGCTTCTCATTATATTATACATTCTGGTATAATTTCCTTTACAGTATGCCAATGAATGATAAAAAAAAAATATAAATGTTATTTTTTTAAAATATTTTTTATTATGAAATGTATTAAAATATTTTTTTATAATTTCTTATATTAATTAGGATTGATGCGTTTTTCAAACACAGTTGAAAACGTGACAGAATTACGTTGAATTTCGATGAAGTTGTCCTTGCAAATCAGTTTAGTTTTGGTTTGGATATAATTTTTTTTCTTGGGAATATGTAAATATATTTTTAATTTATATATATATAAAAAGGAATAATCTCAGTAAAATGTTTCTCTGCTCTTTCACTGCAGCATGAAAGTCTCCCCCACGTGTCCATATCAATTCCGGCACTCATGTACTGTAACTATCTTTCTCTGGTTCATTGATGACAACTGGGCCTCTCTGGATACGATGAGATACATTTGCTCCTTATAATTGAAAGGGCACAGGACACGTCACCCGGAGAATCCAATGTTCAATGGTTGCATTGCTTCCTCTGTCGAAATAAAAGAAATATTTTTATAAAGAATAAAAATATATTTAATTACATGCTTGGAGATAAATATATAAAATTAAATATATTTTTATGACAATTATGAAGTTAATTTGTGTCCTCTTGAAGCATAAAAGATGTGAAGATATAATTTTATTTTTTTTTAAATTCTAAGACAATAATAAAACTCGAAAAAAAAAACAACACTACCTCTAACCCTTTCAATCAAAATATTTCCAGCTAGAATCAAAGTTTCACTGGTTAAATGCTTGGCTTGATTGATGAATGGTCACCTCCCTTTATTACTATTCATGTTTGAGTTCTAAAAAATAACATAAAAAATATGTTTTTACAGCGCTTTTTAATTTATATATAAATATAGTATATTTAAGATTTGATTGAAAATAATTTAATCTTTATGTACAACATTTTGGGAAAATTTCACAGTTTTTAGCTCCATTTCATTTTTATTTTACAACAATTAAGTCTCTCCAGATCTCCCTTGAGCTTTTACCCTAAAACTTGTATTAAACCCTAGTTTCTTTATTATTTTATCAGCCACTGCCTCATTTATTCTAGTTTAGTGATTGTCATTACACCAACCTTCAACTTCTTCTCAAATCATTAAGAGCGTGTTTGATAGTATGGTTACGCGTACTTTTCAAATAACTTTTCGTGTCAAAATACATTCAAATAATGTTTTTTTATTTTTTAAAAATCATTTTTGACATCAGCACATCAAAACGATCCAAAACATACAAATTTTATTAAATTTTAACAAAAATAAATTAAATTTTTTTAGAAACGCAACCACAACCACGTTTCCAAACGTAATCTAACAATTGAACAAAACCTATCATTTCCTGTCCATCTACAATTCCAACATAGAAACTTTATAATACTAAACTGTAGAAGAATTACTAGAATTATCATACTTATTTATTCTGGAGCTAGTACATAGATGTTCATTTGCTCATCCTCCTCTATTGTCACTCTCATAGCCTACATTGCTTTAACATCATCTTCAATTAAATTATCTCTTGCAACCTCCATAATAACTTGATTCAGGAGGTCTTGGTTCTTGAAACAATTCAGTACTTCTTTGGATTTGAACAAACCTCTCCCCCACAAGCATCTCATCAGCCATGGATAAGGATGAAATAATTGTAGATCAATCTTTCTCATTCACCGTAACTTGTTTATTTTTGTGTTGTTGGTGAAATTTCTCATTATTTTCATTATCCCTAGTATTATTTACCAAGAAGAGAATATCATTAGTCAAGCCCGCCTCATTAATTCTTGGGTCAACTTCTTTCTTCTCATTAACCCCTTGTGGCCCGTGCAACACAACCCTTTTATTACCTAACTTGCTACATAAGTCTCTTTTAGGGTTGTTTCTATTTCTGAAGTTCACCTCTTCTTTTGTATCTTTTCCCACAATTACATCACCTGAATATTTTTTTTCTGTTATTATTATCATTAGTAAACATATCTTATTCATTCCCCAAGTCCAACTCCCTTAATACATTAAATCCTACCCTTTTAGCAATTTCCTTACTCGTCAAACTTGTTTTGGAAATAGTTCCATTATTTACGAGGTTTTTATTAGGGACTTGCCATGATCGGTTCTTTCCTAACATTACTTCGTTGTCTCCATGCAGCCACCATCCATTACCCAAACTGTTCTTCCACCTCAAGTCTAGTAACTCGACCACCTTCCTGCTCTATATATACCCTGCACCATATCATCATCATTTTTGCTCCCATTCTCAATGATTATCACCGCCCTACTCTCCTCATGATTTTGATGTGTATAGAAGTATTGTTTTTTTTTTTATGACCATATTGGCCTCATTACAAATTCTAGCATAGTTAACCCCTTGTGCTACAAGATGTGGTATGATACATTTTTAATATCCTTTTTATAAGATCACTAATTCTCCGTAATACAGAATACTTATTCCATGGTTAAATCTGGCAATTTGATCGACTTATACTGCAACCTTTTCAAAAATTGCCTCTTATGGATAAAAGTTTAGATGTCATGTTCGAACGGTCAAATAATGATTCGAGGTCCTCCAAAATGAACATATTCACTACCTTCAGACTATGAGAATTTTTCCAAAAAAAAATTCATTTCCCGAATCGACTAAGCTAAAATGTCTTTGGATCCTCCTCATCATTCTAAGCCTTTTCATGAGAAACGTGTATCCCACTTTACGTGCGTCCCATGATCTTGATGATCAAAGTCTGTTTCCAAGGTTCCCTTAGACGTCGATCTCTTTTCCTCTGCAGACAATTTGATTACTCCTCATCCTCCTATATGCATTCATCGATCCATATAAGCCCCTCCCCTCCATTAATTAGATTATCCAAATAAGATGACCCCATTAGATAATCTTTATAGCTAATTAGCCCACTCCTTCTCTCCTCATCAGCTCCTTTGTTTGACGTTTCTTTCATTTGTTGCTTTCCCATATCCACTCTGATCGATTTTCTTATTGGAACGTGCCAACAAATCTGCCTCCTCAGAATTTGGCTCTGTTGCTGTCTCGCTAGAGAGCATCTCACTAAGTTACTTTGTGATCTGGTTAAATTTTATTTTGCTATATGTTGCTGCAGTGGCCATTGATGTTAATTTCAAGCTTGTAGCAGTGGCAATGTCATAACTTTTACAGTTGGATTAATTGGAGAGAGCTAGAATTTAATTTGAATTCCACGAGAAATTAATAATACTCACCACAGATTAATTACTAGAAGACACTAAAAAATGAAAAATGAAAAATGAAAAATGAAAACAGTACTGGAATTAATTAGATGCTATCTAGAAGCACGTGAAGTCCAAGCAGATGCAGTGAACAAGCTAGTATCCTTCCAACCCAGCCTCAAAGTTCCATCTCCTTGCACAAGGTTATAGCCATGAGCAGGAGGGAACATGTTCAATATAAGTTGTGCTTGAGCCATCGAGTTTCCACTCATTGCCACCTGCATAAAAGAGCTCTTAGCTAGCTCACTTCTCCAATGCCTGAACTTGTCCTCGCCGCTTCGTGCAGGCCCTCCTATTGCCAATATATTGTTGATTGCTCTGTAGAGAAGGCAATGCTCTATCCGGTGCCTGCCTGTATCATCGCAAGGCAAATATGCACCAAGGGAATCAAACAGTGTTGAGTAGTAATGCAGAGAGCCTACGAAACGGTCCAAGAAAGATCCACCATGAGAGATGTCTTGCTCAACTAATGTGATCACTCTTGGGGCCAATGCTTCAAGAAGTCTCAATGTCTTCCAATCAGGTCCTGTGGCATCATAGAGGGAATGCTGTAGCCAATGCACGGCTAGTGTTTCACCCCTCCTGAGTGGCACCATTGACACGTCAATTTCTCCAAATTTCTTTGCAATTGGGTGGAACTCAAATGGCAGTCCAAGTCGCCTAGCGAAATTGGTAAGTTGTTTCCCTGTCTCCACCAAGACTTCCATTGATGAGCCCATGCCGGTCATTCGAACTTGGGGTGGACCCTCAATTCTGGTGGCCAGGATGTGAAATAAGGCCGGCCATTGCAAGCCTTGCATGATATCAAGGTCGATTATGTGAACGCTATCGCGGCGTTGAAAAGCTTCAAGGATTGCTTGGTTGGAGGTGAAGTGAGCAAATTTGATAAAAGGAGAGACATTGTTAAAGACTTGGAAGGCGCTATGAACGCTTTTGTGGTTGATTAATGGAGAACAAATACCTAACCACGAGTTTATAACCCTACTACCCATGGCCTTAGAAAAATAAGCCACAACCCTTTCAGCACTAGAAGGGCCGTAAGGAGAAGCCATCTGAGTCAGCTCAAGCAACATTCTGTGAGCTTCACCAAGATTATCAACTGATATAGCAACAGCACACTCCAACAGCAGGGTTATTAAGTTCAAACCGTTTTCATCTATCCTACTCATGCTTGATCTAGCACTCCCTTCTTTTTCAGAAATGTTTGCCTGGTGTACTCCAAGCTCATGGCTCCAGTGGAGCTCTTCCCCATTTCCATCCAAATAGCTTCTCCTCATAGATTTCTTCGGTCTAAAGTGATCACCCGAGAGTGACGGGACAATATTGTTGTCCCCATAGACCACTCTTCTGTCTGTTTGCAAGCTGTCATGAGTTTCCGTATCCGGCAAGTCATCAATGAGCTGCTTTGTTACATGTTCAACCCACTCAGAGAGCTCATTCCTCTCCAAGTTCACGCAGCGATTTTCAATCACTGGCTTTGGGAAGGGGTTAGAAATTGGAGCTGGAAATCCTAAAGAGGCACAGTGATCCCATGGTTCATGGGGCTGTATCAAATCAAGAGCCCCATGAGCCATTTCATATGCTCCTTTCATCACTTAGCTCCTATTTAAGTGTAAGCCTAAGCTATATGAACTACAGAGGAAGGGGATCAGAGAGACAGTACTGGAGGTGGTGGGAGGGTTAAAAGGAGAGTTGAAGTCCATTTTTAAAGAGAAAGTTAAGGCAAAGGTGACCAAAGAAATGGTCTCTGATAAAACATATTTTTCTCTTTTTTTTTTTTGCCGCACTAGTTTAATACAACAGGAAGGCCGGCATAGTCGGCCATATAGATAAAGCTAAGTAATTAGATGCCAAAAACACGTCGGTTTGGTAGTGATTTCCTCATTTAATTAATCAGATTTATAGCCATACGTATTCTACAATAACCTTAAATTTAAGATCAGAATTTGCTGACATATATATATATATATATATATATAGCAAATTATTTAGTGAAATAGAATTAGTACGAATAAGAGGAGGGATTGAATAATACTATCTTGTGTGTGCAATTAAAAAGATTAAGAATTAATTACTATCAATTTAAAACAAAACCACGTCATTTTAAAATTTTAGAAAGTTAAAATCCAAGTCATTTATTTATTTATTTATTAAAAATATCAAACTTGGTTTTGATCCAGCCTACGTACCAAGTCAAGTCATGAATTAATTCATCAGATCAATAATATATATTATATGAGATCAACTCCTCTCTAATTTTATTTGGAACCTAACCTTAAAGTTTGCCAATCTTCAAATTAACTAATTATCAAGCTAGTGGCTAGGTTAGTTTCCACTGGATCTTAATATAGAATAATATATTTTAAAAATAATACTTTCAGGTTTGCACAAGCAGCAGGTATTAGCTCCATGGTGAAATTAAGTTTTGCAGGAAATTATAAGATATTTTTTTTTTCCTGATAATGGAGCTACAGACAGCGTTGTTTCTCTGACATTGATATGCATATGTGGTGGTCCAAATCAAGCTCCGACACCATGAAACCACTTAATTTGTTAAGCCACGACGACAGTCAAATATATATATAAAATGTAATCTTGATTGATGATGCCCTATTAGAAACAAAGGAAGGAGTCATCAAGCACCGCTGATCCAGCATTTTCAGTTAATTTCTTCTGCTGCCCTAATTAAGTTTGAAAAAAAAAAGGGAGAGAAGATATCTGATATTTAATTAATTCGTTGTGGGTGTATACAAACACACACGTGTGTGTACGCATGCTAGGATTAATTACATACATGGTTCCTCAATTCATACGTACTGCTTATCACTAATTAACGTTATGGCTTGGCTGGCCAATTTTTTATGGAGTATGTTTTCAACTATATATATACTCCTCCATAATATATATATATATAATGCTTGCATTGCTTAATTAGAGTTGTTTCAAAGTGATTTTTACTTAAAAATATATCAAAATAATATTTTTTAATATTAGCACATCCAAACGATCTAAAATTATTAAAAAATTAATTTTTAAAAAAATCAAAGAAAATTGATGAGATACTGATGATGTATGTCCACACTCAGATATAATAGCTAGGCTCCCCAAGAATTATTGTCTCACTGGAACCATATAGTAGGTTTTGTTATTTTAAAAGGTATTTTTTAGGAAGAGATGTGTATTTTTTGCTTATAAGTGGCTAAGGCTCTTGTCTCTTAGTTGATGTGGGATAATGACATCATTATAACCCTTAGACGAGGGGCTTGGGTAGTTGCACATGGCTGACATTCCCACATACAACGTCAATGATGATGTGTGTTCATATTCGTATATGGCAGGCTCTTCAAAAATTATTGTTCAACTAAAACAACATAGTGATAAAAAAACTAACAAAGTCTTATGACTTAATATGAGACTTAGAAATATCATCAATATTATATTCACCTGAGCTCGATGTGTAATTGAGCTAAGCGATGTTGGGTTTGACAGCTTGCTATATCCATATGTAAGTAATCTTAGCGCATAATTGAGCCTATAATTACCAAACTCATATGTATCTGGGCTCAACGTATATCTAAGTTTATGGATATCAGATCTTCACCTTGCTTGTGGTTAAAATAGATTTGCTTGCTATATTAACTTACTAATTTCAGATTTTCCAGTCATCATTTAAAAAAAAAATTTAGAATGCACCATACTAATATTAAAGAGTGTGCTATTAAAACCAATTTTGTTTTTTTTTTTAAAGTGTTAATTATACATGAAACTGAATTAATCCATCGAATCAAAAACAAAAATTATTCTTAATCACTTAAATATATTTAATTCTAAATATTAAGGACTAAGACCTACTAAAATATCATACAATCTTCAGTTGATTATTATTGCCGGAAACGAACACCAACCAGTAGTTCAAATGGAATATGTCAAAGGGGTCTGTCAAACCTTCAAAACTTGCTCTAATTAAAGTGCTGGTCAATCGGTCTTGGCCTGCTCTATGAGTGTTACAGTGAATCATCTTTGCTCGAAACCCTAACACAAATTCCACTACTCTGCAGCTACACTTTCACTCCGGTGATCGGCTTAACCTTGGAAGATCACCGGCACTTCTTAGCGTACCGAATTATCCCAATTTTTGTCCGCTCGCTTTGTCAATTAAACTAATGTATATTGATAGAAACATAAAACATTAAATGTTTTTCCATGTTAAAAAAAACATATTTAACGTTTTTTGGTCTCGGAATAATAATATTAATTTCTTAATTTTCCTAATTCTAACCTCATGAATCTCCATCGACCCACACAGACATGCATCTCAGTGTCTTGCTGACAACAAGCTGGTAGAATTGAATCCAGTTTTGTTTATTTTCCCCTGGCTTGAACGGTCCTGATTTTTCTGAAAGAAATTACCGAGAAATTATGTGCCAGAATGGCCAATCAAAACGCTGAAAGTGTCTGCAAAAAAGATCGGTCAAAACGTCAACGGTGGTCAAGAATTAATTAATTATACATATTACAGGGCCCAGAGTGGATTAAAGTGGAGTAATTAGTATAGTTAATGCGATAGATGATGCGACATTCGATTCCAAATGGGCATAATATCGTGACAGATGGCACTCATGTAGTGTCTCTAGACCGACCACGGCGACGGAGGCATGTCATGAGTAGGGATTAATTATAAATTATAAACTGACCTAATTACTCATAAATCGATATCCAAACTTTTTTAAAAAAGGGACGCATTTGGAATTTACCTTTACCTCAATTCATGAACAATTTAATGTGAGAATGTCTCACTCTTCACTTCTTACTGCGGTCACGTTTTTATTCATTTTTATGATTTAAAAATATTTTTTTTAATCGATAATTTTTTAATGTTTTTAAATTACTTTTTTATATATTAATATCAAAAATAATTTTTTAAAAATAAAAATAATATTATTTTAATATATTTCTAAACAAATAAAAATACTATCATATTTCAAAACATCCCGAATTAGTTTTCAAACAACGTCACCGTCATTATCATGTCCTCTTCTTTGAAGACAATAATTTTGTTGCTCTCCATCTGGTTTCCGACAAACTCAGATTGATTGTCCTTGATTCACCAAGTGAAGAACACATGTAGGACCTGTTATATCGGACAAACAGCAATAAGATTAAGGCCCTTAAAGTAGAACAGAAAGTTACTCAATACATTCATTGTTGTTGTTGTTGTTGTTCAATCGTTCTTCCATACATTCAGATTTTATGGCTCCTCGAATCTACATGTACACTCGAACCTTTGTAGCAAACAGCAGTTTCAAGGAAGTTGCCACTTGGGCTCTAAGTCCACTGGCAGCAACACTACTCGTTTAAAGGAGAGGTCACGGGTTTAACTCCTCAAAGAAGGCTCGACCAACTCTTTAAAAAAGGGTTTCGAGGAAGCTCAGAGGCGAAAGTATTCATTGCTTGAATCATTAAGAAGAGGAGCTGGAGCACATTCGAGGAAGGAATAAAGCAAATTTCTACAACAACTGAGCACCCATCACTCATTATGCAGCGCAGCATCTCAGCAAATAGATTACACAGATTTTTTTTTTTTTTCCTATTATCAACCTGAAGAACACATGTAAACATATACATGGTATGTCTTAGAGTGGATTTGTACGTCCTGCTATATACTGAGTGAATTCGTATTTACTATTTTTTTAACAAATAATTAAAAATAAATAAAAATGCACCGCTAATTGCCTAAGGAGAGCTAAAGCTGAAAGTTGCCTCAAAACCCAGCACTTCAACTTCAAATAAGTGTCAACATCAACTGCGAATGCAGAAGGTACCATCAATGAAATCTAATAATGGTTTCATTCTGGTTTCGAGATACTTCTAGTCGTGGAGGCAAGAGGTTCAGAAAGCTCCCTCGAGAAGTCTCTTCACCAGGGGCTGTAACTGATGATTCTATTGCCTCCGAATCGCCTTCTGAAAGAGTAGAGCCAAAAAGGTTGAAGAAACAGCATTACAATACACAAAATTATATCACAGTCAGGCACATGAGAAGGGAAAATAAAGGGTGATCATGATGCATGTTTCCAAGAAATAGATTGGGAATAGGTATCAGCCTACCAAAAAGCGACTTGATAGATGGTCTCTTCAGCTTGGTGTCTTTCTTCTTTAAGTCAGCTATAGATGAGAACAAATTGAAATCAGTAGCCACTGGAAACAACAGAAGAACTGGAAAAGCAATCAAGCAAGATTGCTAAACTACATTCCAGGCATCTTTTGTAGGAAAATTCCAGACACTCGGTGCCCTTGCGGTCTCTAAATGATATAATGTGAAATATAAGAGGCGCATCTTCAAGGCCAACCTATTTGCCGTGCCCTTACATCTAGAGTTGCAAAAATTATGCACTGTTTGAGTCTGCGATTTGCTAAGCACTTTAAGATTAACTCAAGTATAGATAGACGCGCAGAGTCCTTGCAGAGTTTCTGGCAAACTTTTATTAAGAATAGAATAATCTAAAAAAATATTTAAGAAATACTTTCTGAAATTTAAATCCCTTAATGAAGTTTGTGTTGCCAAATCACTAATTCTCTTAGTTGTCCTTGGATGCTCACTGATCCAGTGAGATCCCACACTTGAAATGAATCAGTTTACCAAGAAAGTCGGTTCTGCATGCTTAAGAAATTGTGTTGCTGGTACTTTATAAGTGCCTCGACATTAATGACTTAGCAAAGCTTAAAAAGATCCAGTTCAAGGCCAAGCAACAGTTGCATAATTTTAATGTGCAGATCATGAAATGGATATAGGTACAAAATGAATGTATACGTACCATTAACTAATCTAAGTTTAAAATCCCGTTTAAATGAAAATTCCGTTCTAACTTAATATTTCTCACCACATTTATGTACAGAACATATTTGCTGCTACCATGAACATGGCACCATTCCCTGAAAAGTTTAGTGTTTTTTTCATCCTTGTTAAGGCAATATTTGATATTGTGGTAGCGGTTGTTTTTCAAAGTATTTTTTACTTGAAAATGCATCAAAATATTAATATTTTATTATTATTTTTTAAAATTTATTTATAATATTAGCATATCAAAATGATCTAAAAATACAAAAAAATAATTTTAAAATAATTTTTTAAAAAAAAAACGCTATACCACACGTAAACAAACAAGATCTAAATAAGGTATTCTGTTTTCAAGCACATGATTCAGTAGATACCCAAATCAAAACCATAACCAAGTGTTGCAATGCAGTTGAAAATGTTAGAGAATTACCCATCCCCGGAACTTGATAGTCATTCACAACTTCAAAGTTCTTGTATGTATAGCCCACAAAATTGACGTCCTTAGATGAGAGCATCTGCAATATAGATGTCAAAAAGTGAGGGATATATAGGTCATTTCTGGTTGGGTAATTCATGATGGTTTAAATTAAATATCACTGGTTGAGAAATGAGAAGCACATGTGGTGCCAAATATAGGTCATTTCTCTTGCACCTGTTGCTGCTTTAAATTAAAAGATTAGATCATGATGGTTTTAGCTGTCCTTCTCGATCTGCATTGCTGCCATAAACATCAACATCTCACTGCTTCTCTATGTATTTTTATACGACGGGTCCGATGTTGTATAGTTTTTGCGGTTCCCACTTTAAGTACCTACTATTGTGTGTACGTAATATGCATTCCACTCTCAGGGAGAAAGAAAAAAAGAAGGAAACAATATGAATGAAAAAAAAAACAAAAAAACCACCATCTCTTATATTTCTTTTGATTCCTCTTGGTGTGATGAACATATATAGTAGGAAATATTCTAGGCTTGGGAGTTGCGAGTGGTTTTTTATGAAAAATAATTTCTCTAAAGTTTCGTAGTTGTATAGTAATTAATTACGAGATAGAGATATAAATACGATCTTTGAATTATCTGCCCTTATCGTGCATGCTTGGTTTAGCATTAATTACTTGACACTGTCCAAAATGATTGAGAGTTAAGAATTTAATGTCGTTTACACTCATTAAAAGTTATTCGTCCAAAATTCACAAATCCTATCCATTGATTCCATTCTTATATTTTAGACTCCAAACTTTGAATTTCTAGAAAAGCAACTTCAGTAACAGCTCCTAACTATGAAAAATAGTTCCCTTGCCCTACTATTAGCTTGGCACTCAAAGGAAAAAGCTTGTGCATGCTGTCCTTTACCAATAACAGAAAGTCACAAAAGACTCAAGGAAAGACTAGGGAGCATTGCATTTTGATCCCCATCAAATCTTGCCTTCAATTTCTTGACAATCAGAAGGGCCTTCTTAAACAAATAAAAAGCCCAATGCAAAGATGGTAAAAATTAAAACGCAACTAACTATGACAGATCTCCAAAACCATACCAGCAACTTAACTTGTCCTTGCCCCACATTCAGATTCCAATGGGGAAAAGGAGAGAAAAAAACAGAGGAACCCTAGACACAATCACATGGACTACATGTGGCTAGAATTCTTCACCATAGCAACCGCTAAGTTACCGAGAACAAAACTCATATGACACTTGGGGCAGAGAAAAATACAATGCCTTTGATTTTCTCTGCGTGTAAAAATGAAATTTTCTAGTTTGCTGAAGAGGAAAACTTTTTCATATTCAAGAATCAACCACTTCACAGCTTGAACCAACAAAGAACAATATACTGAGAGATAATGGCACTAATAATCCCATATGTAACTCTCGAAGACTTAAACTGACCTTTCTCCATGGACCAGTTTTTGATGTAGTTTGAGGTTGGTTCTCAGACTGCAAAGCCAAAAGCACGCAGAAAAAAAAAGTATACTGAGCAACAAGCACAGATAGTTCACAAAACCTGATAAGAAATTAAGAGACGTCAATACCTCTTCAAATTTTACAAAATTTTGGGTATCCAAATCATCCTTGACCTCAGGAATAAATGCAGCTTCCATCTGATAAAGCTTATCCCATTCCACGCCATTAAACCATGGATGAGCCTGTAAAAGGAAGAGGCAGGAATGTAATTCTTTTTATTTGCAACTAGCTTACTTAACATATTCAAGTATTCAGAAAAGGACACACCATACAACACCTTTATTTCTTCTGCGCCATTTGTTCCCAATCTCTGGTCGACATTACATAAGAGTTTGCTAGTAAGATCTTTTGCCGCTGGAGATAATTTTGCTTCTTCTGGAAATTTCAAATGTGTTCTCCAGTTTACTATCTGAGTAAAAGGGAAACTTCACAGCATTAACTTATTAGCGAATTGATATTTACTTACTATTCCTAAAACCCATAATATTAAGTATATATCAGTAGCGCCCAATTAGGATATTGATCCAACCAGGAAAGCACCCACAACCTATGTAGC
This sequence comes from Populus deltoides, assembly GCA_015852605.2. NCBI lineage: Eukaryota > Viridiplantae > Streptophyta > Magnoliopsida > Malpighiales > Salicaceae > Populus > Populus deltoides. The sequence continues at coordinate 2,351,508 of CM027571.2, forward strand.
CTTAAAAAAACTGCATTCATATTAACCAGATTTAAAAACAGCAAAATCATTGGCTACTTTAAATATGCAAATTAAACTATTCAAAAGGAAAAGAATGATTAATGCTCGAATATGTCTATGCCCCAAACATAGATCAACTGTAACATGCAACCTAAAAGATTTACCCGAGTAAAGCTATGGATCTTTATGATACAAATGAGATCCCAATGATATACAAGTTGGGTCAGAAACAATAAAGTACAGCTATGGTTCAGTTTAAAATTAACCAAAACTAACAGCAGAAATTCCTAATCTATTGCTGTGTGAAATTTATCTTCGAAGAAATAGTACAGGCAAGAGACTTAGTAAGCATGATCTAGAAAGACATGCAAGAAAGAAGTGTACAATCAAAGACATGTGGATGCAAGGTTGAAAACAAAAAACACCAATCACCAATATGTCTCACTTTACCTTCTTACATGTTGACCATGGTTCATCTGAATAAAAAGGTGGATAACCCACAAGCATTTCGTACATAATAGCACCAAGTGACCACCTGTAAATAATAACTGTGAGTCTCGTTTGTAGCCTAAACTACCTTGGAGAAAACTAGTGTATCTCCAGATATGCAGCAAGCGTTGGTAACAGTTGAAGGCTTAAGTTATTTCCCACCATGGAGTCATCAAAACGCTTTAGAACTAATTTATTTCCATGCCCATCAGAATGTACAGAGCTACTAACCAATCACATTCCATCCCATAACCTTTCTTCAATAGCACTTCTGGAGCGATATAGTCAGGTGTACCGACAGTAGAAAAGGCCTGCAGGACCCAACAACAAAATTTAGACAAGGAAAAACAAAGCCATATCCTTTGATCTTCAAAAAACATGCTTAAAGCTCACACACCACTTTAAAAAAGCCAAAATAAAGAAGCAAATTCTCTTCTAGAATTTTATTCCATAATCCACATAGGATTCATATCTTAATCGAGCACAACTAACATTCTTTCATTTTTTAAAACATGTTCTTCAAATCACCAAGGAAGAGAGAAGGCAAATCAGAGAGACTAAAGGATCCATTTATGATTTTAAATTGATATGCCAAGTTGAATAATCAGACACACATGCATAGATGGAGATTTCAGACATGCGATAGCAGAAAACTTACAAGCATCCTCCTATTCTTTTGCCAATGTTCCAATTGCTCTTGCTGTGTGCGCCTTGGAGCTGCTGGGCGTTCTTCATTCTGTGTAGTCGCATTACTATTGTTGTTTACAACTGAAAAGTCTCCTTCTTGGATGGTACTGCAGTCCAATGGTTTACACAGTCCAAAATCAGATAGCCTCAAGTGCCCATATCTATCAAGTAGCAGGTTGTCGGGCTTAATATCCCTATAACATGTGATGCAAAAACAAAAATAAAGTTAATCCACATTTAACTGGCCAATACATTCTCATTGGCCTAAAACACCCCAAGATAAAATTATTATTATTATTTGACATTTAATTACAAACCTATGGATGTAATTATGCTTATGGATAGATTCAATAGCCAAAACTGTTTCTCCAACATAAAATCTAGCTTCATCTTCTGTCAAGGTATCTTTTCTCATAAGTAAAGTCATCATATCTCCACCAGGTAAATATTCCATGATAAGGTAGAGAAACCCATCATCTTGAAAAGAACAGTACAGTTTGACAATGCAATTGCTGTCAACCTCAGTGAGCAGATTCCTTTCAGCTTTAACATGCTCAACCTAGAAAAGATTGTGATGCCAACTTGTAACAAACAAGGGTAATAAACCTTAGTCATATATATCATCAAGCAGGCCAGATAAATGTTTACCTGGCCCCTGCGCAACATCTCTGATTTCTTAAGCTTTTTCATAGCATACACTTGGCCTGTTGTTTTTTCTCTACAGGTTCTGACCTGCCCAGGAAGCAAACTTTATATCAACCATAAGCTTATAGCAGAAAAGCAACTGGCACTTTTAGTAGTTCCTATAAAAACATGAGCAAATGGACGTAATGGTTAATAGAATCACTCATTCTCAAAGCTTGGACACAAAAGAGAAAAGGAATTACACAGAATATATGACTTTCTATGTTCTTCTCGACTAACAAATCACATTTCCAAAACACAAGCATAACACGAAATCACAGCTAGGAAAGAAAAAAAGTAGCTATGGAAAGTCAAGTAATTTCCACATCTTCGTCTAATTCATGAAAATACCTAGTGTACATAACGGGACAATGTGATTATTCACAGAGCAGATTATATAAAATACAAAAATAACACAAAAAATGTTCATTTTCACAGAAAATCATACCGGCTAGAGCTTTTGAAGCTACACAAAGAGGTGTCTCAGATATCATCACTATCCTAACATGCCAATGGCAAACACATAAAAATTCTAAATCTAACACTAAAAAAATTCAGTACAAATAGTGTGAAGACCCATTAGCAAACCCCTTGAGAAATTACACGTATATAAAAAGAATGGCAATATGCATACCTCCCCAAACGCACCCTTGCCAATCATTGTCAACAATTCAAAATCATCAACACCCATTTTATGCCTCTGGAGGCGCATGTATTCAGTTTCCTTCTTCTCCAGGAATTTAAGTAAGTTGCTCTGATCTTCCTCAGACACATCAGCATCCGCCAACTTCTTTTCCAATGCCGTCCGTCTATTAAAACAAAAACACATTCAGAAATTAATCAACTCCATCATCGCATCAAATGTAAATCTTCAGTCAATCCATCCATCGCATCATACCGTTCCTTCCTCTCTTGTAGATTCTTCATCTGCTCTTTGTAATGATTCTCAATATACCGCTTAGCCGCAGCAACTTTCTGCTTGGTGACATTGGAATGAGCTTCCTCATCCATTTCCGATATCGTATCTTCATTATCCTCATCTCCTCCCTCCTTCCTCCTCGAAGGAGACCTGAACTTTTCTCTCGGTTGAAGTTTTTGAAACCAACTCCTTGCTGAATCCATTTCACTTCTCACTGCTACCAGTCATCCCGCAATTAAATTAAAAAAAATCTGCATCACAAATTTAAATTACAATCATTTCAGAGAGTTAACAAGTGGATTTAAAGAGAAAATAAAAGAAAAAAAAATCAACGCCGAGATTTATAGACCTTGAAGAAGAGGAATCGATCGATGGAAGAGAAAATGAAAACGATTTCTAGCAATTGTTCTGCAGAATTCTAGAAAGTACAGGGGAAAAAAAGAAGAGGGAAGAAACAGAGAAATCGGATTACAGCCACATTTGAGAGATGTGAGTGATCCACCAAGGAGAAGAGCGGCATTTACGGTGTAGTAAAACTCTATTTATCGATCAATACATTTATTTGATCCTCTTGCTTTGCTTTGTATAGATAAATATTTTTCATAAATCTTGATTGCAATATTTTCTCTAGCTACTGTGAGCAATTTCATTGCATTTGCAGCAGACCAGGCATCATCAGACCTTCCATTTTATATACCTTTCCATGTAATATGTTTATTTGTTTTTTTAGACGGTTTGGTGACTTTGGTCAGTGCGTGTTGATGGGTTAGTGTTTTTTTAATTAAAATTATGTTTTTTATAATTATTTGTTTATTTTTAATTATAGTAAATTCAAATCACCAAAAGAATTCTGAAAAATAAAAATTAAAAAATACTTTAAAAAACATAAACTATGATAAAAAGAATATAAAAAATAAAAACAAACGAATAAAACATAAAATAATAGAGACGTTTTAGAATAAGCTTTTTCTATATCAATATTACATTAATTACTTTAATTAGATCAAATATAGGCTTTAATCAATGATGATGTCCAGCTATTATACTCATAATTTCCCAATTAATGCCTAACTTTCCTCCCTTTAACTTCATGAAATGCTCATTATTATACTCATAATTGCGTAGTCTTCCTAACACGCACTCTCCACATGAGATGATGCGAAGTGAGTCGTCAACTAATACACTAAGCGGAAATAACAGGCGGTTTCCCCCCCTTCTTTCAGCGGGTACAACGCTGTATTTAAAGGACATACGATACGATGGAGTGATTATTTTTTATTTAAAAATATATTAAAATAATCTAAAAAATAAAAAATAATAATTTGAAAAAAAAAAAATATTTTCAATTTTTTTTAAATAGTTTTGAAATAAAAAAATAAAAAGCTTACTAAACTAATAACAATTATCTTATCAATATATTTTACACTTAACATATCAATTATTATAAATCATATTTTTTAGTCTGATTTAAAATTTAGTTTAGAAAAAGGTTTGGAATATTCAATTACCAGGTTAATTAGGTTTAAATATTTTTATTAAAATAACATCATTTAAAAAAATTAATTAATATGGGTGTCCGGGTCAGCTTACGCGCATCTCAACTAATCTTACTAGCTCTGAAGTTAACGACCATATAAACCTCAAGTGGCCCCGAAGTTTGTGAGACTCGAACCAGTGATTATTAAATAGCAAATCCGAAATCTGACTAGTTAAGCTACACCCTCCAAAATTAAAAATAATTTTTTTAATGTTGACTTGGTTGGATTTTATTGCCGTGCAACTGAATCACTAAAAACCAGATTAATCAAGAACTTGTAATGGATTAAGTTCATCATCCTAGAGTTTTTGAGCCAACCCATTAGATTGACTGAAATTAACAACTAAGTTAGGAAAGGATGAATACTGCAAGAAATAGAGAATATTCCAAACCAAGCTTAGTTTTGGAAAGTGTTGCTGTAGATGGGGTGGTTGGGTGGGGAGTTGGAGAAATAGGGACATCAAAAGTGACCGCGACCAATAATATGGCAGGAAAAAGGATAGCTCTCTCCTTTCCCGCCCCAACTTTTTTTCTGCGGGCATGCTTGCCAGAGCTTCAATCTTGATTCCTCGGCCCGCCCTTGCTGCTCTCGCTCTCATTTTGTCTTCTACTCCACAGCCTAGAAACAGGGATCCCACTTCAAGCTTGAAGTTTCACCTAAAGCACAACAACTACTACTACCAAACTCAAGACAACTAAACAATTGCAATGGCTGTCTGCATCAAATTGAATCGACTCCTACTCTTATTAAGATCTAATTTCCAGATATTCCATTGTTAATTTTAGGCAGTTCAAGACACCAATGCATTCATCTGGATCAAAGAAGTTCGTGAAACTGAAGGTGTCGAAAGGTCTCAAGCCGTTTAATTGAGAAGATGGCAACAGATTACAAACAACATTTTAGCCCGCATATTATGAGGCCTTTACGGTGCAGAGGGGGGGCAAACCAACAGTATGCCCTTCCTTTATCATCGTTAATACAGGGAGCTACAAGAAAGGGAAAATTTATATTTCATGTTATCAATCAAACAGTATACAAGCATGTACCAAAAATAACCAGCTTAAATAGCTTTCACCACTTTCCTTGCGAGCTCATGGGCATCTCTAGCCTTTTCATTTATTTTCTTCTATATCCAGCTTTGAATTTGAAAAAAACGACGGAAACAATTAATCTGGGAAGGATCAACGGTAGTATGCCATATGTCTAGATGACATGAAAGGAGAACTACCAAGAGGAGAGGTCTTTTGATTTTGGGCAGGAGGGTTGGTGGGTTTCTTTTTCTCACTCTTGGTTTCACAACGGAGCCAAGACTCAACAACAGAAAGCAGATTAGCTGAGCTTTTCAACTCATGAACCTCTGTTAGCTTCTCAGCCCTCCTCAGCTCACCGTCTTGTATGTAAGCTAGATGAGTTGCCCAAGTCTCTAACCCATCAAAAATATGAGTAGCATATACAATTGTAGCTCCTCTCTGCACAAAAGAAAAAAGAAAAAAGAAAAAGTCTCGTTATAACATGATGAACTTCCCTCGGGGACTCTAACCATATTGATGCGCATTTCAAGAGAATCATAAACGTTGACCCTTACACTTTCTAAGCACTCCATAACTTCAAAAACAGACAACAGAGGTGATTCCATGCAAAATGATTTTCACTCAAGAAATCAGAAAAAATAGCCACAGTGATGCACAAGGATCCAAAATCTAATAATCAAAATTCACATGGTGGTGATGATTCTCTTTCAGATAATACAAGCAGGGACCACTTGTTCTGTGCCCTGGCTACATTATGCAAATCCACTGTTTCTAATTTTTTAGACCATCATTCGATCAGATCTGTTAGTGTGCATGTGAATTCAATTAAAAAAGGGAGTCATACCTGATCACACTCTTCCTTGAAGAACTCAAGCAAATCCATCCTGGCAACAACATCTAGATCGACTGTAACTTCATCAAGTAAAAGAACCTGCAATTAAAAATTTTGGATCCTACTCAATAAGGAAGTTTTGAGATAATATGGTCTTTCAGCAACATCATCGTAAACAACCGAAATGCAAAATGATAGCCATATTGCCACCTCCCAATCCCTAAATAATCACCCCTCCCAGGGATTGAACCAAGATCTTCAAACAAAAATCCCAAGTTCCAACTGATGGGGTGTGCCCGTGAAGCAAATTGATAGCCCGTTAAAGAAGGAAAATGGGCAACTTTGCCAGGTTTGGGTTATTTTTAGTAGATTGGATGCCCACGATGAATCGATCTCACAAGTAGGCGGCCCAAGACTTGCATGTTGAACCCTTTGGCTTAGATTTCTAGCCAGACCAGTAAGAAAATACAAATAGTATTTCATAGATGCAAGCATCTCTTTAACAAAGAACAATTTTGCACAATATAAAAGAAAAGCTACAGAATAAAATGTTCCAATGAGGAATGCGTGTTCTCCTAGATGACTTTGCTTTGCTGAATTTATAAAAACTGACTCTGATACATTCCAACACGCCCATTCTTATAGGTGGTCACTGACCAAGGCTTCATAGCTTCATCATACCTTAAATGGATGGAGAAGACCCATGCAAATCTGGACTCTTCGCCGCTGCCCATCAGATACCTTGTGCATTCGCCATTGCAGATCAATGTCAAGCAGGTCAATCAACTTTTCTCTTCTAACAGGATCAGTCCCTTCAACTGCCAGTAATACAAAGAACAGAGTGCAATCTCAATTCTATTAAATCTTAACAAGAAATCATTGACAACGAAAGAGCACCAACACCTTCACACAAAATAAAAGAAAAAGAAACAACTCTTAAGAGGTCATTAGTTACCTCCAAATATCATATGTTCCGCAGAGAAGTCTCCCTGTAGTGGAATCTCTCCCTGAAAAACCACAAGGCAATATTCATCCAGAGTGAATTTATTTAACAGTACGTAAAAATGCACTGGACGGGAACAAAAAAAGAGCAAACCCTAATATCATTTGAAAATTCAATCCAAAAACATTTACAGGGTACTCAAGCTGAAACTACCACTACTCACAAGAAAGAGACAGAGACATGAGAAATTTTTTTTTTAAAACATTTTTGAGAGATCGGATGGGATTTCTCTCCCCTTCCTGTGTCTATTTTTCTTTTAATGCTGTAAATATTGGTAATTATAACTTGAGCACCATAAAATTTAACAAGCATGAGTCAACCCAATGTATAGTAATTTATTCGATAATTAAGCTAATTAATCACTTCTAATCACTTGAATTTGAGCACAAACCCTAGACAATCAAATGTAACTACGCAATGCTATGACAAAAAACGCAAATATAATAACATACCATACAAATATAGCTTTAACAAGAAACAAAACTCACAGCAGATCCAACAGTTTTACTCCAAGAACCTCCTAAATAAGCCAAGTCACCGCTACAAACCAATTGCGTATCATGAAAAGCCGAACCATTTATCACCCGCACCACATCTTTCCCTCCTACCATATGCTTCCCTGCCATTATTTTCAGCAAAGTAGTCTTCCCTGTACTACAAAAAGGTAATGAGCTTAGTATATATTATCACTAGTAATGCTTCAAAATCAACGAAAGTTTTGATTTACCAGATCCGTTAGCGCCGACGAGAAGGCAACGAGATCCGGGAGAGATGTTGAGATTGAAATCGTAGAAGAGTGGATGCTGTCCAGCGTATGCGAATTGCATTCCGCATATACTGATACTGTTTGCCTTCTCATTTTCTCCTCCTCCTTTTTCTATTGATCGAGAAGCTTTCTCTGCCATTTTTACTTTTCTTGCTCTGCAAATTGAGGTGGTTGTACGGAGATATTGTGTTGTCGTCGGTGATTCTATTATACACGCCTCTCTTGTTGGTTTGGTTTGTTTCGCGGCCACGAGCTAGTCAGCGGGTTTGATGGCCGTCACGTTGGATGCACCAGCTTTTTACACGTGGTGATTGTTTGGTGCACCACGTCTCCGTTAAAAGAGCCCGTTTAGTATTGGTTTACAACCACAAAAACAAGCTAGGAAAACAATCTTCCTCGTTAACCACGTCGGTTTTAGATTATTTTATTTTTCATTTTTTCCACTGGAAAATCCGTTTATTCTTGTTAAAGAAGGCATTTTTAGCTGGGTAATTGATTTGGAAAAAGACATGTGCTATTAAATCAAATAATTATTGGTTATCGACTATCAAGCTAGTTTAGGTAAATATTTTTCATTAAATAAGACCCTTTTATTTTTTTTTAAAAAAATATTGGTGTTAATCCAATTAATTTGTACTGGGCACTAAAATTTGATATAATTAATTAAAATTTAATAAAAAATAATATTTTGATTCAATTTATAACTCAATCCACAAGTATGATTTCAAAAGTTTGTTTTATACAGCATCAAGTGGCATTGAAGGGACGGGAATCATCAGCCACCTCTTGTAGAAATATCTACTCTTTAGACAAGACTCCCTCTCGAATTAGAGAATGAGTCACGGAGTTGTCTCTCTTCAGGGAATTATTTCCCCCCCCTTTTCTTTTGAGAATGAAATCTCTCTTCAGATTTGGGGCCTCTTTCCCTCCGTTACATTGGAGATCATAATCCTGGCTGCGCTTGGCATGAAAGTGCAGCTGAAAGCCATCGTGCAGACCAGCAGGGGATTTTAATACGAGCACAGCCCGTCTAGTGGTCCTGGATTTCAGGTCTAGTTCTGCAAAAGGGCAATTAAGCTTTCTCTAGCTGTGAATTGGAACATTGGAAATCCAGAATTGTCTCCCAAGCGCAAACAACGAATCTTTTATGCGGTGCCATGTAGCTGCGTGGGAGGTAAAAAGCGTCTATAAATTGACTTCTAAGGGAGTAGAAGGTGGTTGAAGATTGAAGTGTTAAGTGTGGTAAGTTTTCTCCCTTAGAAAGTGGTTAAAGATTGAGGTGTTCAGTTTTTATGATGTTTGGTAAATGATGTTCGAGTTTGAGAAGTCTGTAATGGTGAAATAAAAAAGTAATTAAAAACTAACTGAGATAAAAATTAAACACTTTCTTTCTTTTTATCCCCAGCATGTTTGGTAAATAGTTCTGAAAATGCATAAATAAGTGAAGTTAACTAAAAAAAAAAGAAGAAAATTTAACGACAAATTTATTGATAAAAAAAATATAATTAAAAGATTTTATTACGGTGAACTTAATACTTTGCATGTGTGAAATGAATTTATGGCTACTCTTTTCTATCTTGGATCATAAGAAAATGCCAAACCCTATTGTATTTAAAACGCAAACTCAACTAGATTCTCTAAATACTACACCCCCTAAAACAGGCCCTACACCAGCAATTCCCTGTTGATATCAACATTTACTTTTAAGTTTTCGACTTGTTAAACCTAGCTGCCGAAAGCTACTTTGAGAAACAGGTGTCAGCCTGCACCTGTTGCGGATTATGAGCTTTTTTTTCGTCGTTCTCATGGGTTAGGGGCAGGAGCATGACAGAAGAACCATATTTGGTAAAGGGTACACATCAGGAAACCAGAACAATAAAGACACCATTCTTTTTCTCTATCATGTAGAAATAGGAACTCAGTTCACGTAAGAAGAAAAAAAGCATTTGATACATTCATATAACATTATTTTTCACACATGGTCGTATTTGATAGCTCATGGTTGCTTACATTTCTCGATTTCGTCCACTTTTTTCATCTTTTCCAAAGAACAAGTAAAACAAATGCCTTAATCATGCTCAATAAATCCCCAACACAGTTAGAATGCAGCCCATCCCGATGCAGCTGTCTTGGTTGATCCTGTTGTTGTTGAAGGAAGATTTCTCTGCAGATGCAGGACAGCAAGGGAACTAAATAACACACAGTCACATATGCATCTACTAACTAAGGCAACATACATTTAGTTGAAGTGAGAAGCACGGGATGTGTTGTAGTATTTGAGTGCGTAACACAACGGGGAAAGGACAAATATAGTGCAGAAAAATCCCCTCGTTCCCCTTAAGAATACACCAGGATCTCCGAAAGGAAATTGTAATCAGTTTATCCCCATTATGACATTACTATCCTAGCATACAGTCAAGTGCACTCTATTCACGCATCACATTACCAACAATCAACGAGGGAACATAACAAGTCCATGGCCTTATCAAAACACAAATCTTCAGGGCATAATGTGCGGTGTTTTCACATTTCTAAAGAACACATCGATTGAACTAAGCTAGCATAACATTTCAAACACACAATACCATCATCAAGAGCACAAACAGGATATACAGAAACCAGACATACCTCAAGTGGAGACAGGTCCGATAAAGAATCAGTAGATAGCGGTGTACATTCCCTGGGTGGTGCTTTTAGACCAATGCCAACATTATTCACAGCCGTCTTTCGAGCAGCAGCCGGATCATTGGGAGGCGGTGGAAGTGGGGACCTTGGTTTCCCCGCCCCAGTTGGAGGTGGGGCAATGACTAAAGTTTTAGGCTTTCCAGTTGCCGAACCAGACAGCCCTGCAGCTGATAGCATTCCAGCTCCACTCGTTGGCTTAGGCTTCACATTAATTCTTATAGTTTCCCCTTCCTATAATTCAAAATTATGGATCTTTAATCTCATAAAAATTCAATGATCACACCTAACTAACTTAACTAAACACCATCAATCAACCAAAATAAAGCGATCAACTTTTAAGCTAACTACCTTTAATCTGTGATTAACAGCAGGATGAATATCAATGTGAGCGTCACTCTCACTCGTCTCGCCACTCTCTTTCTCATTTTCTCGTCTGACATACTTCTCGTGATCCGATAACGCCACATTAAAATCAAACGCTTCATTTCTCTCAGTAAACCCTAGACCAACAAACGCGTGTTTGCCTCCCCCGTCCTCTATTTTAAGTACGAAATACCGGGACGAGTCGAGGACTGTCTCGACGGAGTTCTCGCGCTGTCCAGGGTTAAAGAAACAAGCAGCAAATAGCTCACCAGAGTTCGGATCTTCTAATCGGATCTCGCACCGTTCTTTGCAGGACACGACTCGAAGCCGTCCAGACCAGATCTTGTCGGATTGTAACCATTCTCCGCATTTGTAGCCGCCGGAAGTGGAGCGAGGAGGGATTTTGTAGACCGAGACTTCGCGAACCACCAAAAGTGTGTGCTCGAACGACTCGTCGTCTTCCTCGAATGACATTTTAGTTGGCGTCCTTTAGGCAATGATGTAGGTTTCTAGAGAGTCTGTAAGCCCAATGCGGAGAGATTTTAAGCTTTGAAAGATAAAAGAGAAGGTATCAGAGAGAGAGAGAGAGAGAGGAGAAAGCTGCAGAGACGTGGATTCGAAGAGTGATTGATTGGTCAACTGTAATGAGAGAGAAAGAATGATGACCTAATTACTGATTTGCCCTTTGTCTCCTTGTCAATGGCTTTACGCGTTTTCCAAAAGTCTTGCCGGCCTGATTGGATGAGCCCAATGGTTCCATCCAATGTGGGCCTGGTCCGTAACTTTATTAAAAAATGGGTCATAAACCCTAGTCGCTCTCGTTCAACGATTATCTCTTTTGAAGCGAAGCGAGCGCTGTCTCCACTTTCTAGTCCCTTGCAAGAAGAGCCGAGAGAGGTATGGCCATCACTAGGGTTTCTTTATTTTTTACTCTTCTGTGGTCTTTTTCATGCTTTTTTGGCTTTTAATTATGTTATGTGGATTTTTGCAAAGATGGGCTCCTTGTGATTTTGACTTTGCTGTTTGTAGGAAGGTTAATAAGGAGCTGGAACAATGTATCTTCAGTTTTACATAAACGATAATGGTGACAAAGTCTACACTACCAAGGTATGTTATTTTGAGACTGGCTTCTATATCTTATTGATTACTTGGTGTTCTAGGTTTTGTGTTTTAGCTGTCTTTCTAGGTTTTGCATATCCTTGTTTCAGATGCCATCTTTTCTTTGGGAATGACTTTTTTAGAGGTTTAGATGGTGAGATAAGCAGGGTCAGGCTTCTCCAAGTATATGTCCTAAGAAATTTTATGTATCTTCAAGATTTACTTTTGTTGTATTTGAAAGTAATTGAAACTGTCGTTGTTGTTTGAAAATTTTGCTAGGCATGCTTCTTGAGATGAGATTTTGAGAAACCTACCGTTTTTTCAATACTTCTGAATATCTTTATTTTCTGCTTCTGTTGTTTATTATATTTTTGTTGAGTTGCCTTTTCTTTTTTGCAGAAAGAATCACCATTGGGCTTGCCCACTCAATCTGCTCACCCAGGTATATTTTCATTATCATGCTGCAATATTTTTTTTATTTTGATTATGAAATTCACAACTGGAAATTTGTTAGGTTGCTGTAATCATTGGCTTTCATCCAAACAATAAATTCTCATGATCAATGATCCTTCTCCTCTGTCATTGTCTTTCTTCCTCTTTTTTATTACATTTCAGTAATACCAGAAGTAACATTTAATATCACTGGACTAAGCTATCAGGGCTAATTGTTTTATGCCATCCAAAATCATATTTTCAGATGTGCTGTTTTGAAAACCTTTTCCCACATTCACTTGTACTGTTGTTTTTGTGAGTTGAATAATTTTTACAATGTCACAAGTGGTTGGACTCTTGATAAAATTTCTTTAAAGGTTTATGTTTGCATGTATCAAATGATTTTGGATTTGACCTTTGCTTTTGGTTGATTTGTGATTAGATAAATTGGTTTAAACATGCATTTGGTGATCCAGCCATTTGACTTCATTCAAATTCTTCATTGCCTCACAAATCTGAACTGTTATGGCATGTTTGCATGAGCTAAATATGATTTCTCTTGGGATTTTCCAGACAAAAAGACTATACACATATTGAGCTTCGCCATCACTCCTGAGTGTCCTTCTCTGATCAATGTTTAGTGCTTCAGATACAAATTTCTTATTGATTTTTTCCCATTTTCAAATTGCAGCCCGCTTCTCCCCCGATGACAAATATTCAAGGCAAAGAGTTCTCTTAAAAAAGCGGTTTGGATTGTTGCCAACCCAACAGTCACCTCTGAAGTACTGAGATCATTATGGCTGTCTAGTTTTTCATCGTCAAGTGTCTGAATGGGGAGCTTTCCTTCGTGCATGTTGAAGAGTGTTGTGTCTTCTCGTCTTTGGTTGCTGAATGTAGTGCATCAGCACCCCCGTTGTAGCCCAGATAGTTGTAGACTATTTCCTTGATATAAAAAAAAAAATCCTACAAATGGATCTTTTATGAAAACTATGAAGTATTCATCGATGCAAAGCTTGTTGGCAAACTTAACACCATTGTGTCTTCTAAGTTTTCATAGTTAATGTCAAAGAACTATTTTAAGTAAGATTTTAAGATATAATTTCTATTATTATTATCTAAAAATCTAGACCTCTTTCATGATTTTCTCTTTTTTTACCAAGTTAATGACGAGTTTGTTTTCTCCGTAAGCTTGTGTCATTTGCGGTCTTTTGAGTGAAAGATGATAAACCTAGAGGCCTTCTTTTGAGTGAAAGATGATAAACCTAGCCGGGTTTTTATTTGGGATTAATCTAAATCTATCATTTTTTTTTTAAAGCTTTTTATTTTTTAAAAAAAAAACTATTTTTGACTGGAACAGGTTTGACTGGGTCATCACTTGGGATTTGTCGGGTCAACTGAAAGAATGAGATGGGTTTAATAACAATGTCTCAAAACGTTGCATTTCCTCCGAAATTAATTTAAGATTATTTTACACTTGATCAAGACTATCTGATCCAGTTCAAGACTATTTACACCTTACACGAGTTCAGACGCTCCCAAGCCTTTATTTCCTTGGGCTCAATAGAAAATCTCGATCTCTGTTTCCCTAGGCTTAAGAATGGGCTCTATTCCAGAAAGGCTACCCAAAAAGGCCCAAAGATGATCCAGCAATGGTCAGTCTGAGTCATCTTGCCACCAGATGGCAACACTTGATACGCCACGTCTACTCACACCAGTGTACATAACGGGTATTTATGGAATACTTATGGGCATTTTCGGGATCAAAAAATAAAAATAAAACCCCTCCGCTTCCTCTTAACAACAGTCCAGACTACAGTGTGAGAGTGAGTCCAGACTCGAGAAAGGATAGAAGAGGGCAACGACTTTTATAGTCATCGGATCCGCAGACTCGCACTGCGAACGATTTGCACATACTTGAATGTTGATGACTCTGTAACATAATTTATTTCTGTTAAGTGCTTGCTGTGGTTATTTAATTTTATTGCACAAAATGGCCGGAAGTCTGGAAGGGTTTCTGGTGCTGATCGTTGCGGCATTGATCTCCTCATCTTCCTTTGCTTCTTCTATCTTTCAACCGATCTCCGATTCTCATCGATCCGCTGCTTTAGAGCTCTTCACGCCGCGCGACGGATCCTTTTTCAGGTTTTCAAAAACCCTAATTAAACCCTTCTAATTGACATCTAATCTCTCAATTTATTATTTTCTAAGTGAATTAGATGAATTTGATTTAATCCTTATGCGATGCCAAATTTTACTAATCACTGAATTTAAAATTGCCTTTGTAAATTTATCGTATGAGATCTGGCTATTCTGTGGAACTGAAATTGGCTGTTACCTCTGTTTGGATACTATGAAAATGATAAATTTTGTGTCTTTTGGTAATTTTTTTGTTGGTGTTTACCCATGCCTGTGCTTGTTTCATTTTTTTTAGCTAATTTGTAGTAGTGTCTGCATAAACTAGAAAGAGTGATTTGACTAGATGTTGTGTGTGCCACCAGCTTAGAAGAAACATATGAGGCACTCAGAACGTTTGAGGTGCTTGGTATTGATAAAAAGTCTGATATCGACACAGCTGCTTGCCAATCTGTGTTGGAAATTCTGGGGTCACCATCTTCTGCTTTGAAGGATTTATTCTATGCCTTAAAAGTCAACGGAATATTAAAATGTGACATAGAAAAGGATGTCTTTGAGGTATTGTTTTGCTCTATGTTGTTTTTGGTCGGAAGGGTATATACTCTGTGTTACAAAAAATTGCAGACAATGTGTGATAATGGGTCTCTCTCTTAAAGGGTGTTGCTTCAAGACTACAAGCTACTGTCAGTGGCGCAGGTGCTTTGCTTGATTTCTACTATTCAGTTGGAGGTTTAGTACTTGTCAAGGTAATCCATATAACAAAAACTTTTAGGTGTTATGGGTTTCGAGCTTGATTCTCCTTTTTTCAGCATTTGCTAATTTGGGAACTCTTCTAATCATTCTATAATGCAAGGGAGAAGTAATTTGTCATGGTTTTTAGATTGAAATTTTTGTAAGCAAAGGAATGTATCTGAAATCCTGAAGATAAGATTTCACCAGTATTAATGTTTTGCTAGGGATCTATTTACTCAACTACTTATTGGAGAACACAACTTTCAAGCTGTGGCCACATAGAATTAGCCTAGCCAATTTTGTACTAAAGCTTGTGGCTGAATTTTTTTTTAATGCAGGATCAAACTTCTAAAGATGATTTGTATCTTGCTGATGCTGAAGGAGTTTTTGGTTCCATCAAGGTTGGTATTTGCATTACTTGGAATTGTATTAGAATGAGGATATAAGCTTGGCACTGGACTGTTCTGTGAGGGGTAAAATAGATTTCAATAGTGACCACCCTTGCCTGGAACTCT
Source organism: Populus deltoides (assembly GCA_015852605.2). Lineage (NCBI taxonomy): Eukaryota > Viridiplantae > Streptophyta > Magnoliopsida > Malpighiales > Salicaceae > Populus > Populus deltoides. The sequence continues at coordinate 2,367,415 of CM027571.2, forward strand.
CCCTCTTTGATTAGGGCCCTTGTGGAACTAGTTGCTGGTGTATTGAGAGTTGGTCAGTGTAGTAGGCCCACTACTGGTCTGCTTAGAAGTTTATTCCACAATGTTTAGGTTGATGCTTGGCTTTAAATTTACTTTCTTCAAACACAATTCTCTGCGCATGTTTTAGTTAACTTACAAATTATTGGCAGGCTCTAAGCCAGAGTGATGGAAGATGGCGCTATAATTCTAATAATCCTGAGTCCAGTACCTTTGCTGCTGGTATGTTCTATAAGTATTCTGTATACCATGATGAATTCTTTAGCAACTTTCTTATATATTCAATGCTTCTCTTTTAAGAGAATATGCAATTATTGCATTAACATTTATTGGTAACCACACAAATGCTACTTTGTTTTGATCATTATTTTAGCATAATTTTGTAGACTCGACAAAAAGCATGTGCTTAGAAATAGTAATGGAAATGTAATTTGGAACATCAAAAAATGGGAAGAAAAGATCTGGATGGAGACTGTGGCATGTTTAACATTCAATGCATAAATTATGGTGTGTTGTTGAAATTAGAACTTGATGCCATGCTAATTCTTCTGCTTAAAGTGGCTCGTCCTAATTTGCTTGATCATGTTTCTTTTCAGGTCTAGCACTTGAAGCACTTTCTGGTGTTGTCTCTTTATCATCTTCTGAGATTGATCAATCTCTGGTAATTTGGAAGATTTGCTTACTTTGCCTCAATAGAACTTTTAGTTTTTTCATGAGCCCAACATTTCTCTTATGTTTTTAATAAAGACACTACCTGTTAATTTTCTTATCAGCATCAAACTTGTTGGCATCCAATGATATATGTTACTTTGTAATTAGTGATTGTAGGTGAAATAGGTTATATGATTATTGTTTAAGGAATTTATGTTACTTTGTAATTTGTGATTGTAGGTGAAATAGGTTATATGGTTGTTGTTTTCCTTATTGTTTTCTTTAAAGCATAAGCATATTGGTGATTTCTGGTGCACATTCTATCCACAGCAAAAAGTTTGCTCAAAATTTTCGTTTCAAATTGGTTCATAGTCTGTGTTCAGTAGTTATTCCTACTGTTTTGCTTATGTAGTGGATTTATGTCTGCCATAGATCCCATATTCTGAGAACAAATCCAGAGTTTAACGTATCCAAATTTTTAGAACAGCATGTCCTTTAGAAATGTAGTTACAATCATTGCCTAACTTACTTTTATGCTATGTAATCTACTGTTTCCTTGGGGGTCTATCTATTTGTATAAACTTCTATTAGTAATTTGCTAGGTATGGTGAGGGCTTTTGTTTCTATTGTATAAGTTATATTGTATCTTCTAATATACTTGCTGCTGCTGTCTTCTGTGGTCATTACAATATCTTATTTCTTAAATTTGCTTACCATTTCCAGATTGGTACAACTAAAAATGATATATTGAAGCTGTTTGACAGCATTGAGAAATATGGTATGTCAATATTTTTTTCTCTTCTTTTCTTGTATATCATAATAATTTTGGGCAGTTGTGCCGCCAAAGCATTTCTTATCATGGTGGCTATGTGCTTATATTCTCTGAACTTTCATGGGTATTTCTACTCTCCTCTTCATATTACTCTTCATATGCCAGAACCCTAATTCTGCTGATTTTAAGCTAAGTTTCCAAGACACAGTTTGGCACTCTATTGTGTCTTAGATTTGACTTGGCAAATTAAGCCCTCATTCTAACATCAAGGATCTTCACCAGTTTTAAATTCAGGCCATGCTTCATTCACCTAGCCATCAGTTTTAACCTTTTCCAAAAAAAACAAACCTAGTTGTCAGCTGCTATTTATGTTATTCCATAATGTACTTAGTAAGCTAAATTTTTTTATTGTAGATGATGGAGCTTTTTACTTTGATGAGAAACTGGTTGATGCACATGAACATCAAGGTCCTCTTTCAACCACATCCTCTGTTGTTAGAGGGTTGACAGCGTTTGCGGCTGTGACTTCAGGAAGCTTGAATGTGAGTTAGGTTTGGTTGTTGTTGTTGCTGGTCTTTATTCTGCTATTTTTCTAGTGCAGAAAGTGTTTAATGCTATTGTCTTTGCTTTCTTTCTCCCTATTTGATTCTCAGCTTCCAAGTGGCAAGGTATTGGGTCTGGCAAGATTTTTACTTGGCATTGGAATTCCAGGTGATGCCAAAGACTTGTTCAACCAAATAGATTCCTTGGCTTCCCTAGAGAGCAACTCGTAAGTGTGTTCTTAACTTAGTTCTCTGTGATTGTCAGCATTTTATATGTATGTTATGTAGAACTCGTTCTGATAATTGATTGCCTGATATAAGGGAATCTGTAATATGTGATTGGTCCATTAAAAGAAAACAAATTTCAGTGACTGCAGTTTCAGTGCTTCAAGAAAATGTGCTGTTTCCGTGAAAAGAAATTTCAAATATGTTTTATGAGCTGCCTGCTGTCTCTTGCAACTCTAAGAGCAGAAGTTTGCCTTTAAAGCAAAAATTTAAACACTTCTTTGTAGACTTGAACATTATTTTTTATTTTTTAGCTATATGTTTGCATGATAATTTTCCTCAGTTTTATATATTTTGCTTTGTCCATTTCTTGGTTGAGAAAAGCCACAAGTACGATAACATGATGTGGCTAGCTGTTTTAATATTTAGTGCTAAATTTACTGAAAAGTTTGCAAATAACTTCTTTATTCTTTGTTATTCAAGTATGATTTTATTTTGTGCAGGGTTTCCATTCCACTGATTCTATCGCTTCCAGCTACAGTTCTTTCATTGACTAAGAAGGACGCCCTTGAGGTGTGTTGAGCATTTCGTGTGTTTGTGCATGCGTGCGTGCCAGCTCATGGGCTTTTCTGGTTATCATGCTTGGCCATTATTATTTTATTCTTCCTGTTTCTTAAATGTATTCTGGATATTTTGGACTTTGCAAAAATTATAATTGATATCTTTCTTATTCTATACATTTTTTCAGATTTGCAAAAACTTCAGTTGTTATAAAGTTTTTGCATAAACTTGACCTCCTTCCTTTTACACCCATTTATTGAAATTAACGTTCCATATAATTGTAACCAGGTTAAGGTGAATACTGTGCTTGGTTCAAATGCACCTCCTTTGACAGTGAAACTTGTAGGAGTTTTTAGATCTGGTTCAAAGGACACTACATTAATTGAGGGTCAGGTACAGTTTATTTCCTAACTTTAACCATGTGGAATCCATTTCAGTTCCTTTGTCTAGCTTTCGTGTGGTGTTGTCTGCCCAGTCGAATTGGTGATCTGCCGGATGGTCAGCACTAATTGTTGTTGGTGTGATATAGGAACTCAAGTTCAACCCTGAAAGCACAGTCTATGCCTTGGATGCTTTGCCAAAGAGTATTGATGTTGGAAAATACACTTTTGTTTTTGAGGTATCCTTGTTTTCTTTGATGCATAAAGGCTTCTTTTCATCTGCCTTTACATCCGTATATGACAAGCTCAAACTCTTGCAGATGGTGCTTCATGATCCAGACCACTTAAACTTATATGCCACTGGAGGCCAAACTCGGATTCCAATATTTGTGACTGGAGTTGTCAAAGTTGACAGTGCAGAAATCTCAGTGCTTGATAGTGATCTTGGGAGCACAGAAACCAAGAAGTATTTTTTTACATTTCCCAGTTACAAATCAGAGTGCTTTCTAACTGTCACTGATTGTGATGTTGGATGCTTGTCATTGTGACCTTTTGGGATTTGTTAAATTTTTATTTACAATCCTTTATTCAGCTCTGCTTTTGACTGAATTTGAATTACATGGCTTTAGTTTGGGTAATTCTAGTTCTTGGATCCATGCAGGATAGATTTAGCCGGGGAAAATACTGTATCATTATCTGCAAACCATCTTCAGAAGCTGCGCCTCTCTTTCCAATTGTCTACTTCTCTTGGTCATGCTTTTAAGCCACATCAGGTTAGTATTAAGCCTGTCTTTCTCTAGAATTGGTTTCTCTGTGATTTAGCTGTTCAGAGTTTCTTGGCTTTCAGGCAATTCTTAAGTTGACACATGAGACTAAGGTTGAGCATAGTTTTGTGGTGGGGAGCTCTGGAAAACAGTTTGAGATCAATCTAGTAAGTTCCCTCTGCAATGTTCTTCTCCCTTTTGTCTCCCTCCCTATTACGTGATCACGGACATGTTTTTGCAACTTTCTAGCTTAGGAACAAAATCTATCAAATGCATATGAATGTTGGCTTTTGGGTTTCTCATTGATATAAATTTGTCTTGTTGGCATTTGCCAACAATCACTTTACTTGGTTCCTAGCAATTTGATTCCAATTGTAAATTAGTGCAATGCTAACCAATTTCCCTCCTACCTGAAATGAAGTTGATTTTCTTATCACATGGTAATTATAGACTAATGAAAGTAAGCTTTATGAAGAAGATAATCTTGAATGCATGTCCAAAGGTTTAGTGGCATATTTTACCCCTAAACTATTTGGGTTGTGGCAAAATAAGGGCTGAACCGTCAATTTAGGCTATTGTATCCTCAAACTACTATTTAGTGGGCAAATTAAGGTCTACCATCAAATTTGACCGTGAAGACTAACTTTCAAAGTTTGACCATTAGTCTAAATGTTATAAATAATATTGTTTTGGAGCAATTTGAATTTTTTTTTTACGGTGCATCATTTTACTTTTTTGTAATTATTTTTATCTATAAAAAATTTAATTGCTTCAAAACGGTGTCATTTATAGCATTTAGATTAACAATCAAATTTGACGGCAGGCTTTAATTTGCTCAATAAATAGTAGTTTGAGGATACAAAAGACCAAATTGGTAGTTGAGGCCTTGTTTTTGCACAACCCCAATGGTTAAGAAGTAAAATATGCCAATTAATCCCATGTCCAGAGACTTTGAACACTTTTAAATTGCAACTAGCAATAAAACTAAATGATATGTCAATGAAATTACTATTCGATATTTGTGTAGCAATCATACATTGTCTTAGGGTCCTTGGTGAAAATGGCTCTTTTTGCTATGGCAAATCAATACACTTTTAGCGGAAGTAATTTGAGTGCAAGTCAGTTTAAGCCTTTATTGCTTGATAGTATAACACCCTTGCACATGCCAAGATTCATTACCACTTCGTTTCCAAATACTGCTAGTGTGCACCAGTATCGATTGCTTGGAAACAGACTCGCACACTATAACAAACCATTCAACCATCCATATTCTGTCTCTTTTGAAGTTTTGTTATTTTTCTTATATTTGGCAATATGTCTCGCAGGATTTCCTTGGACTGGTTGAGAAATTTTTCTATTTATCAGGGAAATATAATGTTCAGCTCACTGTGGGTGATGCTGCTATGGTAAGCTTTATTTTTCTTACGAGGTTTTTATATTTGTATGGGTTGTTATATGACATGAGCATGATATAATTTGTTTTGATATAATTTGTTTTGTCTATCTTTTTCAGGAAAATTCTTTCTTGAAGGCTATTGGTCACCTTGACCTAGATCTACCAGAACCACCTGAGAAGGCACCACAGCCACCGCCACAACCTCTTGATCAGAACTTGAGATATGGTCCTAAAGCAGAGATAACTCACATCTTCAGGGTTCCTGAAAAGCTTCCACCTAAGGAGCTTTCTCATGCTTTCTTGGGTCTTTCACTTTTTCCATTACTTGGGTTCTTAGTTGGGGTGAGTATTATATTATCTGACAGAGATTCTGAACACTTGATCATTAACATAGATTTGCTCCCTTCTGAGAGTAATTGATTGAATCTTCCTAGTTACTTCTGTAATTCATTTGTTCTATCTAAATTGTCCCAACTTAGGATGCCCCATATAGTGCTTCCAGTATGACCTGGGCCTAGGAATTTGAGTGCTTATGTTGGAAAGATCTTTTGATTGCTGTATTTATGCAGACACCTGCCGATATGGATGTGTTTTATTGTAATTCTGATTGAAAATACTCAATTGAACCTGTTGGTTTAGATGTTACTGCTAGAACTTGCTAGATGACATCAGGTGAGCATCAGGAGTTTAGACTACCCCTTTCTATTAGGACAGAGAAGGTATTGCACATTGCTTTCATTGACATTCTGGTGTGGAAAAGGAGTCGGGATTTCAAGTGTGCATTGTTATTTTTTTCTGCCTAGTTTTCTCTTACTTGCCATCTTCTCTCCCCAATAAATAGGGACAAGGTACATAAAGGATGTGAATGAGTGGCATATGTTAACATGCCTTCTCCTCTTGACAGTTATTGCGTTTAGGGGTGAACCTGAAGAACTTCCCTTCCTCATCCGTTCCTGCCATGTTCGCTGTCCTCTTCCATCTCGGCATTGCAGCAGTTTTGTTGCTCTACGCACTTTTCTGGCTGAAGGTCAGTTTCACACTTCATGCTTTTTATGTGCTCCTATTTGACGATTAACTTGTGATTCCTGCAAGGTTTCTGGTGCTTGTATTCACTGATGTGTGTTTAATATGCAACTTTTGATTGTTTGCCGGGGTATTAGTGATATTTTTCTTCTATTAGTGGTGTTAGAAGCATTTTGTTCCCGAAGAATTCACCCTTTCATATTATTTTTTTTTTCCTGAGCAGTGGGATCTTTTCACAACACTGAAAGCTCTTGGTTTCTTGGGAGCTTTCCTGATGTTTGTTGGGCACAGAATCCTTTCACACCTGGCCTCTATATCATCCAAGTTGAAATCTGCCTGAGGACGAGAGTTTGTTGCCAAAGTGACTGGAGACAGGAAATTTTCCTCGAAGTAAAACAGTTTGACATTTTGACTCAATTTTGTAGGGGATGTAAACTATCAATTATGTTATACCTGTTAAGATTTTGGGCACGAAATGAAAAAGGGTTCATCTATGTTATGGGTTTTTTTTCCTTTCACCGTATAGACTTCCCCATGGCTTTTCTATATGTCCATGTGGGTTACGGGGTATACCCTCGTGTGGGGGTGAGGGGATGGATCAATCTTGCTTTAGGATGTGGGCTAGTTTAGTCTTAGGACACACCTGCCGTGTGAAGAAAAAAATAAAGTGAAACTGTTTCTACTTTACATAATATTAATGGGTGGCTGGCTGGCTGGCATCCATGCATCAAGGGCTTGAGTAGGGTTTTTATTTTATTTTAATGTGTATTCTTCTATCCGCTTGGTTTCTTTCGGAAGTTAGCTGGTGGTTAAAAAAACTCACACGGTTAGCTGGGAATATTACCGAGATAAAAGATTTGCGAGAGTTTCCTGGTGATGGGATGAATAAATAAAGTCTCGTTGCTTGGACTCTGGTAATTGGATAAAAGAACGTCTGTGTCCATGCCGGTGAGCAGTAACATTTGCTATAATTCTGTTGGAATCATGCAGTAATTTCCTGTACTCCATGATTCCGTGATGTTGATTTTTCTGTAGCCATGGTTCCATTGAAAAACATGTATTGATGTCGAATTATCAATGACTCCAGGCATCTTCTTGAAGTATGCCAGGAATGCCCTTGTTGGACTCGGATGGATTCTGCACAGGCAATGGAGGTGTCGAGCCCCTGGCCCATACATTCTTAGAAGGGATTTAACAAATAATGACCTTTGCATGATTCGAAACCTGTGTACATAGTCATGGCTGAAAAAGTTCTTAATGATAATGAGCTCAGCAGACATCAACGACTTTTGATGCAATCAAGCAAAGCAACAGCCAGTTTCTTTTAAGGTGCTATTTCTTTATTTCCTACTGTGGTCTATGGTTAAAAAAAAACCAAAAAAATAAAATAAAACTACAGCAGTTGACTTTTGAGTTGATGAAGAATAAAAATACAATACAAATGGCTTGTAAGAAATTTCTGCTTTTACGAGGAAAAAAAATGAGCAACAAATGAACTAAATAAATGATCATCAAATGCTACAAAATCATATAAACTACCTGCTCTGCTTGGGCACCTTAAGCCCTGCAACGCAGTGGTTATTTCAGGTGACAGGCCAAGACTCTGGATGACAAGATTAGCTGTTTTACTCTGCTTCCCTGAAATTCTCACTTGTTAGCCACAGCTTCTTTTGAATGATGAATACCATATCATCCTCATCTTGCTCAGACTCCCCCTCAGCCTCAGCTGTTGCCACTGCTTCCCAATGTAGTGCTGATAAATGTTTCTTTACGAACTCCACCACTGGTCGTTTATCTCGGATAATGATGAAGCCTGTTGGTCTCAGGATGCGGTCCATCTCAATTAACAGATCCACAGCACTGCAACCTTTCTTTTCAATGTCGGAGAAAACCGTCCAAGCATGGAGTAGATCATAAGTCCGTGGATAGGTTGAAAAGGATTCGCACCTGTCAATAGAAAACCAAAATTATTTTCCCAAAAGATACCTAGGGAGAAAATAATCAGCACTTCCACTATGCTTCCACATCCAACTTCTTGGAAGCAACATGGTTATCCATGCAATCTAGCACCAAAAGAGTTTTCCTGATAGAGGTTTCAAAGCCTTTATGTTTATAAGACAAGTTCCCCTGTGGAGTGAGACTGTCCAAAACCCCTCAGGTTTTAGAGTAAATGGCGACTCGGACTACACTATGCAGATACACGAATGAGGTTAGCATCACAGCTTCTCCTGCGCTATTTCAAACTTTTTTTCCTCTTTCAAATATAATAGCAGAGTAGGAAAATTACTCCCATCATAACAAATTGGTGAATCATAGAAAATTTTTGGAAATGACTGCTAATCTTTTACAACAAGAGAACTTGAAGGATCGATTTTCCTTTAGAAATCTATATATTTCATAGGCACACACTCCCAGCAGAGTGTTTGGTTTCTGAAGAGCAATTTTTTTTAATCTTTACCAAAATCCACACATTTGGTTTCTTTTTCACTTAGTTTTACCATTCAAAAATAGACCGTCTGTGTAAAATGCACATAGACCATTCAAAAATTCAAATATAATCTCGTCAATAACATTTCCAACATACCAGCTGTGCACAGTGCCTATCAGGCCTCTGTCATATATTATTTTGAGAGTGCTGGATCCATCTTCAGGCACGACATTCATAACCCAGACATCTTTGCTCTTCAGAGCAGCTGCAAATGACCCTAGGTTTGCCTTCATGTCCATCACATTCCTCAGTGTATCAGGCCTAATCTTTGGGCTTAAAAGATTCCAATAATTCTCTACTCTTTGCTGCCAAACCTCCTGCAACATATCAAACCTGTTTTAAACCAGCTACTTGCATTTACACAGATGTAAACTTACTGCAACTTCTGGATAGATTACCATGTCCTTTTCAAACATTTCATTAGAATAGCCAAAGTCAGCGAGACGGGGAGGTAGAGCAGTCAACCGGGCAGGCCAAGGAGCCAATCCACTCCCTCTTGCTTTGTGATTCTCTGGTGGGATCATCACAATATTTAGTTAGTGCATTTCTAACTGCCCATTACAAGTTTCATGCAGGTAAAAAAGCAGTTAATAACATAGCAGATGAAAGTGTTAAAACATCAAAAGACAAGCAATCTTGAGGCGGTACCTAGGTGATAAGCATGCAACACGTGAACAACAAAGGATCAAATATGTAAACAAGAACATATTGCCATGTTTAATTTATTAATAACATGATCACATTCCTAATGATGTTTCTATTTCAAGTGACATACTAGCACTATTTTGAAGTTCCTCGATAAAAATTAGAAGGTTTTTTGGTTTTTTCCATTTCTATGAGATTGGACCACTGTAGAAATGGCAATTACAGTACTCACGGTCAGAGTAAGGAGTGATGCAAGCTTCCATTGGCACACCCCATACTGCATCTGGGTCGTCATCAGATTTGCAGAGAGGAGGCTGGGTGCCGGGTTCTCTTTCCATGTAACAGTCATTTGTCAGAGGCTTGACCCAGATAACTGTTTGATTCCTTTTAGCAGCTATCTTCCAACACATTCGTTCAACAAGGGCGCTCATTTCTTTCCAGATTCTCAGATCCTCTTCATCTTGTGCATAGGCTTCAGGGGATGAGTATGCAAAGTAGCCTCCAGGTCTAAGCAACCTATCTAGCTCAAGAAGAAGGATTCCATTTCTTTGAAGCCAATCAATCCTACAACGAGAACAATGTGCAAGTTCAAAAGATCTGCTCGGGTAAGGAAGTCTCTTTGTCCCTAAAACACCAAGGTGTGCAGGGATTCCTCTTTCCAGGGCAAACTGGATCTGGTTTTGATGAACATCATTTGGTGCCAATGACATTGCAATGATATTAGAAGAAAGAAGATATCCACCAAAACTCGCAACTCCACAACCAACATCAAGGACTGTCCGGAGCCTTCCTCCATTGTTTAAAATGTTTTTTGGAAAGTTCAGCATCTGCCGACCAGAAATATAAACAAAATAAAAAAACTGGGACTGTTTGGAGATAGCATGTGCAGTCAAACATAATATTGCATCACCAGAATTTCAATGAAACGCAATTGATTGAAGCTTGAGAATCACACATTTACATGAGAAAAATTATTAACTTACATTTGCAATTGCAGCTATATACTTATCAGCCCCGTAATGGAAGTGTGTGCCACCTCCAGGAAATTCAATCTTGTCACCTTTGACAACCATCCAATTCTGATCAGACTTTTCACTTGCGAGGTGGGTGTGAGGTATATTTTCTTTCCACACCACATCTCTGCTTTTGGGCCACTTGATCGGGACCTGCAACCATCAAGGACAGGAAACACATACAACTTTAAGCTGGTTCATTCAATTCACATGGCCAAAACAATACTTCCCTACAAACTAGCTACTACAAAATACTTCTGAAAAACTTTACCTTGTAACCTGGTGGAGGAGGAATCAAGCAATTGAAGTGCCTTTCTGGAGCTGGGCAATGTCTTTCATAGTGCTCCATCAAAGACAAATCCAGCTTCAATCTTGTCTGGTATATAAGGTTCCTATCTAGACAAGGAATCAGCTCCGATTGCCCATCATCACAAACCTACAACATTGAAAATAATTACAAGAGAAGTATAGCTTATATCAGTGCAACTGATTCTAAAACAGAGAAACGTGAACCCTAGTGCAAGTGAACATAAAATTTGCTCATCTTGAAATTGCTTACAGGAATGCTTTTAAGCATAACACCATCCTGTAGATCTTCGCCGAATTTGTTTGAAGCTTCATCGCCATCATCCTCCCCACCCAAATAAGAAGAACCTAACTTCCTTAGAGATTTACTGCCATATTCCAGAGCAGATGTTCCACCTTTTCGAGAATATATGTAAAGACAACCGCAAACAATAGCCAATACCACTATCCAAGTTACCAGCCGCTTCTTCTGTTCCCCGTCACCTCTTCCCCTTGCCATCTTTTGCAACCAGTAATAAAAATACAAATTCTCCCTCTTCCACTGTAACTTCAATATACAGAAGACAAATCAGAACTTCATTTCTCTCTCCAAGTGATTAGTGATGAATGACCACCCAATACAAATTCGCTATTGAATTCCCTTCATCATGGCCTCAAATTTCTTGTCACCACTAGCCTTGATTCCAAAAATAAATCAAGTTAGGACTAAAGCATCCATAACACAAGGCACAATAGTCTAGCAAATCACAGAACAAACCCTAAATTGCAAACATTCAACTCATACAATCCAATGTCAAAACATTAACAAAAAGTGAAATCACACCTTTATCAGGCCAATCATTCATACAGAAGAAGATCACTACTCAGAGATTAAAAAGAAGATAGCAAATGTAACAAAACAAACAAAAGAACTACATTCCATCTACGAGAATGTGGCATGCTATTGCACTTACATGAGATTAGCAAGAACAGTAGATACAAGAAAAACTTTGAAATGAAATAACCAAATCAAATCTACCCAGCTGAATGAAGCAGCAGCATGGTCTTGTCAGATAAACAAGGGGGCAATAATGAAAATAGGGAAAAATAGAACAGTACAGCATATCACACGAAAAGCACCGACAAGTTGCTGGTTGCCAGTTATAATGTGATACAGTTAAGCATTGGAAGAGATTGATTAAGAAGACCCAGATCACAAAAATTTCAACACTTTGAATACTTTGTGTCTTTAATTACTGTAACCACATCATCGAACCGATGTCAAAAACAAATGTCGGCAATGTTTCAAACCATAAAGAAAGTTACAAACTTTAAGACTGTTGCGTAATTGTATTAATACAGTATAAACTCACACGTAGAAACATGAAAATGACAATGCTGCTCTCTTCCTCCCTCTCTTTCTCTGTATCTGTAAGGAGAAAATTGACAGGCTTGGATCTTGAACTGCAAGAAAAGAAATTGATGGATGATGTCAGGTACCTGGATGGGCTAAATGTGGAGTACAGAAAGGGGGTGCTGAGCCACTGCATAAATTAAACGATGGCATTTTTTATTGAGAAAAAACATCTTTTTAACCCCTTACATAAATAATACGGCTAATTTAATTCAGGTTAATTAAAAAATTAAAAATCAAATTAATATTTTTTTAAATAATTCATTGATTTTTTATCGGGTTTGTTTTACAAGCGTCACAAATCAATCCTAATTTATTTTTTTATTTAAATCAGTCTAGATTAAAAGTCGATAAAATCCCAAATTAACTCTTTGAAGGATCCTAATTTTATTCTTCTTTGATTAATTTAAAACAAGTAATCTAATAATTACTTGGTCATTAAAGATTTTGGATGGATATATTTCCTTGACAGGTTATGTTTTAAATTAAATTAAATTCATCACTTAACAATTTAAGATTTTAAATTAAAACATTTTTTTCAATAAATCAATAAATTTCATCATAACTGAGGAGTTATTTTGTCCTAGCTGATAATGAACATTATTGTGCTTCAAGGATCAAGTTCATGGTCCATACTCTAAAAAGAAAGGGACTATACATGTATCTGGATTCTGTTTGGTTAATATTTTGAACAAAAAAAAAAATACATAGAAAAAATAAAAATATAACTAATTAAAAAATTAGATGCATGAAATAAATTTATCTTTAAAATAATTTTAAAAGTTAATTTTTAACATTTTAAAATAAAAAATAGAAAAAAATATATCCACATTATCTTCATTTTTTATATCTCAGAATTGTCATAAAAAAAAGGATGAGTGATACTAAAGTTTTTTTGAGAAAATAAATATTTTTTTTAGTTAGTTTTTTTTTTCTATTATGTATTAGTATGTTTTTCTAGGGTTTTTTTTCTATTTGAAGATGATAGTTTTTTTGAGAAAGTATTATTAGGTTTTTATAGTTTTTTCTATATAAAAGATTATAATACTATTTTGGCATGTGGAAACATTGATGAATAAAATTGAGTATTTTAAAAATCTTCTTGTAATTATGCTATTCCTAGTCTTTGAGTTCTAGATTTATAATAAATCACGTTATCCTTCATTTTTTATTGTGTCAATTAATATTAGAGCTCAATAATTTTTAAAAAATTTTATCGTGTTATTAAATCATAATGGTTAGAGATTGCAAAAGACGTGTACCAAAATTCAATAATTTTGAGTGATTAATTATTGTATGTTGTTGAATAATCATTATTCGAAAAGATTTCAAAACAAAAGGTGTTTGTATAGAAAAGGATGAGAAGATTTCCTCTCAAAGTGTTATTTTTGTTTATGTCAGTTATTGTTATTAAAAATTTTAGTTATAAAACCTTTAATAAAATGGCTTGTACAAAGTGTAGTGTTAGAAATTTACGATAATACAACCAGCATAAAAATGTTGTGTTAGGAATTTATAACAGGAGAATCTACGTAAAGGTGCTGGGACTTACAATGAAAAGGTACGCACACAAAATGTTCATGTTGATGATAATTTCTAACTAGAGTCTAATGCATCATATTTTTTTATAAAATAAATATTTTTATTGGCTAATTTTTATTTTCCAATCATGTATTATTATACTTTTCTAGTTTTTTTTTTATTTAATATTATTTGAGTTTTTCCTTTTCTTTTTATATAAAGAATTATAATAATCTTTTAACAAAGTAAAATAAATAAAAAATAAATAAAATATTTTAAAAATCTCGCTACAGTTATAATATTCTCCTGATATTTGAAGGTTCTGACTCCTTCGCTCCAGAGTCGGTGAAAAAAATTGTGGAGTTAATAAAAGCTCGGTCAAAAAATTAAAAGTGCATGACAAACAAGAAGACTCCTGTAAAATGAATGCTTCAATTTCCATACTTCCTATAACAGCCTTGATTTAATTTAATCAATAGTCAGCGATTAAATTAACAATTTGAATTTATAATGAATAATAGAGCATAAACAACCTGGATAAAAAATTCTGCTTTCATATAAGATTAAGGAGAAGAAATAAACTAAAACATCAAATGCTACAAAATCATATAAACCACCGGGCACGACATGGGCTACCTTTAGCCCCTGCAATGTTCAGGTAAAAGGGCAAGAGTCTGGAAATCATGGTTGGCTGTTTTATTCAGTGACACTGAAGCTGGTGCTTGTTAGCCACATCTTCTTTTGGATGATGAACACCACCTCATCCTCACCTTGCTCGGTCTGCTCAGCATCACCTGTAGCCACTGCTTCCCAATGCAGTGCTGACAAATGTTTCTTTATGAATTCCACCACTGATGGCTTATCGCGGATAATAATGAAGCCTGTTGGTCTCAAAATGCGGTCCATCTCGATTAACAGATCATCGGCACCACAATCTTTCTTTTCGATGTCTGAGAAGACAGTCCAAGCATGAAGTAGATCATAAGTCCGTGGATAGGTTGAAAACGATTCGCACCTGCCAATAGGAAACAAAAATCATTTTAGACCACATGATAGTCTGATCAAGAAATATAATTGGCAGTTCCATAATGTTTTTGTTTCCCTCTCCTAGGAAGTACCATGCCTGCCATGGTTATTACAACAGTCTACCACCCGAAGAATTTTCCTGATAAGAGAGTTAACAGAACCTTCTCATGTGTTTGCAAGAGAAGAATATTATGTGGAGTTAACAAAACCTCATATTCTACAATGAAATGGTTTCTCAGAGATGAGTTTGTATTACAGTTTCTGCTGTATCATATCTTCCTATAATTTTCCTTTTCTTTTTACTTGAAAACAGAAATCAAATTTACCCATCAAGCAAACTGGCATGTGGTTATAACAATGGTATTGGCTACAAACTTTCTACATAATCTCATGAAAACACGTCGGAAGGATTTCTCATAGAAACCTAAAGAAATCTAAATAACCTTAGAGTAGACACAGCCCTAATGATGCTTCTGTTTTCTGATAAAATATATAAATAAAATAAATATCTAGAATTTTTACTAACACGACAGGCAGGTTTAATTATTTATTTTTTTCAGAAATTTAATCCCCAACACATTTGAATATTTTCCAAATGTCAAATATTAGAAAATTTTTGGAACTCACCAGTTGTGCGCAGAGCCTATCAGGCCTCTATCATATATTATTTTGAGAGTGTTGGGTCCATCTTCAGGCACAACATTCATAACCCAAACGTCTTTGCTCTTTAGGGCAGCTGCAAATGACCCTAGGTTAGCCTTCATGTCCATCAAATTCCTCAGGGTATCAGACTGAATCTTTGGGCTCAAAAGATTCCAATAATTCTCAACCCTGTGCTGCCAAACTTCCTGCAACATATCAATCCTGTTACAAACCAGCCTCTTCCAAACATTTAACAGATTGGAAAATTTTGATAGATTACCGTGTCCTTTTCAAACGTTTCAGCAGAATAGCCAAAGTCAGCTAGACGGGGAGGTGGTGTGGTCAACCGAGCAGGCCAAGGGGCCAATCCACTCCCTTTTGCTTTATGTTGTTCTGATGGGATCATTAAAATACTCAGTGCATTTCTTACTTCCAACACAAATTCTATGTAGCTAAAAAAGCACCTTATAAAATGCAAATAAAGGCAATGCAAAATCAAACAAAAGCATGGCAAGGAGGATCTAACTACACCAATGATTCTTTTTTTATTTCCTCAGTAGCAATATATGAACAGTAAAAGATCAAACATTTAAACAAACACAAATTGTCATGTTAACTGTATGTGCTGCTAAAAGCTCACAAACTCAAAAGGGGTAGGTAAAGCATTGTTTACTGCATGAGCATTTTATTGATGTAAAGTAAAATATGCAATTTCCTGTTCTACCTTCCAAAATTAATTTGCTTCCACTGAAAGGTCATGCTTGAAAAAAAAATCGTAATGAGACTTACTAACACTAATCTTGAAAGTCCAAAAAGAAATTTAAAGGGCTGATATGGTACTCACGATCAGTGTAAGGAGTGATGCAAGCTTTCATTGGCACATCCCAAACTGCATCTGGATCATCATCAGATTTGCAGAGAGGAGGCTGAGTACCAGGTTCTCTTTCCATGTAACAGTCATTTGTCAGAGGCTTGACCCAGATAACTGTTTGATTCCTTTTCACAGCTATCTTCCAACACATTCGTTCGACAAGGGCGCTCATTTCGTTCCAGATTCTCAGATCCTCTTCATCTTGTGCATAGGCCTCAGGGGATGAGTATGCAAAGTAGCCTCCAGGTCTAAGCAACCTATCTAGCTCAAGAAGAAGGATTCCATTTCTTTGAAGCCAATCAATCCTACAACGAGAACAATGTGCAAGTTCAAAAGATCTGCTCGGGTAAGGAAGTCTCTTTGTCCCTAAAACACCAAGGTATGCAGGGATTCCTCTTTCCAAGGCAAACTGGATCTGGTTTTGATGAACATCATTTGGTGCCAATGACATTGCAATCATATCAGAAGAAAGCATATATCCCCCAAAACTTGCAACTCCACAACCAACATCAAGGACAGTCCGGAGCCTTCCTTCATTGTTTAAAATGTCATTTGAAAAGTTTAGCATCTGCCAGCGAGAAACATAAATAGTATTAAAAACCAGGATAGTTTGGAAAACCAAGTATAAAGTAAAACGCAAAAATTATCACAGCACCAGGATTCCAAAGATGAGATTAAATGGAGAATCTGAGAATCACATATTTACATGAGAAGTACTACTTACATTTGCAATTGCAGCTATGTACTTATCAGCTCCAGAATGGAAGTGTGTTCCTCCTCCAGGAAATTCAATCTTGTCACCTTTGACAACCATCCAGTTCTGATCAGACTTTTCACTTGCGAGGTGGGTGTGAGGTATATTTGCTTTCCACACCACATCTCTGCTTTTGGGCCACTTGATCGGGACCTGCAACCATCAAGGATAGGAAACACATACAACTTTAAGCTGGTTCATTCAATTCACATGGCCAAAACAATACTTCCCTACAAACTAGCTACTATAAAATACTTCTGAAATACTTTACCTTGTAACCTGGTGGAGGAGGAATCAAGCAATTGAAGCGCCTTTCTGGAACTGGGCAGTGCCTTTCATAGTGCTCCATCAAAGACAAGTCCAGCTTCAATCTTGTCTGGTATATAAGATTTCGGTCTAGACAAGGAATCAGCTCTGAGTGTCGATCATCACAAACCTACAACATCGAAAATAATCATAAAAGAAATATAGCTTATGTCAGTGCAATTCATACCAACATGAAGATCTAGACCTGAGAGCAAGTAAATAAAAAGGTTAATTCAACTTAAAATTGCTCACAGGAATGCTTTTAAGCATAACATCATCCTGTAGATCTTCGCCAGGTTTGTTGGAAGCACCGTCACCATCATCTTCTCCACCCAGATAAGAAGAACCTAACTTCCTTAGAGATTTACTGCCATATTCCAAAGCAGATGTTCCACTGTTCCGAGAATATATGTAAAGACAACCACAGATGATAGCTATTACCACTATCCAAGTTACCAACCGCTTCTTCAGATCCCCGTCACCTCTTCCCCTCGACATCTTTCGCAACCAGGAGCAGAAAATGAAAATTTCCCTTCTACTTTCACTTCAAGTTAAAATCAGAACCTCATTTCCCTCTCCAAGAGATCCACGATAGGTAATGGATATCCAGAACAAAACTTCAACACCAAATCCAGTACTTACGTTGTTTAATTCGCTTCAGTGATTGCCTGGAGCTCCTTATCACCACCAACCTTGATTCCAAAAATAATTCACGTCAGGACTTAACCATCCATAAAAGAAAGCAAAGATTTATTATATATAGATCCCGATAAACAAATAAACTAATAAAAAGATCCTATATTCCAAAAATCTAAATATGGAATCTATGTAAAAACATTAACTAAAACAAAATCGCATAATTGGTGGCCATTAATTTAATCATAAAAAGGAAAGAAGATGGTATTAACTAGAGATAGATATGAGACAAACTTAAAAATTAGAGCTAGGTAATCAAGAAAACCCATTTCAATCCAGGATCATTGATTACATCATGGCAATAGTAATATTAGTTATAAGAGAAAATGAAAAGGCACCGACAACGTAAACTTGCCAGCTATAATTAGATGCAGTTAAGAAATCCTGATCGCTAACAAAATCTCAAGACTAGAAAGTTACAATCCTGGCAAACATCAGACCCAGAAAAAAAAAAAACAATGCGGCCATTGTAGCAAATCAAGAAGAAAGTTGCAAACTTTATAGCTTTTTTGGTTTAGGATGGAGAAAAATAACAAGCTACGAGCAAGCAACCTCACCTCCTGAAATTAAGATGGGGAATTGAGGATGAGAATGGTGCTCTGGGGAGAAGAAAATGGCGCAGATTAGATCTTGAGATGCAAGCAAGGAAGTCAATAAATGATGATGATGATGTGAGTGGATCTGAAAACAGAGTTTGAGTATTGCTAATATTAATTTTATTTCGTGTTGTTTTTTACAAAGTATGTCCCTATACTTTTTCAATTTGGTGCTTTCGGTCCCTAATTCTCTTACTCGTATTTCTCTAACAATTTAGTCCCTTCTATCAACCTCACATACACCAATTTGGATAAGCATCACTGTAACGGCCTGTTTAGGCATGCTTCTGCTTCTCTTTGGGTTACGCTTTTGCTTTTATTTTTAAATGTTCTTTTTTAAAACGCGGTTTAAATAATATTTAATAAAATTTTAAATTTTAAAATTAATATTTTAAATTTTAAATCATTTTAATATGATAGTGTTAAAAATAAATGTTAAAAAAATAAAAATATATATTTAATATATTTTTAAGTAAAAAAACATTTTAAAACAATAAACATTACCTTGATATTTTTAACGCGAGGCTTGCTAAAAAAAAGCAAAAGCATTAGCACGACATACAAGCACTTAAAATATTTTTATTACAGATATTTGAAAATAAAAATTATTTAATACAAAATAATAAATATCATTGCACATGTGTTTCCATCATGCTAAAAATATCATATGTTTGAAGTTATAAATTATTCGACAAAAAAACAAATACGAGATAATAACCATCACTGTAAGTGTTTTTACCATCTTAGGAGATTTTCTAGATTTTTTATTATTTAAAAATAATTATGTCAAATAATGAATTCTTATTGTTTAGTAAACCACGCTCTTATTTTCAAAACAGAAAAGAAAAGATAGAATTTTTGTGATTTGAAAAATAAAGATGAAGAGTGTGGTGGCTATGCGCAGGGAAAGAAATGAGAGGACCGACTTCATTTGACTGGCTAAGTACAGGGATCATACACGTGCCCAAAATTATAATATTTTAGCAATAAGTTACGTGCTTGGAATGGAGAAATCTAGCAGTTATCGTATTACCCCCCCGAGTAGGAAGAGTTTGTGAGATGCGAGGTCCGTGACGAGTTTAAAAATAGCAAGGGAACTAGTTAAATGTCGCGCGTGATACAATGAGTTAATTATATTTTATATTTGAAAAAAAATTAAAATTTAAAAGTGTTTAGTTTTTTTTTTAAAAGTTATACCCAAAAATCTTAAATTTAATTGCAACGCTTGACCCAAAAGTAATATTTATAATATTAATAATAACATTAAACTTGGGTTAACCGTTAGTATAAAAGTATCTGGACTACAATACCAGACCCAATAGCAAATAAATTAGTTAAATGTCGCGCGTGATACTATGAGTTAATTATATTTTATATTTAAAAAAAATTAAGATTTAAAAGTATTTAGTTTGTTTTGCAAAGTTATATCCAAGAATTTTAGGTTTGATTGCAACGCTTGATCCAAAAGTAATATTTATAATATTAATAATAACATTAAACTTGGGTTAACCGTTAGCATAAAAGTATCTGGACTACAATACCGAAAAACCAATAGCATGGCCCAGCCCACCACATAAAAGTATGATAATTAAATAGATTTTTATTAAAAGAAAAAAACAAAGAAAAAAAACTAATAAAGAAGAGAAAAAAATATATGAATTAATTGGGTTAGCCTTTCAAATTAGGTTAACCCGTCATACCTTGAATTTGGATTGTGAAAATTTGATAATTAAAAAGAAAAAAACAAATTACTGGGTTAACCCAGAAATAACTGGGCTAACTTGTCAAACCAGGTTAGCCTGTCAAATTCGGAATCCGTGTCATTAAAGTTTGATAACTAAATAGAAAAAAATTTAACATTAACAATTTAAATTAAACAAAAAAATTAATTAAAAAAACAAAAGGCATCTGCATTTTCACTGTGGACTGCACTGTGCAGTCCACAGTCAAAGGCATAAAAACAACAAAAAAACAAAAAGAAAAACTAAAGGCATCAGTTGAGAACTACTTAGAAAAAAACTTAATATTAATAAACTAAATTAATTAAAAATTAAAAAAAACCTCTAAGAAGAAAAAAAACTAAATAGAAAGAAATTTAACATTAACAAACTAAACTAAACGAAAAAAAATTAAAAAGAAAAAAAAGCAAAAAAAAATTACAGGTTAACCCGTCAAATTAGGTTAACCTGTTAAACCCGGGATTCGTGTCATGAATGTCTGGTAACTAAATAAAAAAAAGTGAAAATTAACAAACTGAACCAAACAAAAAAAAATTAATTAAAAAGGAAAAAAATCCGGGTTAACTCGTCGAACTATGTTAACCTGTTAAACTCAGGATCTGTGTCATGAAAGTCTTATAACTAAATAAAAAAAATTTAACATTAACAAACTAAATTAAACAAAAAAATTTTATGAAAAAAAAAATTGACAGTCAACCCATAATTAATTGGGTTCACTTGTGAAACCAAGTTAACACGTGAAACTCGGAATATGTGTCATGAAAGTTTGATAACTAAATAGAAAGAAAATTAGCATTAACAAACTAAACTAAATAAAAAAATAATTAAAAAGCAAAAAAAAAATTTTAGGTTAACTTGTTAAACCAGGTTAACCCGTTAAATCCGAAAAACGTGTTATGAAAGTCTCATAACTAAATAAAAAAAATTAATATTAATAAAATAAAATAAATTAAACAAAAAATTTTGTTAAAAGAAAAAAACAAAGAAAGAAGCAAAAAAATAATCCTGAAAGGTATAAAAAAACCTAAAAAAATGAGACAACTTAAAAAAAACTAAAGCATCGGTGTTTTATTGTGGACTGCACTGTGCAGTCCGTAATAAAACACTAATCTTTTTTAGTATATGTTACAATTAATTAAAAAGAAAAAAAAAATTTCAGGTTAACTCGTCAAACCCGAGATCCGTGTCATGAAAATTTGATAACTAAATAAAAAAATTAACATTAACAAAACAAATTAAACAAAAAAATTCATTAAAATAAAAAAACACAAAGAAAAAAGCAAAAAAAAAAACCCATAAAGGCTAGAAAACGAAAAAAAAGAAAAAACAGAAAAAAAACAAAGAAAAAACAAAAGAACAAAAAAAAAAGACAGCTCAACGTTTCACTGTGGACTTGCACAGTGAAACACTGAGCAATTTTAGTTTATTGTCAATTAACAAACTAAACGAAACGAAAAAAATTAATTAAAAAGAAAAAAAAATTCGGGTTAACTCGCTACACCAGGTTAACCCGTTAAAACCGGGATCCGTGTCATGAAAGTTTGATAACTAAATAAAAAAATTAACATTAACAAACTAAATTAAATAAAAAAATTATAAAAACAAAAAAACAAAAAAAAATGACGGCTCGTGAAACCAGGTTAACCCGTGAAACCTGAAATATGTGTCATGAAAGTTTAATAACTAAATAGAAAGAAATTTAACATTATCAAATTAAAGTAAACAAAAAAAATTAATTAAAAAGAAAAAAAAGCAAAAAAAATTTTTTTGGGTTAACTCGTCAAACCATGTTAACCTATTAAACTCGGGATCCGTGTCATGAAAGTCTGATAACTGAATAAAAAAAATTTAACATTAACAAAAAAAATTATTAAAAGAAAAAAAACAAGAAAAAACCCTAAAAGTGTAAAAAAAAACGAAAAACAAAACCGTCATGAAAGTCTAATAACTAAATAGAAAAAAATTTAACATTAACAAACTAAAGTAAATGAAAAA
Source organism: Populus deltoides (assembly GCA_015852605.2). NCBI lineage: Eukaryota > Viridiplantae > Streptophyta > Magnoliopsida > Malpighiales > Salicaceae > Populus > Populus deltoides. The sequence continues at coordinate 2,389,756 of CM027571.2, forward strand.
AATTAATTAAAAAGAAAAAAAGCAAAAAAAAAATTCTGGGTTAACTCGTCTAACCATGTAAACCTGTTAAACCCGGGATCCTTATCATGGAAGTCTGATAACTGAATAAAAAAATTTAACATTAATAAAATAAAAAAATTATTAAAAGAAAAAAACAAAAAAAAGCAAAAAAAAACCCTAAGTGTAAAAAAAAATGAAAAAAAACCAGCTCATCTTTTTATAAATAGAAAGAAATTTAACATTAACAAACTAAAATAAACGTAAAAAATTAATTAAAAAGAAAAAAAAATCTAGGTTAACTCGTCAAACCATGTTAACCTATTAAACCCGGAATCCGTGTCATGGAAGTCTGATAACTGAATAAGAAAATTTAACATTAATAAAAAAAACCCTAAAAGTGTAAAAAAAAAACAGTTCATCTTTTACTGTGGACTGTATTGTGCAATTTACAGTAAAAGACTAAGTCCTTTTAGTTATATCTTAATCTCTGAACCATATTTGGTACTTCCATAGGAAACCAAATTATCATAGCGGTGTTTTTTAGTTTTTAAGTGGGTTTTTTTTTAAGTAGTATTTTTTAGTAATTTATTAAAATAATATTTAAATAGTAACATTTTATTTTTTGAGTTATTATTATTATTATTATTATTGTTGTTGTTGTTGTTATGTATTTAAATAGTAACAGTAGTAGATTTATACGAATGAAAAACATTTTAACTAAAATTGTATGATTTTGTAGCATTTTATCATAATCCAATTTTTGACCCTTTTATTTTAATTACTGAAAAGGATATAAAAAATAATGATGAAAAAAAATAATAATGATGAAAAGCAAGTAAAATGAAATAAATGAAGAATGAGTTAAAATTTGGGTTAAAAACAACATGATTTGAAGTTTTGGGGTTTAATCAAACTTTAGAATTAATCTAATTAATCCAATCAACGGTTTAATTGGAGAATTGATAAGTTTTGAGACTTAATTGAGCTTGGAATTAATTTAATTAATCAAATTAAAGGTTTAATTGGAGAATTGATAAGTTTTGAGACTTAATTAAGCTTGAAATTAATTTAATTAATCCAATCAGGGGCTTAATTGGAGAATCGATAAGTTTTAGACTTAATTGGATTTTGGATTTAATTAAATTAATGAACTCAGGGACTTAATTGAAGAAATAGCAAAGTTTGGGGTTAATTAGGAGCACGATTGCAAAACAAATTAAAGTCCAAGGATTAGCTTGTAAAAAGAGCCAAAAAACAGGGGTCCAATTACAATTTATCCAGGGGCTTGATTACACGATTTCAGAACTCCAGTGACTAAATTGCAAATGGCTATTCCCATCACACAGACGATGCCGTTTCTAGAAATCAGTCGTCGCCTTCTTCGTCTCCTTCCACAGGGACGGTTTCTGCAGTAATGGCTTTGAAGCCGTTTCAATTGTAAAGATGCTTGACATTCTCTGGCTATAAAGCCAGAGAAGATGAGAGAGCGCGGGGGGAGGAGAAAAAAAGAGGAATCACGGAGAGGAAAAAAAGAGGAATCATAGAGAGGGAAAAAGAAAAGCAGAACTGGAGGAGAAGACAGACGCAAACCAGTCAAATAGAGAATCACAGGGGTGAAGAAAAAAGCCACGAATAGCAGAAAATGAATAGTGAGGACGAACTAGAATAGCAAACTGTTTCCCCTGGTTTCTTCTCAAAGAAACAGAGGAGACAAACGAACAGGGGGAAGGAAAAAGCGACGAATGGGAGAAAAAGAAAAAACTGGGGGCATAATCGAGGATAGGAAGAAGAAAACAAAGGAAGAAGAAACTAAAAAAAACAAAGAGAAACCAGAGGGAGCTCACGTTCAACCGGCAGAATGTCACGCTTTTATTAACATCTCCTTTGTCCTAAGCAGGGGCAAAAACCGAGGGGATTAATGAGGAGAAGAAAGGGCAGAACCGAGGGGCCAATGGGGAGCCTGACGAAAACAGAGAAGGAGAGAAGTTAGCTTTGGCCAATCAACACATCTCCGCCATTGTCTTCGTCATCAAGCTCCAGCACCAAGCAGACATTAAGAGAGACAAAGAGAACAAGAGAAGCAAAAAAGACTAGAGGCAGGGAAAGCAAGAAAGAGGCAGACTGATCAGCAACCACGCTCCTTCGCCTCCAGCAGACCAGGTAAGCGACTTCTTCTTCTTCATTTTGTTGCAGCTAATTAGCATTTACACTGTGCAAGTGAATTTTAATTCACTCACACAGTGTAGCAACACGCGTGCGTTAACGCAGCGTGTTGCTTTTCGGCCAACCAGTTCAACGGCTTTGCCCGATGGCCGGTCGGCCGGGTCCTGGTCCGACGACCCACCCCCCGAAATTGGACCCCACCCCAAAAAAATAAAAAAATAAAAAAATAGAAAAATAAATAAAAATAAAATATATGTATGCATGAATAAAAATAATATAAATTTATTGATTTATTCATTAACGCCAGAGTAAGAAATAAAATTACCGGTTTAAATTTATATTATTTTTATTCGTTGTATTCTATTTTATTTAGCTAGAAAAATAAAAAAATATGTGCATGCTTAAAAATAAATATATTTTTTTTACTGGCGCTAGAGTAGGGAATAAAAAATATTGATCTAATTTTTTTATAGCTACGTAATATTTACCAACGGCAGAGTTGAAGATATTCATAGTTGAATATTCACTGACGCCAGAGTCAGGAATATTATAAGCAAATTATCATAGCGTAAACTAATAAAAATTTAGCAATTTAAGACAAAACCAGTAATACAGTCTGCCTCAGGAAGAACGTTAAAAGGGTGATAATATCTTCCCTTTTATGTAACTAATCCCCTTCCATAGAATCTCTGTTGACCAGTTAGGGTTCCTAGTGATCATAATACTAGGTGACGACTCCTTAAACAAGACATTTTTCCCTAAAAGAACAAGATGCTAGAAATCTGTTCTTTTTCCACAATCAAGAATATTTTTAGGGCCGTCGCGATGTCGGGTGCGACAATTATTATTGTTATTGTTATGTATTTAAATAGTAACAGTAGTAGATTTATGTATGAAAAATATTTTAACCAAAATTGTATGATTTTGTAGCATTTTATTTTTTTTCAACCTAGCATCACTGTTTAATTTTGTATAGATTAAAACTTAATTTAGAAATCCCCTTTCCTGGAAGTAAAATCAAAAGGTAATGAAAAGTTTTAAAATATATCAGATTTTTTTTTACTTCCAAATTTTAAAATAAATATCACTGTATTGCTTGATTTCGTGATTTTATTAAGAAAAAGGTTATAGTAAAAAATTAATAAGAATTCAAATAATACATAATTAAATAAAGTTTTAAACAACTGAAAAAGATCTTGACGTGGATTTGATTGAATATAATATATAGTTTTCTTGATTCTCTTACTCTCATGCCTTGTGAAAAAAAAACCAATATGCATCTTAAATTAAAAAGTTTATGATGCAAGCTTTTAGTTTGTACAAATTAAAATATTATATGGATTAACTAGCTAATTTAAGTTATGATATTTAATGAGTTTAATAATATTTTTTTATTTTAATTATTTGATAAAAAATAAAAATAAATTCAAAATAAATCTAATATAAAAAATATAAAAAAATATTTTTTTACCAGAAACTCAAGGTTAAAGATTAAAAAAAAAGAAATTTCAGGCCAGACAAAGTCAAACATGCCAAGGCCTAAAAAAAACCAAGCATATGAGTTTGCATGGGTCAAATTTATTTATTTTCTTTTAATTCAGTAATTTTACTATAATTACAATAATAATCTCATCAATTACGCTAAAGAATTTAATTAAAAATATTTTGTTTTTGAAAATGAATAAAAAAAGGCAAGGGAGTAGTGAAGCTCATGACCTTTCACAGATCTTTTAAATATATCATGTGATTTAGCTCCAAGCACATCCATTATATATGAAAATGTAATTTTTCTTAATCTAGTAATATAAATATTACATAAAATCATGCTTATTTCATTAGCATGTTAAAAACCTAAAACTTGCCATAGATGTTTTTTTTTGGCGGTGCAAATTCTTACTGTATAACTATTTAAATATTTAATCATCATTTAGCATTAATTGTGCTTTTTAAAATTTTTTAGTTTTAAATTAATTTTTTTTTATTATTTTAGTATATTAATATTAAAAATAAAAAGTATTATTTTAATATATATAAAAAAACAATTAAAAAAATAATTTTCACTCCCCCGAATATGCTTTTTTAATCAACAATGACAAAACGGATACATCTTATTAATATCCGTTGTCTTGTGACATGCACTATGCTATCATGAAGATGGACTGTCGTTTGGTTAATTTTAGTTTTGTTTTTTCTTTCTTCAAGGCGCGAAGGAATAGAATCAGTAAAACGACGGCGCTGAATAACTAGGGATTTCCAATTCTCCATTCATACAAAGCTCAATCGTTGATTTCAAAAATCTCAACCTTCCAAGCCCCAAACATAGCGTAGAAAACAAGAAAAAAAAAGATTCCATTGCAGAATCATTTAAAAAGAGGAAGTAGAAAACGCCTTCGAGAAGGAGAAGAGGAAGAGGAAGAGGAAGAGGAAGAGATCGAAGCTGAAGAAACTCCCTCACTCGGTAAATAATCAACTCTTATTTTATAGCTTCATCAATTTCTCCTTTGAAATTGTATTTGACGTGCCGAGTTTTGTAAATTTCTATTTATCAAGTGGACAGTCCTGCGTTCACCGACACAGTGGTGGGTGCGAGCTCAGTTTCGACGCATCGACAGGGTCAATCGCCCTCACTCTCTTCTTTCTCGTCCTTTTTTTTTTAATATTAAGTTGGTTATTAGTTTTCTACCTTGTTGAGGTCAATTTACTCTTATTCGAGCTTTTGGCTTGTCGCGTAATCTATTTTTGTTACCGTGTTTGGATTTGGCTTTGTAAATCAGTTAATAGCCATGCTTTCTGTAGTGTATTTTATTTATTTATTTTTTTACTTTGTTGACATGCAGAAATTGTGATTTCAGGTGTTGATTCAGCCTTTCATTTACATTCACAACTATATAGCAGTGAACAGAACGCTAGTTGATAGAGAATTAGAGGTTTAATTTAGTTGATAATACCTTACTCTAATGGTTACAATATTGATAGCGTTGTCTTTTTTAAAGAAAATTGAGATATGCAATTTTTTTATTTGTTTTGAATGAATTGTGTTTACAAGTTTGGCAGTAACTCTTTTTCCCCCCCGAATCAGATGCTTTTTACAATGTGATGGACGGATGATGTGCTATGATATGTTATGCAGTCGTCGAGGAGAGAGAAGGTATTGTGTGTTTTCAAACTTAATACTGGACAAGATGATCATGCTATAATGTCTTTGGATGATCATTTAACCGAGGTTGATTGCTTGTATATAGGTTGTAGTTTTTCAACTTTTATTGTCAGAAATGGATGTGCGTGAAATTTTTGTTTCAAGGTTTCACAGCTTTTAAATGGTGATTATGTCCTACATTCTTTTTAAGAGTCTGCCACTGCTGATTTATTTTCCTTTTTCTTCATTATATGTGCAGATACACTTTGTTGTGGAAAGAATGGAAGTTTTTGAGTGGTTTAAAACACATGTTATTGATAAAAAGCCGGATCCTAGCATTGACCATCATGAGCTTGTAAGTGTTACTGATATCATTCTACTTATGCATGTTATGTTTGCCGGTGAAAAAAAGAAAAGAAAAGAAATCCAGAATGCAATTATGGAAAGAGATGTCTTCCTTAATAGCATGATGATGATAATTTTATTTTCATCGTGTCATGTATTTCAGTATTTGCATTATATTTGATAGTGAAGTTGGTAACTAACAACCAATGAATCATTGAATTCTATTCACTCAACAAGGACCATAATTCCCACTGTCTTTGGAGTTGGTAGCTGTAGATATCTTATAGAGCATTGGTTATGCATGTGGGATGGGTATGTGTGCGTGCGAGCACCCGCGTCTCACAACTTTGAAACCCTTCGATGTGGTGCTTACTCTTATCACCTGGTGGAAGGGTGAAGGATGAGACACCTTCCCTTTAATCAATGCTGGTCTTTTTGTAAGCAAACTCTGAATTTTCATAATCTGCTCTACTGTGTAATTGCTTGAATTAATGGATAGCTATGCCAAGACATGCCCACTATGGTTAAGGATTGTGCAGACTATTTCATGAACATGTTATTCTACCTTTAGAAACCTCTCACCTCCTATTCGTGAACTGATCCTAGTCAAAGTATGTTTATTGTGGATGAGGTTTTCACATAAATGAAAGAAGTGTGAACCAGTCCAGTTGGGGAAAATCTGGAGCTGCTGGTTGGCAGCCTGGTTCATGTGCAGCAAATGCCTTTAAGATTCACCCAAAAAAATTCCAATTCCCATAATTGATAAAACATCAATAAAGATCCCTGTGAATATTTGTTATCATTAGATTTTGAGTGAAAATATTGCTTGGCCGTGTATCTGAATGACATGTATTAAATATACTAAATCAAATGGTAGCTTGTAGTTTCCTTCCAATAGGATCGGCGTATATTGAGTTTTGATGATTTCTTCTCTGGGATTCCAGGTTTAAATAAAATCAATGGGATCGTAGTAGCACTACCACTTGACATGTCCTCTAGCAAGGTATGTAAAGCATAGTTGGTGGGTAAAAACATAAAATTTCAGAGTTCAGAAGAAAATGTGTGGAAGGTAATTGGGAGTTGTACTGTTATGACATAGTTGGGTACTAAATTTATGGACAAAGGCTTTTGGACATACAATTTTATTGGATCTTGGCTTCTAGATTGTTCTAACCAAAATATTAATTTATTGCCCAATTGAGAATATACAAGCTAGAACTTTTTTTTTTCCTTCTGGAAGTTGTTTTCCTGATAAAATGAGTTTCCTCCAGATATGCAGTCCTTGAGAAAATGTAATTTTGCATACAATTCCAAAACTTTTAAACTTCTCATTTTTCCTTGGTGGTTTTAAAATTGGCATTTTTTTTAGTTACTTGTTACTATCTGCTCAGATATTGTTACACAAATTCAAAGTTTGTTATTAATCTACTTTCGGAACTTTATCCAACACATCTCTAACTTTTTTTTAACTAGAATTTTGTACAATAAATAGAGAAGAGAAGTTAACATACTAACCCTCAAAACAGGAAATAAATACTAGATAGGAAAGTATCCTACACTAAACTAGAAAGCAATAATCTAGAGAATCTGGATAGTTAATACCAGATTCTCTTTCCTAAACCATATATACTAAGATTTCTCTAAGATCTTAACTGATTTTAAAACTGATTTCCACACTCCCCCTCAAGCTAGGTTGTATATGTTATACATGCCCTTGTGACTCAATTCTTCAAAATTAGTCCTTGGTAGAGCTTTGGTGAGGATGTCTGCAATCTGAGATTTTGTTGGAGTGTAGATGAGGTGAACAATGTTCTTCTCAATCTTTTCTGTGATGAAGTGTTGATCTATTTCAATGTGCTTTGTCCTGTCATGATGAACTGGATTCTTTGCTATGTTTATGGCTGGTTGATTATCACAATGCATATGGATAGGTGTTAATGATTCCATGCCAAGTTCCTTAAGTAATCTTTGTATCCACATCCTTTCACAGATACCAAGAGCTAGAGCTCTAAGCTCAGATTCTGCACTGCTTCTAGATACCACATGTTGTTTCTTGCTTCTCCAAGTAACTAGATTTCCCCAAACATAGGAGCAATATCCAGAAGTAGATCTCCTATCTATAATTAATGTCTCCTGCCTAGTCTACATCTGTGTAGATTTCAATATTTCTGTTGTCACATTTCTTATATAGAAGGCCTCTACTAGGAGTCATTTTTAGATACCTCAAGATTCTATTAACTGCTGTCATATGATCTTCTGTCAGGTTGTTCATGAATTGGCTTACAAAACTAACAGAAAAGCCAATGTCAGGTATGGTATGTGAGAGATAGATGAGTCGACCCACAAATCTTTGATATCTCCCCTTATCCAATGGTATACTATCATTTTCTGCTCCTATCTTCTTTGTTGAATCCATTGGAGTGTTTGCAGGTTTGCATCCAAGCATTCCTGTTTCTTTTAGTAGGTCTAAGACATATTTTCGTTGAGAAACATATATACCTTTCCTTGATTGTGCCACTTCCATGCCAAGGAAGTATTTGAGATACCCAAGGTCTTTGATCTCAAATTCCTTGGCTAAAAGTTTCTTCAATCTCACCAGTTCTTCCTCATAATCCCTAGTTAAGATGATGTCATCCACATGTACTATTAGGATTGCTATTTTCTTTTCTGGAGAGGTTTTTACAAACAGTGTGTGGTCTATTTGGCATTAGGAATATCCATATTGTGCTACTGTCTTTGTAAATCTGTGAAACCATGCTTGAGGGGATTACTTGAGTCCATATAGTGATTTTTTTAGTCTGCGTACTCTGTTAAGGTTAGAGGATGTTTCTAGTTTTGGAGGAATCTCCATGTACACTTCTTCTTCCAAGTCTCCATTAAGAAAAGCATTTTTTATGTCTAGTTGATGTAATGGTCAGTCTTGGTTAGCTGCTAGGGATAGAAGTACTCTGATTGTATTAAGTTTGGTCATTGGAACAAATGTTTCTTGATAATCTATACCATAGGACTGAGTAAATCCTTTTGCAACCAGACGAGCTTTTAATACTTCCATCAACCTTATGTTTGATAGTAAATAACCATTTACACCCAACTGGTTTCTTTCCAAGTGGAAGTTCAGAAATTTCCCAAGTTCTATTCTTGTTTAAGGCACTGATTTCATCACTTACTGTCTTTCTCCACCCTGAATCTTTGAGAGCTTCTTTAATAGACTTAGGAATATGTACACTGTCAATGGCTGAAACAAATGCATGATAGGTCGGTGATAACCCTTCATATGAAACAAATTTGCTGATGGGATGACTTGTGCATGATCTAACACCTTTTCTCAAAGCAATTGGAATATTTGAATCATAAATAACAGAGGCAGTATTCTCACAGTCAGAAGTTTCCATGCCTGAGTATATTGGGGCAGAATCTGGACTTGGTTCTGAATCTTAGTCATGTATAAGAAGTATTGTGTGTTCTATCTCCTTTCTAAATTTTTTTCTTCTAGAATAGGTAAGAAGCTCATGATTTGTGATCTGTTTTGGTGTAGGATGAATCTGGTCAGGAGATTGGACTGAGGCTGGTGGTGCTGGGACTGATTGGATTGAGGCTGGAGGTGTAGTGTAAGGACTCAAAGTAGGAGAGCTCACAGGGGAATGACTTTGGACAAGACTCTGTTGGTTGTCTCCTGAGTTAATTACATGATCAGATTGTATATCTCAATTCTGATATTCTCTCATGGTTGCCCCCTGAAGATCAGACTCGGGATGGTATGCTTGATGTTCAAAAAATATGACATTCATAGAAGTATAGACCTTTTTGTGAATAGGGGAATAACATTTGTAACCCTTTTAGTGTGGAGAGTATCCTATAAAAATGCACTTGAGAGAGGTAGGGTCTAATTTTCCTTTATGGTGTATATGAACAAACACTAAGCAGCCAAATACTTTAGGGTCTAAGGAAGAGAGTAGTTTGGTGTGTGGAAAGGCTTGTAGAAGGACTTGGCTGGGAGTTCTGAAGTTTAGAACTTTGGAAGATATTCTGTTGATGAGATAGGTTGCTGTGAGTACAGCTTCTCCCTAGAATTGTTTTGGCACATGAGTAGAGAGCATAAGGGATCTAGCAACTTCCAGTAGATGTCTATTCTTCCTTTCAGTCACTCTATTTTGTTGTGGAGTGTTAACACAAGAGCTTATATAGATAATGTCTTGATTTAGACAATAAGTATTAAGGCTAGAATTGAAATATTCTTTGGCATTATTAGTTTTTAGGATTTGGATTTTAGTCTGGAATTGAGATTGGATCATGGAATGGAAGTTTTGGAAAATCTGGTTGACTTTTTATTTTTCTTTCCTAAGAAATAACCAAGTCAATCTAGTGTGATCATCAACAAAGGAGACAAACCACCGAGTTCTAGTTATATTGTGCACTTGTGAGGGGGCCCATACATCACTATGAATCATTGCAAATGGATGTTATGGTTTATATGAAATGGTGAGATAACTACTGCGAACATGTTTAGAGAGTTGACATATTTCACATTTGAAGGATTGTGAGCTTTTATTGGAAAAGAAGGATGGAAACAACATTTCAAGGTACATGAAGTTTCGATGACCAAAACGATAGTGCCATAACAGAACCTCACTATCTTTATTGATATGAAAATTTAAAGTTGACTGGCCCTTAGATGATATATAGCTTCTGTTTTGAGTTTGCCTTCTTAGAGGAATCTCACTTTTGAGGAGATAGAGCCCAGAACACATCTTAGCACTGCCAATCTTCTTCCTTGTATCCAGATCCTGAAATATACACAAATGAAGAAAGAATTTAGCAACACAATTCAGGTCACGAGTCAATTTGCTAATTGAGAGTAGGTTGCAGTCTAGGTTAGGAACATGGAGAATAGAGTTTAGGATCATGTCCCTCGAGAGTTTGCTTAAGCCTATTCCCTTAATACAGACTGTAGAATTATTAGTACATTGATTGTATTCATTAAGAAGAGTGGCATCTCCTGTCATATGGTCTGATGCTCCGGAGTCGATGATCTAAGGCTTGAGTGTTTCTTACTAACAGTAAGGGCTGTTGAAAATTTACCTTTTTGTGCTAACAGTCCAGATCCAGAACCAGAGGCTGACATACTTGGTTGAGACAGTGAATTCTGAATGAAGAATTTTTGTAAGATCTCAAGTTGTTCCTTGCTGAAAGGACATATTTTTGTTGGCAGAATGGTGTTCTTATCTCGGTTATTATTTGAGGTGTCGCACTCGACATTGCGGTGGCCCACAAATTAATTCTCTTGATTGTGGAAAAAGAACAGATATCTGGCATCTGGTTCTTTTAGGGGAAAAGATCTTGTTTGAGGAGTCGCCACCTAGTATTATGGTCACTAGGAACCCTAACTGGTCAACAGAGATTCTATGGCTCGGGATTGGTTACGTAAAAGGGAAGATATTATCACCCCTTAAACGTTCTGCCTAAGGCAGACTGGATTACTGGTTTTGTCTTAAATTACTAAATGTTTATTAGTTTATGCCATGATGATTTGTTTACAATATTCCTGACTCTAGCGCCAGTGAATATTCGAGCTCGAATAATTCCAACTCCGGCGTTGGTAAAAATTCGTAGCTTTCAAAAAAAATTAAATCAATATTTTTTTTATTCTCTACTCCAGCACTAGTGAATAAATAAATAAAAATAAATTTATTTTTACGCATGCACATATTTTTTTTTATTTTTCTAGCTAAATAAAATAAAATACAACGAATAAAAATTTAAACCAGTATTTTTATTCCTGAATCTGGCGTCAGTGAATAAACCAATAAATTTACATTATTTTTATTTATGCATACATATTTTTTATTTTTTTATTTTATATTTTATATTTTTTATTTTTATATTTTTTTTTATTATTTTATTTTTTTGGGCTAGGTCCAACTCAACTTTACAAATTTAGGGGTCATTTGTCGGACCCGGCCATTGGAGCAAAAGGCACGCACCATGAGTGCGTGCCAAAGTTAATTAAATCCAAGCTGCACAGTAAAAGGAACAAAAACAAACTTACCTGATCCGCAGACGTTGCTGGAGGTGATGAAGACAATGTGGATGTTCCTCCTGAGTGATTGGGCGATACTTAGCAAAGGACCCGTTTCAGACTTCCCTTATGTTCTTTTGGCTTTGCTTCTTTGGCTGCTACTGACTAGGTGTGGTGAAGCTGGAGACGAGCGGCTAAACTGATCAACGCCGGCAGCTCCTCTGTTTTTATTTGCTTGCACTCTAGGGATGAAGATGAAGCATAACACCCCTGCTCTTGCTCTCCTCCATCTTCTCTGGTTCTTTCCTCTGTTCGCTTGTCACTGGTTTCCAAAGATGATTGTGATGAGGGTGACTTCTGTTTCGTTCCTCCTCCCCTCCTATCCAGTGCGCTTTCCCCTGCTTGTCCCCTTTTCGGTCGCTCCTCTTCTACTTTCTTGCTCTCGTTCTTTGTCTCCTGCGTTTATTTTTTTCGTTTCCAGTTGCCCACTCTCTCCGTTTTCTTGCTCTCTCGTTCTCCCCCGTTGGTTCTGTCTTCCTGTCCAGTGCGTTTTCCTCTTGGTTTTGCTTCAGTTTTCTTCTTGGTTCATTGTTCCCAACCCCCTGTCTGTTCTTTTTCTCTGGCTTTTATAAAGCCAGAGAACGTGGTAATCATTTTGGGGGGTGAGTCACGTTCGTCCATGCGTCCCATGAGCTGCAGTTACTCCTGCTGAAACGGTCTTGAGCGACGAAGAAGGTGGAGCGTTTGATTTCAGAAACGACGTCGTTCACATCTGGAAATGCAACTATCATTTTGGACCTTGAATTTTGGAAAGTTTTGTAATTAAACGCCTAGTTGAATTGTAATTGGACCCTTGCATTTCAACATCTTTTACACGTTAGTCCTTGGATTTTAATTTTTTTCAATTTGGACCCCAATTAAACCCCAAACTTTGATATTTCTTCGATTAAATCCCTGATTGGATTAATTAAATTAATTTCAAGCTCAATTAAGTCCAAAAATTTATCAATTCTCCAATTAAACCCTTAATTGGATTAATTAAATTAATTCCAGACTCAATTAAGTCTCAAAACTTATCAATTTCCAATTAAACCCTTGATTGAATTAATTAAATCAATTTTCAAACTTAATTAAGTCTCAAAACTTATTAATCATGTTGCCCTTAACCCAAATTTTAATTCATTCTTCATTTACTTGTTTTTCATCATTATTATTTTTTTATCATTATTTTTTTCCAGTAAATAAAATAATAATAATAATTAAAATAAAAATGGTCAAAATTGAGTTATGACATGAGGTAACATTGTTGGCACGTTTTTCTGTCATTTATTGAATTTGATGGTTTCCAATCAGTAGGTTTGCCATGAATCTTCTAGTAGTTTTCCTTGAGATGTCCTGGTTTGTTGCAGTGATCACACCAGGGTTTTCCTTTTCTCTGTCGATTATCAGTTTGTTGTTTGAATAGCCTTGAGCAGAAATTAATGATGTGAGGTCCCATCATTAATTTCTTTCTACTTTCTTCACGTCTAACCTCAGAGAATGCTTCTCTGACATTTGGAAGAGGTTTGGTTCCCATTATTCTTCCTCTGACTTCATCAAGATTCTTGTGGAGCCCAATAAGAAATTTGAAAGTTCTTTTCTGCTCTACAATTCTTTTATATAGGACTGTGTCTTCAGGGCAATTCCAGTTGTGAATTCCAAACATATCTAGATGCTGTCAATGATGGCAGAGAGTGTTGAAGTATTGAGTAATAGAAAGATCTCTTTGGCGTAGATCATGTAACACTGCCTCAATCTCAAATAGTTCTGATGTATTTTCAAAACTTGAGTAAGTTTCTCTTGCTGCTTCTCAGATTTCCTTTGCTGTTCCATTTAGGAGAATTTTCTCCAATTTCATTAGTCATTGAATTGATTAGCCATGACATTACCATATGATTTTCAGTCTTCCATGTTCGAAACATGGAATCATTCTTTTTTGATATGATGATATCCCCTGTGAGGTAGTCATCTCTGCCCTTTCCACAAATAAACATCATGACTGATGATGAGCATTGAAGATAATTATATCCATTGAGTTTGTGTCCTGTGATTTGGTGTGATGTGACTTCAGTGCCTCCTGAAAGGCTAACAGGAGAGCTTGTTCCTGGCTGTGGGGTCACCTTAGAGAGAAAGCTTTGTCCTGCTGCTGCCATGCCTTAGAGAAGCAAATTAGGGTTCAGGAGTAGGCTCTGATACCATGAAGAATTTTGAGATAAGTCTCTCTCTTTTCTTAATATTGCCAGCAGTATGTTGAACAACAAATAGAGAAGAGAAGTTAACCTACTGACCCTTAAAACAAAAAATAAATACTAGATAGGAAAATATCCTACACTAAACTAGAAAGCAATAATCTAGAGAATCTGGATAGTTAATACCAGATTCTCTTTTCTAAACCATATATACTAAGATTTCTCTAAGATTTTAACTGATTTTGAGACTGATTTCCACAAACTGCAATACATTTGTAATTTTACTACTAAAATTTACCCCTTCTTAATCATTTCTCCTTTTCTGTCTCCATAACCCATATATTTTCATGGGTAATACATGAAATTAAAATTGAGCAGTCATCCACTTCTCTTAGTTCTTTGATCATTATCGATTGCTTTTCTAAGAAAAATTCATGTCTGATGCTTCCCTTTCAGAGTGACAGCTAAACAAGGATTGGGTGATCACATGCTCGATTTTAAATGAATGCCAGATGATGTGAGTGTCTTCTCTACTAGGTGTTAGTTATTAAACTTGTTTATCAAGATTAAGTGTATTGAAGTTAGTTCAATGAATAATCATCCACATTAGAAATACTATGAATCTAGAATTATTATGAATCTAGTAGCACAATGAATCTAGAGTAAGTATTGAAGAGTCTAATATTAATTAAGTATTTTGAAGATTGTAAAAGACATTTTATAATGTCTATATATATTGTATGGATTTGATAATGAAAGGTGTGAGAGTACCATTGTTTAGTGTATTGTATTCCATCAAATTGTGTGAGTTGTGATCCCTCCTCTGTTCTGTCATTTGTTTTTCTCCAACAAAGTGGTATCAGAGCTTGCGAGTAGATATGGCTTCCAGCAACAACATTTCTCAATTTCATATTCCCTGTCTTACCAAACAAAACTATGATATGTGGTGTATTCAATACAAGGCACTACTAAGATCACAAGAGTTATGGGAGTTAGTTGAAGATGGTTACACTGAACCAGAAACAACAAGAGAAGAGGCAGCAATGAGTAATGTAGAAAGACAAACATTGAGAGAATCAAGGAAGAAGGATAACAAGGCGTTATTCACCATTTATCAAGGACTTGATGAAGCAACTCTTGAGATGGTGGCATCAGCAAAGACGTCAAAGGAGGCATGGGAAATGCTTAACAAGACTTATAGTGGAGTTGAAAAGATAAAAAGGGTACGATTGCAAGCATTGAGAGGAGACTTTGAGAAGTTGAGTAAAGAAAGTAATGAGACAGTTTCAGATTACTTCACAAAAGTAATCTCTGTGGTTCACCAGATGAGAAGGAATGGTGAAAATATTGATGATGTTCGCGTGATGGAGAAAATTTTGCGGTCTCTGGATTCAAAGTTTGATCATGTGGTCGTAGTAATTGAAGAATCAAAGAATTTGGAAGATCTGACAGTAGAAGAATTAATGGGATCTCTACAAGCCCATGAGCAGAAAATTGATAGACGAGGAGAAGGAAGATCTCTTGAACAAGCATTGCAAACAAAGTTAACGGTGAAGAATGTTAATGAATCTGGCAAAGGAGCATTTCAAAGAGGAAGGTTCATTCATAGAAGAGGAAGAGGAGGAAGATCATTCAGAAATCAAGAATCTCATGGAGCACGAAATCAAAATTTTAATTTCAGAGGTGGCAGAAGCAGAGGAAGAAGTCATGGAGGATATTCAAATTGGAGGAATAATCATGCAAACATACAATGTTATAATTGTAAAGAGTATGGTCATTTTGCTTCAGTTTGTTCACAACACAAATTTGAAGACAAGAATGTCAACTTTGCTGAGAAAGAAATTGATTATGAAGAGCTTGCATTATTGTTGGCTTGTGGAAAATTTGATGGCAACAACTCCAGCACCTGGTATCTAGATACAGGAGCATCAAATCATATGTGTGGTATGAAGGAAGCATTTGTTGATATCGATGAAAATTATAAAGGTAACATTACTTTTGGAGATCTTTCTCAAAGACCAGTTGAAGGAAGAGGCAGAATTCTTATTGAACTTAAGAATGGTGAGCAGAAGTTCATATCAAAAGTTTTTTATGTTCCAGACATAAAGAATAACATTCTGAGTTTGGGGCAATTTTTGGAGAAAGGCTTTGAAGCGCAGATGAAAGACAAGAATCTGAAGATTTTTGATGAGTCTGGAGCTGCAATTGCTTCAGTTAAAATGACTTGAAACAGGATGTTCCCTCTAGATCTGAGCATATATCTGTCAAAATGTTTTAAGGCAGAAATCTTTAACATGATGAATTTATGGCATTTGCGATATGGACATTTGAACTGTGGATCACTTATGCTGATGGAGAAAATCAAAATGGTTCTTGGAATACCAAAGTTAGAGCACACAAGCAGAATGTGTGAAGTGTGTGTAATGGGAAAGCAGCATAGGAAGCCATTCCTAAAGAAGAGCTCAAGAGCATCTCAGTCTCTCGACCTGGTGTATTCAGATGTGTGTGGCCCTATTTCGCCTACTTCAATAGGAGGAAGTAGGTATTTTCTTATTTTTATTGATGATTTTAGTGGAAAGACATGGGTATATGTGTTAAAAGAAAAGAAAGAAGTGTTGGGCAAATTTAAGGAGTTTAAAAATTTAGTAGAAAAACAAAGTGAATGTAAGCTAAAATGTCTAAGAACAGATAGGGGAGGAGAGTATGATTATTGTAAGGAAAATGATATTGTTCATCAGCTCACAATGCCACAGACTCCATAACAGAATGGAGTATCAGAGAGAAAAAACAGAACTATTATAAACATGGTTAGATGTATGCTAAAAGAAAAAAATTGTCCAAAAGAGTTTTGGGGAGATGCAGTTGTATGTGCTGTGTATTGGTTGAACAGATTTACAACAAAAAGACTTCAGAAAATCACACCAGAAGAAGCATGGAGCATGAAGAAACCAAGAGTTGATCATTTGAGAATTTTTGACAGTGTTGCTTATGCCAAAATTCAAGAGGAAAGAAGAACTAAACTTGAATATAAAAGTCAGAAATGCATAGTGCTGGGATATGAAGAAAACTCGCATGGTTACAAATTGTACAATCCGATGACAAAGAAGGTGATCATGTCAAGAGATGTGAAGTTTGATGAAGAGCAAGAATGGAGTTGGAATTCTGAAGATCAGCCACAAAAACTAATTATAGATGAAGAACAGATTCAGAAAGATGAAGGAGAAATCATGTTAGCTCTATCCGTATCAACTAACAATCCTGTTGGTCCTTCAAGCTCAACAACAAGAAAGACAAAAAGCATACAAGAGATTTATGATGTAATAGAAAAAATCAATCTTGATGATGTTAATATGCTTTGCTTGTTTTCAGGAAATGATCCTATTACATTTGAAGAAGCATATCAAGAAGACAGGTGGAAGAAAGCAATGAAGGAGGAAATCAGTTCCATCATAAAAAATAATACATGGGAATTGACAACACTTCCCGAAGGACACAATGCAATAGGAGTAAAATAGATCTTCAAGACAAAGAGGAATGCAGACGGAGAAATTGAAAAACATAAAGCCAGATTAGTAGCGAAGGGGTACAAGAACAATATGGAGTTGATTATGAAGATGTTTTTGCTCCAGTAGCAAGAATGGAAACAGTAAGATTGATGATTTCCCTAGCAGCTCAGAAAAGATGGAAGATTTTTCAGATGGATGTAAAGTCAGCATTCTTGAACGGCAACCTTGAAGAGGTAGTGTATGTAGAACAACCAGCTGGTTTTGTGGTAAAAGGAGAAGAAGAGAAGGTTTGCAGATTGAAGAAAGCTCTTTATGGGCTTAAACAAGCACCTAGAGCATGGAACTCCAGGATTGATGGCTATCTTTCCCCTAGGATTGATGGCCATCTTTCCCAGAAAGGATTCATAAGATGCCTTTATGAGTATGCATTATATGTGAAGAAAAGTTTACAAGGCAGAGTAATGTTTGTTTGTTTATATGTTGATGATATACTTTTCACATGGAATGATCCAACTATGATTCAAGACTTCAAGCAATCCATGGTGAAGGAATTTGAAATGACAGACTTAGGTCTCATAGCCTATTTTCTAGGATTAGAGGTGAAGCAATGCAGTGATAGAATCTTCATTTCACAAACTAAGTATGCAACAGAAGTTTTGAAGAAATTTGCTATGGAAGATTGTTGTCCAGCAGACAATCCAGTTGAATATGGAACCAAGTTAACTAAAGAAGGCGATGTGGAGTTAGTTCATGTCAAAACTCATGAACAAATTGCAGACATTTTTACAAAGCCATTGAAGACTAATGTGTTCTGTTATTTGCAGAAGAAACTTGGAATCATGAAGATGGACGGAACAAGTTTAAGAGAGGAGAATGTTAGTTATTAAACTTGTTTATCAAGATTAAGTGTATTGAAGTTAGTTCAATGAATAATCATTCACATTAGAAATACTATGAATCTAGAATTACTATGAATCTAGTAGCACAATGAATCTAGAGTAAGTATTGAAGAGTCTAATATTAATTAAGTATTTTGAAGATTGTAAAAGATATTTTATAATGTCTATATATATTGTATGGATTTGATAATGAAAGGTGTGAGAATATCATTGTTTAGTGTATTGTATTCCATCAAATTATGTGAGTTGTGATCCCTTCTCTGTTCTGTCATTTGTTTTTCTCCAACACTAGGTCATACTCGTTCTCTGTCATTCTGCATCTGTTTTGTTATTGACGGTGTAACTTTTCCATGATTAATTGAATCAAATTACTACAATATAATTTCAAGCAGTAGCATGGGTCTCTTCAAGGTTTCCCTATCATCTATTTAACGAAGTGCTGACAGCTTAGTCTTCATTACATTTTTCATGTTGAAAATCAGATGATCTGCTGTAAACTACCGTTTCATTCTAATATATGAGAGAGAAAATGAGTTGTTTGAATTATTATTATCTGAATCCCACAACTTTATATACCAAATTTTATTAGTTCTGCATAATTTAGCACTCCTCTTTAAACTCAATGTTCTCAGACTGCTGTCATATCATTAACACAGTTTTGTTGCTGCTGCCATGTTGCATGCATGTATCCCTCTCTAGTTAGATACTGGTTCGCAATGATAGATGTGTGGATGGAGCCATAAGTTCATCTGTGGCGAGTTGGTTTCTTGACTTCGCCCAAAATGTTAAAATTTTGCTTTCCTTTTGGACCATGTTGAAAAGCTCATCCCATAACCGGTTTAATTTAGTAGCAAGTGAAGGATATACTGTGTATAGGATTTGTTGAATGATTGACAAATCAATAGTTCATCATTTTTAATTTTTCGACTACTTCCTCGAGCTTAAAACGTTTCCTCATAGAAAATAAGGTTGCCAAGTAAATGCCCAAGTCGTCACTTGAATGGTTCGGAGATAAATTTGTTGTTGAAAGCAGGGTTGCGTTTATACAGCTTAAAATTTAGGAGTCGGCCCATGACCAAGAAGAGGGCTCACTGCTGGGAATCCTTTTGAAATGTGTGCCT
Organism: Populus deltoides; assembly: GCA_015852605.2. Taxonomy (NCBI): domain Eukaryota; kingdom Viridiplantae; phylum Streptophyta; class Magnoliopsida; order Malpighiales; family Salicaceae; genus Populus; species Populus deltoides. Next base: position 2,409,170 of record CM027571.2, read on the forward strand.
GTGCTGTTGTTCTCTGTGCTGAAACATTTGCACTTAGTGGATGTCACCATCACAAAGGGACCATCGCTCTGTTCAGTGCTTATCTGTGCACTCATTTGAATGCCTGTCTGGCCTTTTATGTATGTTAAGGACGGTAACCATATTCTTCTGAAATTTACCTATGCACTGGCCGTGCCCAAAAGTCTAGTTTGTCTTTTATTTGGAGCATACTGATCTGAAAGTGCCTAGGATCAACTCATGTATCAATTATTTTTTTTTATGAAAACTGTATTATTTTATTTTTTTAAGATTTTTTTTTAATTTTTTGTTCAACTTGAAACTGACCCTGAGATAAGCTTTGAATAGTGGGGAGTTCTCTGATCAACTTGCTGAGTTGAATATGGTTTGAATAAGTGAAAGCAATCTTGAAAATTAAGGTAGTTTGTTCCACGCTTATTGTTTCTTGTCCAAAAAAAGAAATGTCTATTGCTGTTCTTGTGTCGGTGAATTTGGAACTTGGTATTTTGGACAGCACAGATGTAACGTTCTGCGTCTCTTTGATCAGAATAAAAAATGTGGTCATGTCTAAGTGAAGGAAATACCAAAATAATGGTGATTTTTTGTGCTGTGAGATATAGAGTCGCCAAGGTATCCTTTTTTTTTCTAGTTATAAAAAACTTGGTATTGTCATATTGATGCCCGCACAAAAAAAAAAAAAAAAAAAGAAGAAGAAGAAAGGGAAAAGAAGGGCACATTTAGTTTATGAAACCAAGTGAAAGCCGGGGCCACTGACCTAGAAGTTGTCAAAGATGAAGAAAAATACCACAGGTTCTGTATGGTACAAGAAGTTTTTATTTCAAACATATGGGGGCAAGTGGGGGCAGTGGCTTGCTTCTGTCCCCCACTAACTCGCATAAGAAGCTCGAAATTGCTGGGATAGAAGTTAGAAGGGTCTACAAGGATGAAATCTAGCTGTTTTTTTAATCTAAATTTTGAGCTTAGTAGATGCTATTTTAGTTTCTCTGGTTCTATATTATATAAGATACTTTGCATCTTCACATGCATTTGTGAAAGCGAAGAAAAAACTAGAATGACAGGACATGCCAAAGAGAATAATTTACATAAAAATCATCTTATGGAACTTCTTAATCGTGTGGTGGAGGAAACTAAAGTAGAAAGTAAAGAAAAAGTGCAAGATTATCCATCAAGGGGTAGAGGGAGTCTTTGAGTGGAATAACTAGAAAGCCTCGAGTAGCCATTCAACTAGAATGACAGGACACGCATGTGACCCTTTTTTTTGAATTAAATATTTAATAAAACAAGAGACTTTACATCATAGATATTCTGCATAATCTTCTATTGTAGTTAATTATATATAGTTCTTCGAGGGTTTAAAAAATAATTTGGAATGCATCGCAATCAATCGTATTAATTAATAAGGGATGAATTCATTACAACAACACAGTAGTTATATCTGCAAGTTTCCTACGTACGATGACAATTATATGTATCAATAGTAAATCCATGTCTGTATAATCATATGATTTGATATCAAGCTTCTTACTTAGTTGCATAGTTTTTCATACAAGAAAAATTCTGTTTTGTCCTGGAAGAATATTGAATCGGATATGCTATACCAGACAACAGATATAGCGGTGGATCGATTTACAATAATTAGTTGATAGATAAAGCCATGTTAGTGACATGCTAATTTTTGTTGTATTCTTTTATATTTCTTGTTTGCAAAGGATACATTGTGCTTCAAATATTATGTTAATGGCTTGGAAATGCAACTGATATCATGTTATTTTATTCCATGATCTTTCATGCATATTTGCAAGGCATTGATAAAAAGCACTTAATTTATTAACTATACTCCAAAATAGAGCAGCCTTGTACATTTCGCATGCGCTTCCCTCCCTAAGCAAAATGATGTTAAGGCCCTAATTTTGGATCTACCATCTTGTCTTGTTAAGGTTTCTTTACCTTGTGGAAGATTAAAAACTAGCCAAAAGATCTTCACGTGTTCTGTTAAAGTGAAGCAGACTGACATCAGCTATTAACCATTCTACTTTGATGCAGGGACGTTGTAGTTTGTACTTTTCTTTCGGAAACAGGCTCGTGAAAGCTCTCAAACAAGGCATCCTGACATGATCCTTCATGTGAGTGTTTATTGGAAACTATATAACCCCATTTTTATTTTATTTTTACCAGAGGAATGCTATATTTTCAGTTACTAGTACTAGATCATCCATGCATTACTTGCATGCGCTATATGGAAATGGAACCCCTTTGTTTCACACAAGTTTCCTATTTTACAGCACTGGTAGCAGTCTGTAATATTCATCTCTTACTAGCGAGGAGGGCATAGATTTATTAGGTTAAGTGCCTGCCGGTAAAATTTCTTAAGGTTTGAACTTGATTAGGGGCCGGTGGCCGGTCTCTGGGGTCGTGGCGCAGGCGCGTTTGCGTACATAGGAATATAAAAGCTTCGATCCCACAAGATTAGATAAATATTTAATAAATAATACAGAAAAAAGGATTGGTATAATGACTTTAATCACATTCTAACATGTAATCATAAATTCTGGAGACATGGAGAGAGTTTCTTTACCCAGCCAGAGACGGCAGTACAAGGCGATATCTGATGCTACCTACCCCTTCACATATACCGTGTCACATAAAATTTCGTGTCAAATAATTTGGTTAGGATTAGAGCATGTGGATCCCAGTAGCCAAATCAATAATCCAATCAAAAGCCCTGCAAGTTCTATTATGAGCAAGATAATGCCAACTCTAGTTCCAAAATACTTTAGATTAATCATGGGGTATGGTAGGCCAGTGTACATATAATCTCAGATTGACAAGAAAGGTGGATGCAGCCTCTGAAATAGTATATTGTTCTTTGTCATTTCTTGTCGACAGCCAAACAATCCTAGACACGCGTCTCTCTGTCTCACAATTACCTGTAAAAAATGGCAAGATTTAATTGTCTTTCTAAATTAAACATTTAGAATATCTTATGATTATTAGGGTGTAAGAGCTGAAGAACTCATTGAGATTTCTTTTATGCTTGAAGATCACGGTTTCTGGTGAGAGCAACCTTGATCAAGCTCTCTGCATTATTGGAATAGGTCGAGGGGGATTTCGAGTAGATGGAGGAAAATGGGAGGGTAGGAAACAAACAAACAAATCAGGCTCATTGAACACCAAAAATGGTACGAGAGAGTAAAGATCATTTGACACTGATAATAACAGCACGAGAAAAGGGGGAGCTGTTTGTTGGAAGATAGCTTTCAAGAACTAGTCCAGAGAAGGTCATGAGGCACTACCCTTGAAAGCCATATAGGGTTCGTAGGGGGCTAATAAAATCTGACATTTTCAGGAAAATAATGGATGGAGCAATATTCTGCATCCACGTAAATGCTGAGTTGTGTGTTATCGTCTCTATCTATATGATGATGGAACGGTTTATGATGGAGGTCTTGAAATAATTTTGCCAAGATATTTGTCATTCTGTACGGATTTTGGTTAATGTAGCAACACAGACTCGTTCACCGCACGTAGTTTATATTCAAATATTTTCATTATTCACCGCACGTAGTTTATATTCAAATATTTTCATTATTTTTTTATCATCAATATTTTAACTTAAAAGTTTAAAATTTAATAAACTATCATCCATTTTAAAATCTAAAGTTTTTGAATAAATAATAATTCTAAAAGTATAATATATAAATTTTAGAATAAACCATTTATCACAAATATTGAATATTCTTCTTGAAAACCCCAAATTCAAGATCAATTTAATTAAAAAAAAATTGATATATAGGAGTGCGATTTAAAGTCTCGAACACTTATTCTGTCAAGTAAAGCTGAGCAAAGCAATATCAATATAAAATTTGATTCTTTAAATAATTTTATAATATTCTTTTTTACAAGCGTTTGGTTTCAAAAACATCTCTTTTCATCTGGGATATATTTTTTATTTGGGGGGCTCTGATTTAGTACCTCATATATTTTCATGTAAGATATCTAGCATATGATATATAGTCATGGGCATGGATGAATTAATTTTGTTTTACCAAAGATATCTCTGTGCGTGGGAGCTCGCTCGCTATGGCTGCATGTGGGCTCCCTTGCCTTTGCGGCGCAAATCAAGAGGTTGGCATGGCAAAGACATCTCTCTCGTCATCAGTACTGACTGATCTTAAACCTGCAAGACACGTTTTCTGATCTACAACAAGAAAGCTAGCTAGCCTTCACAGCCACATACTTAGCCAGCTGCCGACTCTAGACATGTTCAGCATCTTCCTTGCATGTATTATTATCGCATATGGCATTGTTTGGGATTTGGTTGTACCGTAATTTTTTTAAAAATAAAATTAAAATCAATATTTTTTTATTATTTTATTATACCAATATTAAAAATATATATTTTTAAATGATTTTTATATATTAAAAAAAAAACACTTCAAAAATTTATTTGCCTCATAATCTCAAAGATAACCGACAAGAAATTATTTGTGTGTCAATGTTTTCTGCCACTGTTAGCATATTTTGACGTGCGTGCAAATTTGTAAACTATATTATTGACATTATTAAATCATGTTAAAGAATTAATTGTTGATCATGGCTGGAGTATTTTGTTAGTTACAAGTGGAATCTCATATTGGTTGCCATTTACGGTATATGTATGTGTGTTTGTCAAGAACTTGTAATATTATATTGCACGGACACACACATATAATTAGTTAATCAAGAATTGTATTTTATTAAAAAGATTCTATTTCAAGGTGTTTTTTTATTTTTTATATTTTTTAAATCACAACTTGAATTAACATCATGACAACAAGAGAATTAGTCCAAAATCTCGGACTAGATCATGTGTGATTATATTATAATATTATTTGGCTAAAGATAACTCATCGGAATTGTTTTTTTTTTTTCAATGCTATATATCCAGCTTGGTAATCTTGGTTGGTAAATTTATTTGGAGTAATAAATAGAAAAATTGTTAGATAATTAGCTCGGTCTATCAATTTTCATCATGACTTGATATGCAAATAATATTAAACGAATTATCCTTTTCAATAATATATATATATATATATATATATATATATATATATATATATGAAGTCGAATGATCCGTTAACCCGTTATATCACACTATATATTAATATTCTAGAATATAGGTAAAAGTTAGTATATGATATTATATTATATTATATTAGATACTTAATAATTTTTCATCATATTGAGTGTGATAGAGAGATGGTAAATGAAAGAGAAATATTGCTATTTGTCTCAAACTATTTGGAATTTGTTGCAGGTCTTTTGTGGAATTCATCGATCGTGAGGTTCACGCACTCCATCAAGATTTATTCCGTAGGCTTTCTTGCTATACCATTACTCATGGCATAATTTAACCTTACAACTATGCATTCCCGACAATGGATATAGGCCTCTTTTTTTTTTTTTTTTTTTTTTTACAAGGTAGTTGATTTTTTAATTAATTTTCCTGAGCTATTAAAAGAATAAAAAAGCATTTATAGAATTACATTTAGATAATTATTATTTTTAATTAGAATGTTAATTAATGTGCATTAATTATAGATACCCTTATAATTTCTTATATTTACCATGTATAGTACTGAAAGATTAATTGAGTCGAACCACACTGCGCGTACAAACAAATAATTTCGTGTATGAAATTAAACAAATCCAAAAAAAAGGACAAATAATTAACAATTTTGATTATTATAATTGCGGGTACAATCATTATTGAATAACCCTTACAAGATTATTTTATTCTTTTTTTTTGGATAATATACTCTATTCTTTCTTTGAAATTGATTTTGCTAAGACTTGAATTCTTCGTAAATACAATCCAGGATTTGTCAAGATTTTAAACGTGTACTGCATTATGATCAGATTTAAAGATTTGGAGTATGTATTCAAAACACCTTTGATTGGTCCTCATAATGTTGTAGATGAAGATCTAAGTACAGGGCACTACATTTAATTCGGAATTTAAATTTGACTTTTTATTCATAAAAAAAAAATTCTACATTTAATTCGGTAGAGTCTTAATGCTTGAGAAAACTTCAAGCTAGATAGAGGTAACTTGCAAGTTAATTTGAGAGCTTTTATGCCTAAAGAATTTTTGTTTTTTGGTGAGCGTGAAGACCTTTGATTACTTTTTATTTGAAAATATCTTGAATTAATGACATATAGTCTTTCATTAATAATACATAATTAATTTTTTGTTATTTCTCTTTATATATTGACCAATGATTGATTGAAGCCATATTAATATATATCACACCATTTATTTTATTTTATTTTCATAAAATAAAATAGTAAACAGGATTTCCTTATGGCATGTGGCTATTTTAATTGGCCAAAGCTTTTTCGTTTTTACTAACATAATTTCTTTTGGTTTTTTAATTTCCTTTATTTTATCTCCTTTTATAAACATGCTATCACTTCATGTTTCCAAGTTTGGATTGTAAAAGAAAAAACTTAATAAAAGCTTAAATAATATCTTAAAATATAATTTATATTTTCTTCTGATATATATTCTTAAGTGAAAACTCTTTGAATTTAAAATTTATATTTGCTTATAGTATCTTATGCTATTAAAAAAATAAAATGATGATATTTGAACCGCGAGAGCTTGATCAACAACGCTAGCTATAATATAATTATTTTAACCTGTTAGATAAAATTTTAAATATGAATTATATCTTAAGAATGGATGAAGCATGGAGCAACATGAATTGCATGACTTTTCCATCTTTTAACACGCATGATATCTCCCTCTCTCCATCTCTCTCTCCATGGTTTAACACTGCTCTCTTGGATATTATTGCACCATTTATTTTTTAAGATAAAAAATAAAACAGTTTCTTTCAAGCTACACTCGTTCCCCCGATAAAAACCATACTCTCTGGCAATTATTGTTGCCGTAACACGAGTTGAAATCTCACATGCATGCTTGTTAGAAATCGAGAGGGTGGGCCGGTAGCTTCTACAAAGAGAAGAACACGAGGAGGGAGATAAACATGAAATAGAACTTGTATTTTAGGTTCCAGTACTTACAAGTTCAAACATAGACTTTACGTATGCTTATGGCATAGTATTTATAGTAAGCTGCAACCCCTAGAGAATCCTATAGCTTGCTGGTGAATGTTCAATTAAGCGGTGAAGATTGAACTTAATGATCTGTATAATCTTCTCGGCTGGGAATTCTTGCATTTAGTTTATGATCATAATCACTTAGTTAGAGAGGCCAGGATGATCAAGGGATATTGCTTATGCTTGTAGTTAACGATTTCCAACGTTTTCAAGCTATTAACCGAATCTTTTTATGTGGTCAGATTAGCAAGAAACAATCTTTAAAAAAAAACAAAAAACTGAAAAGGACATAAAGCTTTAAATTAAGACACTGTCTGACCACTCTCCTTTATCCACTGAGTGCGCCATTTTATTCCAAAACCAGCTTCGAATGCACTGAAATTTTCTTTTATGGTGTAATTGGATATATGCAGCTACTGCTGATCTAGATTAGTTATATCCTATATTAGCTTTGTTGACAAAAGGGTGTCTAGCTAGCTATTCTGAAGGATCTTGTGAATAAAAAGCAAGCTTCTAAAGCATATGCATCCTATACTTTTTAGATCTTCATGACAACACTCGACAATTACACCAGAACTTGAACGCCAGGTGTTCTTCTACTGTAATCGGGGAAGTGATGGCGTTTGGAATCTCAACAAGAGTCCAATTCATATATGATTTTTCTTTTTATTTCAGATAACAGGATTTTCAATCCCTTCCACTACCGATATTAAATAATTAATATCCAGCATGGTCAATCACTAGCAGTACTCACTATATATGCAAATTAACTGCTGGATATTCATGAAAGTCGCATAATTTTGTTTAGGTTGATGCTTCTTTTTCCTGAGATTGATACTATTAGAAAATAATATAATCCTTACGATCAAAATGATTCTGATATTGAAATCTCAGTTCAAAAAAGTATATTAAAAATCTAGCTTTAGTTAATTAATAACATATATAAATCTTAAATAACAATTTTATTAATTTTGCATGCAATCATATATACAATATATCTCCAAGTCTACGAGAATAGATCTGTAATTTTGAGGGGTGTAGTTTAACTAGTCAGATTCTGAGTTTTCTTTCTATGAATTATCAATTTAAGTGCCATAAATTTTAGGATTATTAGAGGTTTACCTGGTCATTAATTTTAGAGCCTTTAAAAATTAGTTGAGATGCACGTAAGCTGGTTCGAATACCCATGATTACCCCAAAAAAAAAAAAGAAGAAGAAAAAGACAACAAGATCTGTTATCAATTTTGCAAGCACAATCAGCCGATTTCGAGCATTAAGATTGTCGTGTCTGTATTTTGATTACATGGATATAAAAAAACCTAAAGCATCAAAGATTATTATCGTGCATGGTGATTAATTATGAGGCTTGATCTTTTTTATTTTTGTTTTTTACTATACATTGATTTGATAACGGCGGTGAGTCATCAACGATCTCACCACACACCCGGTTTTCCAAAAGTTTGAGATAACCTCTTTTTTCCGAAAAGGGTTCATGGAATCAAAGTGCAACAAAGATAAAAAAGAAGAAGAGGAAAGGAGATGGAAAGTCATAGAAATTAAATCGTCACGTAAAGTGGAGTACTATTTTCAAAGATCCACTTTTACATGCCGCATCTCAGGAAGCAGTCACCGGCATTTTCTTCTTTCGTTTCTGTTTATAATTAATTTTATATCAACTGAAAGTTTAACTCCCCGATCATGGCTTCTTTTCCGAACGATATTTTTCTTGGTATTTAATCATAATTAATTATATTGAATATATTATGAAATAAACATAAAGTGCCATCTGGGGCACTTGCTTTTCAATGATTCTTTTCGTGTTGTAATTAGTTTCCATTGACATTTTAATTTGTTCAAGAAATTAAATATATATACATATACTACTCTCCCTCGATCGATATCACTGTTTATCTCTCTGCGCAGATAGAGAGCAAGAGAGGAAGATTAAACAAAAGAAGGGAGGTTATATATTCCTCTCTGGTGCTACAGTTGTTGACTCAAATATTGTCAATAACGTAGTAAAAAAAAAAAACAGAACATAATAATTGTGAGAAGAAAACTGTTCCTTTTGATGATGTCTAAAAATCATTCTTGTCAGCTATGTCTATAAACTATATGATAACAAATCTTAGGATAATCATTGAGATAATAAATGCATTAGTTAATATACTTATATATATGTAATTATTTATTTATAGGTAATATGAATTTATACAGGGAGCTATTGTGTCGGCCATAGAGGAATTAATGATTTCGATCTCTGACAACATCCCCAATCAAGAACAAGCTTCCAAGGAGGATTTGACAATGCCACGTTGGCTTGAAGTGGCGCTTAGTTGGCAGGATTTCATAGGGCAGAGGGCATGGTTTCGTGGGACGACGCTGTGATTCACAAGTCATCACAGTGCATGTGATTGCTAGGAATGGTATTGTGTGTGACACCCAAATATGTCCCATATAGAAAGAGCCCATAACTTATGCAAGAGAGTTAAGTACAAGGACACCATGAAAGGAGGCTGGGAGATGGAATTATTGGTCTCTAAGGAGGAATATCAAGCCGTCACTCTTTGTATAAACATCATCCACACACCTAACAAAAAACAATTCCCACCTTGGCAAGAACCCTAACCCTACTACTCACCAATCATTTGTATCTTTGCCTTTGCTTTGGATATATTGTCATGATTTTTAATTTTTAGAATGATCTCTACGTACGTCACCATTCCTCTGACGTGTACCTTTAAACGCAGTCTAAACGCGTTCAACTCCCGTTGATTTAGGGTTTATGATTCAACAAAATAATCAATAGTGTTGCCAGTGATAAGTTTCCATGTGGTAATTATACATAATACCCTTATCATTGTACTTGCTTGGTCCCTTAATTACACATAGAACTTGCCTTTTTCATTTTATGTTCCCATTAATTAGTTTCTAATCTTAACTAAAAAAATCAACATCACCGGTTTCATCCCATCAAGTCGATCGATGATCAGTGCGTGGATATACACGGTGTTAATTTATTAATTGTTCTTGTTTTGATCGGTGATCAATCAGCTAATAAAATCAGTTGATCTCTTAACATTCTCATGATCATTTGACTTAAACATATCCAGTTCCCTGAGCAAATTGCAGGTTAATTTTAATTAATCTTGCGTTAATCAATCCTGTGCTTTAATTTCCCGACAGGACCTCAACTAGCCTAATTAATCACTTGATTTCGTTTCTCTTTGAGCTTCCATATATGTTTCCATACGGTGCTAATGTATATACTTGTAATAATCTCATACATATCATGTACGTAGTGGTGAAAATGACCCTCCATCATCTAAGGACACCTTGGCATGTTTTAATTTCTTAGCATGTCGTACAAGCATTCCTCCTTCGATTTGAAAGGATATTCTTTACTTCGATCGTGTGTGTTGACATGTTCATGTGTTGTTGGTCTTTTAAATAGTTCCATGGTTGAGATCAAAATTACTTGTTTTTGTATCCATTAATTTTATTTTAAAATAATAAAAATTCAAGAGATTTATTTCTTTTAATTATATATATATATCCCTTTTAAGTTGATATGTGTAGTGAAAAATGAGGTCTCTATTATTTCAATCAATGGCATGCTAAGCCGTCGTGACCCCAGTCTAGTCATGATGTACACCATGCCATCCCTTTAATTATTATCATTAAATAGTACAAGCTGTGACAAATATCCTTTTGTCCTCATTTCTACTATAACATAGAAAACACAATCAATAACACATTAATTAGATAAGTTCACCATGTATGTGTATGTATGTGCATCGATATATGGGCCTGATACCCTTCATCATTAGTGGGCCCCGTATTTCATGGATCCCTTGCATCAATCCAAAAAATACTCTTCTGTGATAAAAATAAAAAAATAAAAAAAAAATTGAACAGATCGGACTCTCGGATGCATATATATATATATATATATATATATATATATATATATATATATATGAACGAGTTCATGATTAACAATATTAATTTCTCATAATTTCCAGCTATTTAATTTGATTTTTTTCCCGAGCTGTCCATGTTTACATATAGGTCTAAGATCAATCAAATGGTTCACGTGCTTGGGACATTTTGTTTTTGGGCATTTTATCTAACCAATGGACCCACTGACCATATATAGAATGATCCTACCGATTATTAATTATTTAATAAAACACTCTCAGCATCGTTTAGTCAATCATGACCTTTGATTTAATCAATTAATTGACAACTTGATTTCAATCAATCGTAATACAGCTTAATTATAACCCCCAAAATAGCTAAAACAGTACCGTAGGCATGATAAAATATGGCTAATCTATTCTATTTATGCACAATTGTAGTTCAAAAAAAAAATTATTCTAAAAAATATTTGTCACCTAATTTTCGTATAACTTGAGTATATTATATGCATTGATCTAGTTGTGCAATAATAAAAAAGGAATATCATTAATTATTATCAATTTTATTTTATTTTTTTATTTTTTAATTCTCAATTCGATGCATATCATTTAACAATTTAGAAAGCTTAATTAGGGTTTAAAAAAATTCAGCTAATAATTTATGAAATAACCATCTCAATTTAATAAAAACTTAAAATTTTAGGTGAAATCTAAAATATAATTTATATAATTTTTTAATATAATCGATCTCTCTGTTTTGAATTCAAACATTTTAAACAAAGTAGTGATGATGGCCGAGAGGAATCAATTACATGATATTTATAGAAATATCCAAATACACACGTTGTGTGTACATAAATATATGAGGATTCATGTAACCCATCTTCGTAAGTAATTGGAAAATGGTCAGCAAGAAAAAAGAAAGAAAGCACATAATCCAGAAAAAAAAAAAAAGAATATACACATTGGATGGATATATGTGTTAATAATGAGCGCTTGATCATCATATTATTTTTATTTTTCAGTAATTATATATTGGCTAATTAAGCCAGCATGTATAGGACGCACACACGTGAAATTAAGTTCATATGTTCATATCAGTACCCTTTGTTTTTTGTTGCCTACAGAGAGGGTATTAATTATGAAGATAGATAGATAGATAATATTCATATATATAATGTTGATGAATTAGTGTAAATAAGAAATATTTATATTATAATTAAAAAAGGGGTGTTTTTGGAAGGTTTCTCCAATAAAAAGCTATGGATTTTGTCAATATATGTGGCATCCAATTGATCTAATTTCAGAACAATTAATCTCCCAAAAAAAGATTTCTTGTAGCTTTGGTTTTGCTTGAAACTTCCCACTTTAACTAATTAGCTGCACAAGCATGGCCTTGCTACTAGAATATTATAAGAAATTCTAACTGGCAAAGGCACTTGTCATCCTAACCATGTATATAAACACACAATACCAACCTTTCTCCCACATATCTAAATCTTGCTTCCTGTTTTAAACTTGGCATATTATACTTCAGATTTTCCTTTCGAAAAACAATCATCATGGGACTAAGAGACATTGGAGCAACTCTGCCTCCCGGGTTTAGGTTTTATCCTAATGATGAAGAGCTTGTCTGCCATTACCTCTACAAAAAGATCACAAATGAAGAAGTCTTGAAGGGTACTCTGGTAGAAATTGACTTGCATACTTGCGAGCCATGGCAACTTCCTGGTAGGTCTCCTCCCTTTATAACTACTAATTGATTTCCACTTCTTAGCTTCTTCTTCTTCTCAAGCTAATTCCCAGCAGCTTCTAATCTCCTTGAGCTTTCATCACAACTTGTAGAAGATATATATTAGTTCTTGCATGACTCATGAATATCATCAACCATATATCAATGCATTGTTTGATTAGTTAATGATGAAATTCAAGAAAATGGATAGTCCATGCTCGCTGTTCTTTGTGCTTTAGCTCTGCTGAAGACATACATATTATGAAAAAACGATTTGATATTTCGGCTCTGTACAAGCCAGACAAATTAGACAGACAGACATGTTTGGTTTAATACCTGTTTAAGAGCGCGCGCGCACATGCATAGCGAGAGAGATCCGCAGAGAGAGAGGCTGAGAGGGGGCAAGGCTCTTAGCTATAAACTCTGAATGATAATCAATGCCAAACTTCTTAATTAATGTAAACTCACCATTGATGAGTGCGAAGTTGAATAGTATTTGGCCAGGTAATCGATCCTCTTGTGTGGTAATTTGTGGTTTTAACCATTTTTATTGTTTTACTTTGTTTTGGTAATTAAGTTGGAAGCTACGACAAGCTAGGATATAGAGGTCATATAAATATAATGGCTAAAACAAGTCCTAGCTAGCAAGTTAATTTCAAGTTAAATTCCTTCAGTCTTGTCAATGTCTTCTCAGAACCAGCAGACAAAATATTTATGCATCGTGAACTGCAAGTAGCCAGCTTCTCACAAGTTGGGATTCATTAATGTCGTACAATAATTTTGTCTTCCATTTTCCATTTTTTACTAGAAATATTTCTTAAGTACTTGTATACATGCATGTGTGTGTGTGTGTGATCATTAAGCATTTGGATTAAGCCTATAATTCTTAATAAATACGAAGATTTAAGAGAGGCTGGCTTTCATGTGGCTACTTTATAAACTTATCAGGTCATGTTAAAACCATTTTTTCCTGGATGCTTAACCACCACAAGAAAAATGATATATCTCCTTTTCGTAAGTAGAATTCTTGGCTTCCTATACATATATAATTTCCTACAAGTACTGTAGGCAAGCACTTGGTACATGGATGTGGCCGTGCAATTAGTTAGCATGTCCTATTCATTTGTTTTTACAGTACTATATGGGAGCAATTTGTTGGTGATCATGTGAAACTATGATGTCCTGAATCATGTCCCCTCGTATCTGCTAAAAATCACTTCCTACATATCCTGGCATGTGTTACTGGTTGACACTACATAGATATTGGTTCATTATGTCCTTGTCTTAAGCTACACAAGGGGTGAAATTAATTATATTCTTCTTTTAATTCATCCCATCTCGTAATTTCTGTGTTTTTTTTTGGTATTGTTCTTCCCTGTTACAAGAGATTGCCTAATAATTAATGAAGGGGCGGTTCTGTGTATAAGGATAAGATTTTCTAGATATGATCAGGAATCCATGCATGTTATAGTCCAAAAACTTAAATGATTTTGGCTTTTACTACCTTAAGGTGCAAGGGATCGATCGCTTGTTGTTCATCTGTGAGGCTTCAGGAGTCAAACAACAAGCCAATGCGTGCTTTCCAACTATTTTATTCTACTGTAATCAGTACTGATCTCCATTTTCAAAAGCAACAACGTAAAACAGAATCAATAATAAAGTTGTTCCCTTCCCACTTTTATTTCCCATAGGCATGATGACTTCACCACTATCGTCCAAGAAAATATTGGGAAGTTTCTTTTTCACAAATCTGATTCTGCATGTTCCCGGAAATTAATCCTTCCTAATTGAACTTGACAATAAGTGTAGGCTTCTTTCTTTGTTTTTTTCCCCTGACCATGCATGGCCTCCTAATTAACCTTTGCCTCGTTAAATTTACTGTATATTCTATCTCTAAAGTGTTCTTAATTATACATATATAATTTATATGGCCCACTTTTTAGTTATCACTATTTCATCTTATACTAATAAAAAGAAAAGTTAATTAGGACCCTATACGTAATTAAATACTACAAGATAAAAAAAAGGTTTCCTTTATATTTATACAGCAAAAGGTTAATACGTGTAACTTTCAGCCATCTTTCTGTCTAGCATGCAAGGAGTTACAAAACCCCAACCGTACGTGTATATATATACAAGTCGAGAAGACAAAATCCATGTTCATGAAAGCAATATTGTTGTATGATCTATAGCTTCTGCTTGCTAATTAATATTTGAACTTGCCATGTGTGTCTATGTGGAATCTAGAGGTGGCGAAGCTCAACGCAACGGAGTGGTATTTCTTCAGCTTTCGTGACCGGAAATATGCCACCGGATTCCGAACCAATCGGGCTACAACATCTGGATACTGGAAAGCTACAGGGAAGGATCGTACTGTTCTGGACCCCACAACCCGTGAGGTTGTGGGGATGAGAAAGACCTTGGTGTTCTACAAGAACAGGGCTCCCAATGGGATCAAAACTGGTTGGATCATGCACGAGTTTCGTCTCGAGACCCCACATATGCCCCCCAAGGTACCGTGTGTTTTCTGCTTGACAATTTGACAGCTTATAATTAAGCTTGACAAATATTGGACATAGCTAAATAACATGTTTTATTAATAAATTAAAAAAAGGAAAAATTGTTTTCTCAGAGTTCAATCAGTGAATAAAGCCAGACATGCAAGTTGTCTTGCTGCTTTATAGTACTATACTGTCATGATGAGAGAATCCGAGGAAAAACCAGAGAGAGTTTTTTATCTGAAGGAACCTTGGAGGAAAGTGTCTGGTAGCAATTAGGAAACTGTCCATTTCCTATACATCGTTTTCTGTACCTAAAATCAGTACATTGGTGGTATAAATTCCTTACTGTTCGCTAATTGAAGTTCAACGTTTTGGTGATCACAGGAGGACTGGGTCCTATGCAGGGTGTTCCACAAAAGCAAAGCAGAAGACAGCACAAGATTCATGTTCGAGTCCACAACTGATAGTGGGAGCACTGTGAATTTAACAGCATCACCTTTAACAGCTGATCATCAAACTCTGGCTCGTGGGTACCAGCAAATGATATCATTATCATCAACCCCGCCCCATCAAGACCAAACCTCTTTGCTAAACCTTCTGCAGCTATCACAGGACAGGAATTCTAAGTACCCCATGGATACTGACATCAGCTCCAAGGCGGTTGATGAGTATGGCTTCTTATGGGATGACATGAACTTGGAAGCAAATAGCTTGGGAGATGGGGTAGTGGCTTCAAATTTGGAAGATATGAGATTTGAGATTGATCATAACAGTATGGACGTCTTCCTATGAAAATATTACCATTTGTTGATTTGTGATGTACGTATTTGTAGTGTTTGGATTATTTGAGGAGCAACTCGATGTTTATTGGATCAAATGATAGCTAGCTAGGAAGCATTAAGATTGTGCTAGTATACTGTTAGGGTTTATTTATTTGTTGTGTACAGTGTATATTTGGCATCTTGAACAAATTTTAATATATGTTAATCATTTAGAATTTATACTCTTATTTTATGCTCGAATATATTATCAAATCGACTTGGACCTCAATCTCTATCATTATGATTGTATCTCCCTTCTGGGTATATTTATATATATATATATATATATAAGTTACGTATAAATAACCTAGAAATTAAATGCATACAATCTGAGTGTATAAGTTATGTAGTCTTTATGTTATATTCTTTCTTTTTTTGTAATATCAATTTTGTAATTATATTTTTCTAATATTACATTATGAAATCGAGTTAAAAAATAATATGGATAATTGATATATTTAAAAATTTAAAATACTTTTTAAAATATTAAAATGGGAATAAATTAGCTTCTTCAATTGATTAATTTTCTGCCTCACGAGCATCAATTTTCCTTTGCATTCGATCAATTCTTTATTAAGTAATACTCTAAAACATGTGGGAAAAGTATTATAATTTTTTTTACATTTGTGTTTTTTTTTTACATGTTTTTTTTAATTGTCTTCTTTTTTATGTTTTTTTATTCTTTTTTGTTTTTGTGTTGTTTTGTAAAATTATTTTTGTTGATTTTTTTAATATTGAATTGGTTGAAAATTTAGTTTTGTAATGTTTTTTCCTTAAAACATTATGGATTGCTACAATGTTTTCTTACATGATTTTTTTTATGATTTTTTTTTCAAAGATCTTTGTCGATTTTATTTTTTTCATATTGAGCTGGTTGAGAATTTTGCTTCGTGGTTAAAAAAAAAAAACAATGTGGATTGCTACAATGTTTCGCTACATGGTTCTTATTTTGCTACAGTATTTCCCCATATGTTTTTTTCAAAATTATATTTGTTGAATTTTTTTTTAATATTAAGCTGGTTGGGAATTTAACTTTAACTTTCCTCACATGTTTTTTTTTCCTTTTTTTTTGCTTTTTTTTTCAAAATTTTCTTCTTCTTTTTTTTTTATTTTTTCATTTTGTGTTTTTTTTCTGAATTATTTTTGTCAATTTTATTTTTTTAATATTGAGTTGGTTGAAAATTTAGTTTCGTAGTTTTTTTCTTTAAAACATTGTGGATTGCTACAGTATTTCCCCATATGGTTTTTTTTTTCTAGAATTGTCTTTGTTGATTTTATTTTTTTCATATTAAGCTGGTTGAGAATTTAACTTCGTAGTTTAAAAAAAAAAAAACAATGTGAATTGCTACAGTGTTCTCCTACATGATTTTTTTTGTTATGATTTTTTTCAAAATTTTATTTTTAATATTGAGCTGGTTGAGAATTACAGCTGTAAATTTCCTCATGAAACACTATAGATTGTTATAGTGTTTCCATGCATAGTTTTTTTTTTTCCTTTTATTTTTTTTGTTATGATTTTTTTAAAATTATCTTTGGCGATTTTATTTTTTTAATATTAAGCTGGTTAAGAATTTAGCTTTTTAGTTTTTTCCTTAAAAATATTGTAGGTTACAATAGTTTTTCTCCATATGATTTTTTTATTATTTTTTATGATTTTTTCTATAAATCCACAAAAATACACAAGTATGCCACAAGCCCGCGACATCGCATGGGCATTACATCTAGTATTATCCTAAACACAGCTCCTCCAAGTTTCATGAAACTCAAATATGTAGACACCACCTTATGTTATTAATTAAAGCTTTGTAATTTTCTTTTCTTCATATAGCCGTCCTTACAACATCTTGTAAATTCTTGACATGGGCTAGTATGGGTTAGGCATTGATACTTTAATGGGCCAGATCGTCGGCCCATTACCATTTAGCAAGGGGGGTGTGAATTTTTGACAAAACGGCATCAACTTTTGCACACGCTACAAACGACGGAGCAAATCAAATTTACCTTTATGGTCAGACAGCTAGACGAGGTAATGCATACCAAAACCACGGTCATAAAGGTAATTACATGTAAATCTGAAATCTAAAATATAGTTATTTTGTTTTTAGAATAAACTGTAAATCTGAAGTACTCATCAATTTTATTCTTTATTTTTTTGTGGTTTCTTCGCCGTTGATATCTGCAGGCCTTTCATGAAACCCTTGTTTAATTATTTCATTTTCCTCACGGGTTCAGTCTAACTTTCATGGTATGCGTTTTTCTCTCTATTAATTATTTCTTATTTATTTATTTTGATGCTGGGTTTGCTCGTGTGAGTTGTTTGATGATATATAGTGAGTAAAGAAATGTCTGTGGTTTGTTTCAAGAAATTCAAATGGGAAGAAACCCATTTGTTTTTTCTCTGAAATGCTACATGTGCTGGAAAGATTTATTGAAGTGTATGCGTTTAACATGTAATGTTTGTCATGGATGGATTGGCATAACGTAGCGATAAGTTTCTTGGCTGAAATAAACGTGGTAGTAAGTCTTGGAAATGTGAAACAATTAGAAGAAATTCAGAAATTTTGCGTGGGCGTGTTTGAACTTCTGTGTAATGTAAGAGGTGAGCAGGTTTTGCTTTTCAGAAGATACATATAACTGGCTTGGAGGTCTTGGACTATGATGAGAAACTTACAAGATTGATGTGATTAGTTGTCCGAAATTGCTTCCTGGAAGGTTCAAGTGGGGACTTGTTTATGTGGTACACGTTGTAGTTGTCTCGTTTGATTTCTTTTTTTCTTTTATTTTTGGTTGCGCAACTTGATTTCAAGAAAGGAATCACAAAGGACGTTATTTTAGATCAGTCTTTTGATAGAGAAGGAGCAGGAGGATTTGGATTATGATTTAAATCTTCCTAATTTACTGTTTTGTCAGTTTGGGATCAGAATACACGTGTAACAATCCCAGATTTCAATATCGGTTGCATTCTTACTACTTTGTAGTAATGGCTGAACCCATTAATTTGAAAATTTTCATATTTGCTTCTCTTTGGCTGATGCAGGTAAAAGTTTCTAGGCTTTTGTTGGACATGGATTGGTGGTGAAGATTGTCAAGCGATTGATGCAATCAAGCTTAATAAACATGAAGTTTTAGTCTAACAAATTTATTTTTGTTCTCCTTTGGGGCTTAAGACTACTAATGAGGACAAAGCGCTCAAGAAGTGATCTCAGAAATGAAAATGCAGAAAAACTTTCTGTCCCGCCAGGTTTTGCATCTCTGACGTCCTTTAGGTTGAAGAAGGTAGAAACTAGTGTACAAAATGGTAATTCCACACCATCTACCAGTGTGTCCAAAGGAAAGACAATCCAGATGGATGACACGACTGACACGATTGATGTTGCAACATTAAAAGAGATTTTTTCAGCATCGGCCAAGCATTCTGCATGGCCAGAAAAATCAGAACCTAGTGGAATCAAACTTTGAACAAGTTGACATGGTCATATCCTCTCTCTTTCCCCCTCTCTCTCGAGTTGTGGGCTTTGATGTCTGTTAATTTCTTACAATCTGGGGCATAATTCTCTATTGCTTGATATTAATCTAGATTGGGTAAATTTGTCATTTGTGAGAAATTTTCTTCATATAATTTGTTTTGATATTCCAAAATATGTTCAAAGGGACATCATTGCATAGTAAGCAATTTGAGCTTTCTGTAATTGGTGTGCTAAAAGATGTGTATTTGGAAAGCATTTAATCAGATTTTTTTAATTTTTTTAATATGTTTAGCTGCAAAAGCAATCTGGGATAAGCTGACATGATATTGTTGTGTTGTTTTGCTCATGGGTAACAAAGATGATACTGAATCAATACTTGGTGAATAAAGATAATGACGGGAATTAATATTTGACATTTTAGTCTCAAATATCAATTGCTGTTGTTTTCTTTCTTCATTTGTTCCCCGTTACTTAGGCTTAACTATTCTGGAGCATCCAATTGTGATAATTTTAATAGATGAGGATTTGATTGATTTAGTCTGATGTGGAATTATGAGAAGTGGAAGTCATAGAAATGGCTTTCTCTTGGCTGGGGAGTGTTGTATATTGTTCTGTCATGTCCTCTGTAGAAAATCAGCACGCTAAATAAATTTGGCTCATTTACACGCACACATCCATCTCCTTGTGTATATTTTAACAAATTGCACTGAAAAATATATAAAGAGAATTAGTATGAGGATTCTTTGAAAAAAAAAGGTACTAGTTATTTAATCATTTTCCCATAATTAAAATAGATAAATTTCTCTCGAGATAATGTTGGAAATGGCTTTCCCATGGTTGACGTGCTTCAGAACTACAAAAGAATAACTGGATTTTATTCTTTCAACTGTTGGAGGTCAGGGTTCATAAGTCATAACTATCGCATGTTATTTAATATCTTTCACAGGATCTTCCTTCAGAAACCTCCCTTCCAAAAGGGGTTGCCTATGGATGTGCAGATTGCAGTAATTGTCTAAAGGTGGTACTCTTCATCAAGTTTGTCCTCTTCCAATTATATCTTCTGTAATGCCGTGACCCATTAATGGAAGCCATGGAGCAGGTAACGGCAAGCTGGCGTCCTGAGGATGCAAGAAAAGATGTCCTTGAAGAGGTTCCTGTTTTCCACCCAACGGAAGAGGTATTTTTTGTCTAATTGTAATGAATGACTTTTGTGCATTTCACTGGTATAGCTTCTTCTTGGATGTTCCTATTGTCTTTATTCATTTTGGAGTGCTGGCTGACTGGCTGGTAAAAAAACCTTGATTTCTGAATCAGTATAAATTATAACTGCAGGAATTCAGAGATACATTGAAGTATATTGCAAGTGTACATTCAAGAGCAGAGGGATATGGAATTTGCCGGATCATACCTCCTCCTTCGTGGAACCCACCCTGCCTTATTAAGGAAAAGAATGTCTGGGAAACTGCTCCATTTATGACGCACATTCAACGGATAGATGGGCTTCAAGATGAGCATATAAAGAGTAAAATTGTAAGCTGTAAGAGAAATAGTGTTACAATGGATAAAGATCATGAAGTTGGTGAAGGAGACAGCATGAATTGTGATGAAGTTGGATGCTCTAACACTGATGGCTTTGCATCTGAACCTGAACCAAAATTTACTCTTGAATCTTTCAAGAAATGTGCCGATGATTTCAAAAGCCAGTATTTTCACTCTAGTAAGGATGTGTTCGCAAATATGGATTCAGATGGGTGTTCAAAGCAATGGAAACCATCAGTGGAGAATATCGGGGTGAGTATAGACGAATTATTGAGAATCCTACTGAAGAAATGGAGGTATGCTGGAAGAAAGCAGACACACACACACACACAAACAGATATATATACATATATATATGACAAGCACATTGAATCACTTTTTCTGTATTTCTTTCTGTTTGATTGGGAAGCTTTAATTATCATTCTGCTGGTTTTAGGTGCTTTATGGTAGCAACCTGGACACTGGAGTTTTTGGCAGTGGATTTCCCACCAAATCCAGTATTTCAAATACAGATGAATATCTGGAATCGGGCTGGAACCTAAATAATACACCTAGGCTTGCAGGCTCTCTTCTTTCTTTTGAAAGCAACAAAACTTGTGGTGTCTTGGTGCCTCGACTGAACATTGGAATGTGCTTCTCAACATTTTGTTGGGTAAGTTCCAATGTTTCTTTTAATGACTAGGGTCATGTTTATTCACTTTTGGTCTGCAGTGAATGATCAGATAACACCCCACACACACACACAAATTGAAATTGTTTGCTTGCTTATTCTTCTGCTCATTTTTTGGAAAACAGAAAGTTGAAGAGCACCACTTGTACTCACTCTGTTACATGCACCTGGGCGACCCCAAAATATGGTATGGTGTCCCAGGTAGATATGCTGTTAAGTTTAAAGCTGCTATGAAGAAGTACCTGCCAGATGTGTTAGCGGAAGATCTTACATTGCATGATAGGGTGGTGAGTGGTGATAAAATTCTAGTTAGATTACATCATGGAAGCGAAATTTGTTTTTTAGATGCTAATTGCTTGCAATTACTGTGGAACAAGGTTCTTATCATGCAATGAGAATAAAGTTACATATCTTTCAAGTAAATTGGTATTAAGCATCATGTACTATTAGTTGATGTTTCTTTAGCTTAATTGTAATCTTACTATAACTGATTATTTCCTGACTTGTGTCCTTTACCGTGATCTTGGTGCATATGAAAGTTGATTTGTAATGTTTTCTGTTTTTTAGTTTTAGGTTCTTAATATCTTCTGATCACGTTCGTGAGCTCTGTAAATCTTTCAGATGATATTTTTTTATCTAATACAGATTGCCAAACTATCCACTTCTGCATTGAAGTCTGAAGGTATACCTGTTTATCGTTGCATTCAGAATCCACGAGTTTGTTCTTGTCCTTCCAGGAGCATATTATTCAGGATTTGATAGTGGCTTTAATTGTTCTGAGGTAGTAAATGTTGCTCTACTTGAGTGGTTGCCACATGGGCAGCTTGCAGTAGAAGTCTACTCTGAACAGGGGAGGAAGACGTCAATTTCCCATGACAAGCTGTTGTTGGGTGCAGCTAAGGAAGCTGTGAGGGCACAGTGGGAAGTTTCACTCTTGAGGAAGAGCACCTTAGATAATTTAAGATGGAAAGATGCCTCTGGAAAGGATGGGATCTTAGCAAAAGCGCTCAAGGTAGGCCTTTCAATTTCTTGGTTCAGTTTTTAGTGGACTTCAGTTCCTGTTTGAATTTAATATGAATATTCCCAGAGAACACCTGTGTCATCATTATAAATTTCTTTGCACAAGGTCTAACTCTTTTCTTTTTATGTTACATTCTTTTCCTATTCCTACTTTGCATTGTGCATTTACCTGTGAAACCCTTCCTAACCTAAGCTGTAGCAATGGCCTGGTCTATTTTGTTTTCTTATCGTTTTCCTTCATTCCCT